>JAQPPZ010001273.1:3730000-4308343 GCA_028583015.1 Wollemia nobilis | reverse complement strand
AATATAATAACAATAATAATATGATTGTTATGGAATATTGATTTGCATTCTTTATTATGGAAATATTTCTTTGCATTCTTTGAATGGGGTAATTACAAAATTATTGGTATTTTATGGAGATTATTATTATTATTGTGATGGTTGTTGAACATGGAAGGTGGATACCACTTGGTACATTTAGAATAAATGGGTTTCAAAATAAATGCCAGTTTTTCATGTGAAGAAGAACTATCTTCGAGATTGGGGGGAAAGAAGTGAAGGAGAAGGTAGATGGTGGTCGATGTGGTTGCGAGAGTGTGTAGCAAATGCAACAAAGGAGAAGGACTTAGGAAGGCAAGAAGTGCAAATGGTGCTAATCAATAAGTCGAACTGGCTCAATCTATAGAATAAAATGGGATTAGTGCGAAAAGTGGAATTGTTTAATACATTACTTGATTATGTCTTGTGTAAGGAATTAGTTGATTTTCATTTAGTGTGTTGAAATGGAAGTGATTACTTTTAGTGCATATGTGGAAATTAATAAGTAATGCATGTTTGTGAATTTAGTTAAAATTACTTGGTAAAACTGTTGATCAGCTAAATATTTCCCAAGCATGTATGGAAGAGGATGCATGTGATAGAAAGGAACTGTTGAAAATAAAAATAAAATATGGCTGTTGTGAACCTATGATGAATAAGGTTTTCATATTGCCTCTGCATGCTATGTAGAAAATTTATGTGATATTTGCATGATGTTTTAAAAGCTCATGGTGTATGATGGCTTTTGAGTGACTACACCTCTGCATGCTATGTTGGAAAGCTTATGTGATATTTGCATGTTGTTTTAAAGCTATGGTGTATGATGGCTTTTGAGTGTCTACATGTTGTGTTGGAAAATAAAATTATGTATGCATGCTAGGATAGTTGCATGTCAAGTTAGAATGGCCGCTCTGATTCCTTGAGATATTATCGAAAAAACACCAAGACTGAAGCTCTATGGATAAAAAAAATATAACCAAAGTCTTTGACTTGCCAATGGAAGCATTAGTCTGCATTCAGACGTCAAAACTAAGACTGGAAATACTTTGTTGTAAACTATTGAGATTTAAGAGATTCACTCTGATGAACTTTGATTTAATAGAAATTCAAATCAAATACCGAGAGATTAAATAATTGTATATCGAAAAACGTAGTCCAAGAAGAGTTGCATGCTAGCACATCGTGAAACTTCAGATGTAGTGAATCAATTCAGTCTTATATTTTATGTATATTGAATAATAGACCTATGTTCGAGGTGAAAGACTTGTGTCTTTTATAAATGTTGTACTAAGATGATAAATCCTTTGATATGTGGAATAATTTTTGAATTAAAATCATTTTAAAGTTTTTCTTTTCCATATGGCGTCTGTCGATTCAAATGTTTTTTAAAAAAATCTACATGTGCTCATAGAGCAATTGAATATAGATGATATTTTTATTAGAAAATGTAGATTTGATGAGTTGCCAAAGAAAATTCTAGTTATAAGTATAATGTGCCTATGAGACAAGATGTTGGTATACTAGTTGACGTAAAGCTTTTCAAATAATTTTTACAATCTCAAATTAAGTTTTAACATGAACCAACAAATGTGCATAGTAAGAATCACCTATTCGATTACTAGATAGGAAGGATATACCCCGAAACAAAAATATTTAGCAAACCAAACTGGGATGGACGGACAATTAGTGTTAGTAGAGCTTTTACGGTGCTTCAAGAGGACCATCATCCATATAGAGTTAAACCAAACATGAGTTTAGAGTACAATGTATGTTATAGAATTATTTAGTTAAAATTTACTAACTGAGCCTAAGATTAGAGAAATTGTATGGGGAAAATATTTTACCAATCAAATGATAGCAGTATTGCTTTCGAAAATAGAGGAGTCAGCAAAAACTTAGATCTAGAACATGTGTACTTAGAAGACTTGACACTATAATTTTTCTCTATGTATAAAAGGAATTAAATAGAAATGAAAGCAGTCTTAACATTAAATTTTAAAGTGTGGAAGTGTAATATTGGGTTCATTTTAAATTAAGCTTGTATGGCTAAATGATAGTGTAGTTTTGAGATTCTTTAATTAAAACATGCATAATGGATAGGTAAATCAATTTGAGTTTACCCATAGGAAATGCATAACGGTATTATTTTAGATCTTATATTTAAATATAAATAGACCATATACTAAAATAATACAATAGTGTGGTTGCGTTGTGATTAAAATTATAGGTTAAACCTGCTCTATTTAAAGGCCACGTAAAGAAAATTCTTAAGATTATTGTAGAGGGGAAGTGATTTAAGGTTTTATGATGTTGTTTTCAATATTGTTTTTCATAGTATCTCTTATGTTACTCTTTTAAAAGAAAGCATACTTGTAACCAAATTATTATTAGTAAACTTATAATGTACATATAGTTAAGCTTATGAAATTTTGAGGAAATTGATACGTTGGCAAACCATTGCATAGATAAACTTTACTAAACAAACAAAAATTAGATAAACCTTTAATGGGAGTTTTCAAGATTGTGGGAAGGACAATATTAACTTGCAACCTAAGGTTGTGGGTAGGACAACCTTAATAATATATCAGAGTTGTGGGAAATACAATCCTATGAGATAATTATTAGTGATGCTTGCATGTAGGCAACCATCATAAATTAGGGCTCTAACTATAATTCTAATGGGAAAAAGGTCATAATAGGAGGTAACAAAGGGTTGTATGGGTATCTCTTCTAGGTTATCCCTACTAGTGATGAGTGGTGAATTGTGCTTGACTAGGTAATACCAACAACACGATGGTATGGAATATCGTGTTGGTTAATCAACACAAAACATCGAGTGGTTACCAGGGTATTGGTAAGACCCTAGATGATGCTCCATGGAGATTGGATGATCGCCTAGCTTAAGCATGTATGCTCTAAGTCTTACATGATCTAATTGTAAGATATAAGTTTTTAGATTCATGTTAAGACATGGAAAAGTTATGCGTCACACCTCTAGGTGTTATGGGACCTAGAGGAAAAGAAACCCACTGCTTGAACTTAGGATCTCAGGAGGAGAGTGAAGTTCAAAATGGGAAACTATATGGGATTTGGCAAATCTTGATCTCATGAATATTTTGACTACAGTGAAATGACACTCATGAAGATAGACTTAACATGCTCATACTAGAAAATGAACTAGAAAAGAATAAAATAAAGAAATGAAACCTCCGATATTTGAAAACCAAGTGGGAAGACTTGGGGTGTTGAACTTTTTGACTCCCAAATTAAACAAAAAATGATTTCACTTTTGATTTTTTCAAAAATCAGGTTTTTGAAAACACATTCAATTTTTCTTATCACTCCAATTAATTATTCAAATTTAATTTAATTGAGAAATAATATACCTTTTAACTTTCTTGTCAAAGCTTAAATATAAAATTTATAAATCTAAAAATATAACCTTTAATATTTTTGAGAAAAATATAAAATTTCACTAATTTTAAAAATCAACTCGCCTACCAATTTTACTTTGAAAATCATACAACATCCATAGATTCTTAAATTTATACACTAAATTTAATGCATAGACTGACCTTGGATGTTATAAGGAATAATATGAATGTTATAATAAAAAATATTTTATGTAATTTATTGTATCATTAATCACTCATAACTTTTATTTTAATGTTTTATCTTCTTCAAGAACATCGAGAATGAATGTTTTCTTGTTGTCCTTAGAATGTAGTCCAAAATTTGATTAAGCTCTTAGGCTTCTCAAAAACATCTTTGAACACTTTAGGCAACAACCAATGGTTTCTATGGTGCTTCTAATTTCTCTTGGTTCTCTGGTTCTGCTAAGCTTTTCCTTTCTCTAGAGAATTCTTCTACTCTATTATGTTCTCTTTTAGATAATTTGTCCATGATTAACTTTGACATTATCTCCTTTCTTTTGGATACTTTCAATGTGTTCTTCTTAGGTGTTATCTTCTTTATTGGAGACTTTCAATGAGCACTTCATTGGTGCTATCTTCTAATGAGTGCTTCTCAAGTACTATCTCCTCTCTTTTGAATATTTTAATGAGCACTACTCAAGTGCTATCTCCTCTCTTTTGGAGATTTTTAAATGAGTTCTTCTTAGGCACTATCTCCTCTCTTTTGGATATTTTTAAATGATCTATTATTAGGCACTATCACACTTAATTTCATAAGAATTGTCACTCCACTCTTGGAGGTATTCAATGTACACTATCACTCCCTTCTTGGAGGCTATTAATAGACATTATCTTAGGTAAGCACTACTATCTTCTCACTATTAGGGTGTTTTGCACCTGAAATAATTTTATATTTTTTCCTTTAATGTAGATGCTTATTTTATCTCTAATTTCCTTCTTTAGAACTCTTTTTTCATCTTAATTTAGCCCACATTCTCATCAACGAACTCCCAAATTTGCCTACAAAATATTATTTTTCATAAAATATATCAGGGTAATCATTAACTAAAAATATTTCTTGGCCTACATTTCCTTCACATAGATCTTCCTCCAAATTCACACTAAATTTATTCTTTGATGCTATCTCTTCAACCTACAACTTTTCAACCAAGTAAAATATTCACACCAAAATCAAGTTTGGTGCTAGCTTTAGAAACTACTCAAAGTAGATCTAAATCTTATCTCTCCAAATTCTTCAAATATTTACACCAAAAATGTTTTTTAATTCTAGCAATAGAGACTACTCAAAGTAGCTCTGATAGGGTCTACAAAATGTAGCTCTAATACTACTATTGGCTTTTTAGCTAGATTATCATAGGTTCCAAATATCTAGGATCTTGAGTCATCTCAAATATTAGGGCAATTATTATAAATGGAGAATATCAATGAACATAAAATTCATGAAAATAAATGACCAATATCATTCATGAAATAAGATGAAGAAAACTTACAACAATATCACTCAAATTTGTATACAAGATTTACTCAATATTTTTTATTCTTCAATGATACATTTCATGGATCTTTATCTCCATAATATAACATTAGAAAAATGACTCTTGGTATCTTTGACTATTGCTCTCTTCAAATATTCAAGAGATGCAACCTTTCCTATTCCATACATAATACAAGCCCCTCGTGCCTCTCAACTTCTCATATTGCCACTTGTATACATGACTCTTAACTCTTTATTTGCACACACTACTATTTGACACTTGTGGACATCCTACACATAGACACATACATAAGGGGAAATATAAATCACACTCCTAGACTATAGACTCAAAACTTATTCTAATATTTACAATTATACCATGAGGTACCATGGGGGTACATTAGCATGTGTCAAATAATGTAATATTCTCAAACAATTAAAAAACAATATTAGAAAATAAACATAATAAAATAATAATAAGTAGATCTAAATTTATCTCTGTTGTTACTATCATGACTATCTATATCTATCACCATGCTAGTCTCTTTTATATGTTTGAGTTTAATATTTATTGATACATGCTAATAAAATAATAAATATTATTATTTTACTAGTGAATCAACAAAATATTTGATCTCTTATTTTATAGATATGTCTAATATCTATATATAAAGTACATACTTATAGCCCTCCTAGCGGTTGGTAGCTCAACAATACGTGTGTATATATCTATACATATATATAGATAAAATCTAGTACATACCTCTAGACCTCCTAAGGTGAATAGGTCAATACCTATAGATATATTAGGGTTGGTAGCTCAATGGATCAAAGTGTATGCTTCCAAACCTTGAAGTCAAGGGTTGCAATCACTTCTAGCCCAAACCCTATTGATTAAATGTTGTAGAACTTTATTATCATTAACATAAATCATTCACCAATATGGAGAAATATCGAATCATTCCTCCACAAATAATTATCTATAATAACAATCCGCAAATGAGAGAGAGATAGATAATACCCTTAAGGTAGGGAAACACCAATAATAATCCTTAAGGAAGGAATAACTCCACAAGATCTCCTAAGATGAGAGAGCCACTCAAGGAGGGCAAAGTCCCATAAGCCATTTCGTGGGCATAGACGATTACATAATATTCATCTCCAATAATGATTACAATGACAAATATCTCTTCTTTATATATCCATATTCTTATTCTAGTTTGGGGAGCCTACTACTAATATAATAATATAATATAATATTACAATACAATCAACCTTGGGTTATGTGTGGCCCATGCCAACCCTTATACAATATAATAATATATCCCCAAATATCTATTCCTAGGTACCCTACCATGCCACCCTCCTTACAATTGTTTCATCCTCGAAACATATGAAGAAACAAGATAATATGATTTGTTAAGCAATGTTAGCAATTGGTACCAATGTCAATCATCCATCCATCCAAGTGAAACACGCTGATTTTGGTATACCATTTTGTTACTTAAGTATCCAAATCTACTTCGTTGGCTCCACGCTTCTACTATTGTATTTTTATAGCTTGAATAATGGGTCCACTTGTTCCTTGATGTTGATGAACTACTTTGAAAACTAGGATCACTATACTTTCTCTACCAAACACTGCCATAGTTGGTGCCCTTATGATTCCATGTGGAACCATAATATTGCTACCTTGAGCCATACCTCCAAGAATGTTGCTGCTCATGGTGGTGTGGATGGCGATATGGTGCAACCTTAACTTGATGTTCTACCTTCTTTGACTTCTTAATATTTGGTTTTCCACTATTCTCTAGCATCAATATCATCCTTCCCAAAAAAAATCTTCTAGCTCCATAAGTTCACACCCGAATAATGCAAACTAGGGTTTCATAGAAATATATATCTCCCCACTGATTTGAAGCTAAGATTCCACATAAACAATTAAATCTACAATTTTTCTTCCAAACAAAAATAAATTGCAACTGATTTGCTTACCCGAACTAACAAATTTTGTCTCTCAAAAAAATGGTGAATTGAAAATTCATTCCTTCCCTTGTTCCATATGGTTGACTTCAGAAGGTCGTATCTCCCTTAATACTACTCGGATTCCTTCATATGACCACTAATTTTAAAGCTCTTCAAATTATGCACAAACTGATCCAAGAATTGCCTGAATCAGATAAAATTTTGCAGAGATATGGCTTCTGAAAGATGAGATATTTTTCTAGAAAAAATATGTAAAATTCATCACTATACTTATTCCGGATGACTAACTTCAAAAGCTTGTATCTCCCTCAATACTGATCGGATTCCTTCATATGACCACTCATTTTAAAGCTCTTCAAATGCTGCACAAACTAATCCAAGAATCACCTGAATTGGAAAAACGTTCGCAGAGATATGGCTCCTGAAATATGATATGCTTTTCCAAAAAACATTTGCCCTAATTCTGCAATTTCACAAAAAAATCCCCACTTTGCCAAAATCATTGCTCTGATACCACTTGTTGCAAAACTTTATTATCATTAGCATAAATCATTCACCAATATACAAAAATATCAAATCATTCATCCACAAATAATTATCCACAATAACAATCCACAAATGAGAGAGAGATAGATAATATCCTTAAGGTATGGAAACACCAATAATAATCCTTAAGGAAGGAATAACTCCACAAGATCTCCCAAGATGAGAGAGCCACTCAAGGAGGGCAAAGTCCCATAAGCCACTTCGTGGGCAAAGACGATTACATAATATTCATCTCCAATAATGATTACATTGACAAATATCTCTTATTTATATATTCATCTTCTTATTCTAGTTTGGGGAGCCTACTACTAATATAATATAATATTATAATACAATTAACCTTGGGTTATGTGTGGCCCATGCCAACCCTTATACAATATAATAATATATCCCCAAATATCTTTTCCTAGGTACCCTACCATTAAAATAGGCGAATTTGTAATAAAATGCTCTTTATCTCGGGTTATCTACAATATGAGATAATTTTTCTTTAGAATCAAAAAAAAGGTTCTATAATATTAATTAAGAAAAATGAAATTTCTATTTTTTTTATTTCTTCTCTTTTAAGAAGGGAAAAAGGAAAATGATGAATATAATTTTTTCCATGAGTGCTACTATTATAAATTCCTTATTTTATTAAATATTATGCAAAAATATATTTTCTCACACCTCTTATTCTCTCCATTCTATTTTTTAAATAGATCCCCACTAGCTAATATATTTATATTTTTGAATGTATAATTTTTAATAGAAATAGAATGAAAAGAAAATGATGAGGACCAAGCACTATAGCAATACAAGCTAATAAAATATTAAATATTATCGAAAATAATAAATATTATGAAATGTAATATTATATATGTGATTTCATCTTTAAATATTTCAGTAATAGTACAACATTCTCATAAAAACCTATCCTCATAAAAAACAAAAACAATAATTGAGTAGAAATTTAAAGTTTACTTTATACTATTGAATTTTTGTTTTATAATATACATGTTATTTATAAGTGTAAATTCTAGATAGAAAGATAAAATTTAGATTTAAACTACATCTCATATATCCTGGAACCTTTTCATAGAAATGGCAGAAAGATTTAAAACAAAAGTCTACATAGGGAATCACACTCAAAATAGAGGGGATCACCTAACACATCCAACATCAAAAAAGAGGAATCAGGTAGAAGAAAAATAGAACCAAGTGAAACAAAAAACAACCATCTAAATGATCCTCATTTGAGCTTGCTTCACCTTAGATATTTCATCATAGAATAAAATAGCTCACAATCTATGAGGGAGTCTTCTTTTGCAATATTCCTACCAATATTATCAAGACTAGGGCCAAAGGCAAAAATAACTAGGGTTTTAGATTGGGCTTTCTCCTTGTCAAACTGGGCCTTATATAGTGCCATCTCTTTGTCTTGGGTCTTCTCCTTACTTTCCTTGCCAATACGGGTCTTCATCTAGACCTTCTTATTGTCTTGGGGTTTTTCTTTTTCGATCAGAGGTTGGGCTTCCTCTGGGTCCGTCTCCTAGGAAATTTGGGCCCTCTTTTGGGATATGTTGTTAAAGGGTTAAGCCTACCCTAAGACATCACTTTGCTAGTCGAAGATGATTTAACAACAACCAAAGTCACTTTAGAAGAATTTGAGCACTCTTTGTGTTGTCCCAACTCAACTAGAGGGGTCAAGGGATGTTGAGCACAAAGTGTCAGCTTGATTTCATACTCAATAGATTTCATTCTACTACCAAAATTTGAAATAACCTCAATAGAAGGTGATAGTTCTAAGTCAAGGTTGACATTTATGCATATTATTGGATAAAACATTTGGAACTTAGATTTAGTTGTAGGATTAAAGGCTACAAGATCTTCGATAGCCCTAGTGATACCACAAAGAACATCCTCATGCAAGAACTGAATCGACAATCCAAGAAGTCTAACCCAAATTAGGGTGAAGTTAATGCCCTACGTCTCAAGGTCAAAGTTGGGAGATCATCTTCAAAGAAAGATACTTCATATATCGAAGAACTAGAGAACACCCAAAAGGATTCACCTTGAATATTTAACATTGTTTAGCTTGATGAATAAAAACCCTCTGGGATGAGCTACCAGTTCCATATGCCCACAAGGCTTCCATTTAGTGAAAGCTCATTTTATGATAAAATCAATGTTGGGGCGAGAACCCATAAATTTACCGATGAGAGAAAATGAATCTTGAGAAACTACCAAGGAAGTAATCTCAAAAGGGACTCTTAGTTTACCTTGTATGGGAATAAAATAAAAGGAGACACCTCTAAGAGGGGTTGAAGATGAATAAACTTTTTCGATGAAATATGTACAAGGGGGAGGGTTAGCAGATCCCACCCCAAAGTCCATGTGTTGCAATGAATCAATAAGCCCCTCGATAGATACAAATCCCTCGTGATACGATGTGGCAAAAAGACCCTCGGTAGACCTAAAGCCCTCGCGATGTGATGCAGTAACAAGTTCCTCAGCAAACCCAGACTCATCCAACCCTAATGGTTGACCATCAGCATTGCCAAGTCCATATTTTCCAGCACAACCCTTGTGGGAGATCCTATCTAGATCAGATCCATCAATTAGAAGCTTAGGGATTTTAAGAGACTCTAACCATAGTGATTAACAATCAACGACATAGATATTATCGGTGAGAAGGGGAGGGTCAGAAGGACTTACCCCAATACCCTCGTGAGGCGATGTGGCAACAAAACCCTCAACAGATCCAAAGCCATCCAATTTTAGCAGTTGACCATTAGCATCACTACGTCTAGATCTGCTATCATAGTCCTCGTAGGAGATTCCACCTAAACCAGATCCATCAATCAAAATCTTAGGGGTTTTAACCCTTAGAGGAATAGTCCCAACGTCGAGATACCAGGGAGGAGGAGGTATCTTGCATGTATTTCGTAAGGTAATCTATGTCGTACGGATATCCTCCTTCAACAACATACTTCGTAATTTTCTCATCTTTTCTTGCCAATCGTCCACGAGGATGATCAACATCATCTTGTGGGGAGCGCCTCTTCCACCCAAGAACGCGAAGCACCATGCCCTCTTCCTCTTTTGCGTGAGGGCATGATTTCAAAATCCTGTTTTTTCTAGTTTACATTTTTTAGTTAAAATATATTTTAATATATATACCAACAAATGTTAAAAATAATTAAAATAATCAATAACCTAATTTTTTAAATATATGTAAAACCACCTTAAAAAAATAAATCCTAAAAACTTGTTTTTACATACTAAACATTATGAAAGTAAGAAACAAGTATTCAATCACAAATTATAAGCAATTTTAAAAGCACAAAATGAAAAATAAATAATACAATACTTTTGTTTCGTTTTTTATATTAAGTACACTTTGAAATGTTCGTAATATTTATATTTTATTTCAAATAAGTAATTAAACGATTTTTATTTTTAATTAAAAATAATTTTATATTAATTATTTTTAAACGTGCAAAATAAAATTTATTAAAAATATTTTTATTATTTTATAAAAGAAAGATTTTTTTAATTAAAAATAATTTTATATTAATTATTTTTAAACGTGCAAAATAAAATTCACTAAATATATTTTCATTATTTTGTAAAAGAGAGACTTTTATAACATAAACTTATAGCAATTTCAAAATTTCAACCCTTATTCTTCCTTACCTTTCTCTCATCTTGGTTTTGTATATAATTATTTTCATAAAAATATGTATATTCTACAATTTTTTTTGTATATAATTATTTTCATAAAATTATGTATATTCTACAATTTTTTTTTTTAATATTTATTAAATATATTATATTAATAAGTCGAACGTTAACATAAATGATACCAAATATTAAAACACCCCCATTTAAACGATGGACCGCTTAACCTTTACTTTGTCATATTATATATATATATATATATATATATATATATATATATATATATATATATAGATAATAAGCATATTTCAGATTGAGACAATCGGAATAATTGGAACAATAATTTGTATGATTTTAATAAATTTTAAGTGTTTAGTTTGTGGTTTTATGGTTTTTTTGAGACTTTCAAAGATTTATTTTGGTTTTGGTTTTGTTTTCGTGTAGAAACCCTTTCATTTATTCATCTTTTTAGAGGTTGATTTTGTTTTTGGTTTCAAACTATGATTTTTCTAACTTCTTTTTTATTTTATTGTAACCTATATTATTTTTTATTAATATAATTATTGGTTAAAAAAATAAAATAATAAAATTAAATTAAATTAAATTAAATTTGAAGTTTTCCATATTTATGGTTGACCTCTCGAAGGGCAAAATATCTATACACCGACAAGGCTATATTTGCAAGTCTATGCGCCAGAACTGATTATTTAATCAATGTATAAAAGGAGGTATATTGAACATGAGTTAGATAGTGCAACGTGGAATTACTAATTTCGACTTCCAATGTTGTAATTAAAAGTCAAGTCAATGGTAATTCTAATTTAAAATGCCATCTAGTTGGGCAGTCATTAGATGTAAAATCTCAAATTTAAGGCCCGCTTTCGGAATCTTTGGATGCATATAGGTGTCGGTAGACAATCTTTGGATGCAAATGTGTGGCTTAGTTACTCTTAACGTTTCACACGTTGCACAGCTAAATCTAAAAGTCATTAGAATGATTGAGGTTGAAATACGTCCGTTTCATTTTAAATAAAATCCGGTGGCCGTTTTAAATGCCATTTTGTTTTAATTGTGTACCTTACAATTCACGCAGACTTCACGCGCGGGATGAACGACCATTCCGTTTTAAGCGGAGACACGTAGCGACTTTAAATGTTATAGCTTTATGTCCTTTTCATTGAATGCATTGTGAAGTCATTTTCATATTAAATTATCTTCGAAAGTTGAATGATCTTGTGCGTTTGTAGCAAGCTAAGAATTATCTCCGAAAGTTGCCGCGAAATGTCCACTCTATATGCCTGCTTAGGTTTCGAAGTTGAATAGTCTTGTGCGTTTGTAACAAGCTAAGAATTGTCTCCGAAAGTTGCGACGAAATGTCCACTCTATTCAAGGAGGACATCATTGCATTGCAGTGACCAAAATGGGGCAAATAGCTATGAATTCTAGGAGGTTAACACTGTTAGCCACGCCGGCTTTCATTGCATTGTTGAATTTGGCATCCACTTTCTCACAGCCACATGGTGCGGTCTAACTTATTCCCCGCTATGTTTATTTTACTGTGTTTCAAAATTAAAGCCTTTCATCTTTTCTTTACAGCTAATTTACTTATTATTTAATTGGTGTAGGATTTGTAAACATCAACTGTGGCGCTACAGAAAATCAAAATCAAAGGGTCGGTGAATTTTTGTGGATTTCAGATTCTCCTTTCATCAAAAATCGAAGCGTTGCTTCAGCGTCTGGTTCCAATATACCCCCTAATCTTGAAATGAGATTCCGGCACATGGCCTTATTTAAGAATTTGGAAGTAAATAAATATTGCTACCTACTTCCAGTGACGCGTGGAGTTCTTTACGTAGTAAGAGTTGAGTTTTGGTGGTGGGGTGGGTTTGAGCATGAAAATTTAGCTAGCATCTTTGATTTGTTTGTAGGGGGAGTCGTGTGGAAAAACGTCAACATGTCTCAGATAGATGATGATAGATACCTTTTTCAATATAATCTTGACTCCTAAGAGCGATAATTTCAGCTTGTGCCTAGCGCGCAACTCAAAAACAGAAGAAGATAAATTTCTTTTCATTTCTACTATTCAGTTGTGGCAATTGGAAGATTAATGTACGCTGATACGGATTTCAACTCAAGCGCTTTGCATATAATCGACGCCACTAACTATGGCGGCGAACTAATAAGGTAAGTCTAATTATCACTACTCTTTCAAGCATAAATTTTGAATGCATTAGGTGAACTGTATAGTTGCGGCCATGTTCACCGAGGTTAGTCAACTGAAATCTTATTTCTATGGTGCTTCCGCAGAAGAGAACCCTTCAACTAATGTCCAAATAAATTATGCTTTATGAAGTATGAGCAGATGTTTCGAAATCATCAAATTAAGCCTTCTTTCTCCATTCGTTAATTGATCGTTTCTGTGATGGCAGCTACCCAATTGATAGGTTAAATCGCGTTTGGAGACCAGTGTCAGGCCCGTCATTCATAAATCTCAGCGATATATATTTAATTCATACTAAACCAGGCACCTAATGAAATATTGCAGACTGGCATAACACAGGAGCAAGTGCAGAACATGAATCTTTCACTAATACTAACTATCGATAAGCCTGTTGCTCCGACCTCGTACTATTTTGCACTGTATTTCTGCGACCTCAATGAAACAAGTCTCTCTGGAAAACATTCTTTTCAAGTCCTCATCAACCGTATACCAGCATCAGGATGGCTAGAATTTTCTTCCTTTTGTTAGAAATATTAATCCAGATTTCTCACCTAAGCCGGTTTGCGGCAGTCAGGGATCCCAGCAAAAGTTTGACATGACGTCGCACCTACCCTCTGACAGATTTGACATCTGACGGATCCGATCGCCGTAGAATTTAATGCCAGTTCGGCGATTTAATGCCAGTTCGGCGATTGGTCAGAAACCCTAGTTGAGGGTCTGTCAGAACTTGTCAGAGGACAAACCCTATCTTCCTCTCCCCGCGGCTATATAAGGCAGATCAGGTCTTCAGACACGGTGTGTGGAGAAAGTGAGTGGAAGTGTAGAGACAGCACGAAGAATAGAGCAGAGAAAGAGAGAAGAGCGTTTCAGTGAGCAGTGTGGCTCATCTGATTAATGTCCGAGCAGCCGACTCTACATTTTTCCTTTTAGTTTATCCTACAGCTTAGTCTGCAGATGTTGTTATTTCCTCAGTTGAGGACTTCTGTAACCCTCGCTTCATATGAATAAAGTTTGCTGTTGTTTAAGGCATCTTTAGGGTTTGTAGTTATTTTTATGTGCTAAGTTTGTTGTTCTCTGTACAAATCGCCTCAGAGCGATTTCGTTCGGGTTTTATAAGTTAGAACTCAGATCTGAAACATTGGACTCAGATCCAGTGTTTCTCTCTTCCGTACAGTTCTTCCCAAACTAGGGAAACCAAAGCCGCAGCCGCGCAAGCCTCCGGACAGAAAAATTTTGCAAGGCCAAAATTTGGCTAAGTCTGGAGCTGTCTTCCCAACTTCTTCCGTGTGCAACCCAACTTCGCCTGTGCGAAACCTGACTTTGCCCACGCAACTCGACTTCGCCCGAGATCCATGCGAAACCCGACTTCGCCCGCGCAACCCAACAACGCCCGCGCAACCCGACAACTCCCGCGCAACCCAACTGCACCCGAGATCCGTGCGCAACCCGATTACGCCCTTCCCTACTGTGCACTTCACACTGCGCTCTCCCTACTTTGACAAAAGAAATTTGAAATAATTTCTTCAAATTGGTATTAGAGCTACTGATCCCTTGACGCAGAGATCGAAGCAGAATGGCTTCCACTAGCAACAACTTGCAGTTGCAGATCTCGTGCTTCAACGGGAAAAATTACGATTACTGGAGCATCCAAATGAAGATCCTGTTCGAATCTCAGGAGCTGTGGGAGTTAGTCGAGAACGGCTACCCAAAACCAGCAGATGCAGCAGCACTGGTCGTCCTCTCTCAAGAAGACAAGGACCTGTTGAAAGAGAACACGAAAAAGGACCAGAAGGCCCTCTTCTACATCATGCAAGCGGTCAAGGAGTCCATCTTCCTGCGGATCGCATCAGCCACCAAGGCGAAGCAGGTCTGGGAGATTCTGGCCAGCTCTTACCAAGGCACCAATAAGGTAAAGTTGGTGAAACTGCAAATGCTCAGGAGGGAGTTTGAAAATCTGCAAATGAGTGAGTCCGAGTCCATGAGTGATTTCTTCACCCAGACGACGAACATTGACAACCAGATGCGATTGAACGGAGAAAATGTGCAGAGCCAAAGAATCGTGGAGAAGATTCTCAGAAGTCTGCCTGCCAAGTTTGACTTGGTTGTGATAGCAATCAAAGAATCGAGGGATCTAACAACCCTCTCGATAGACGAACTCATGGGTTCGTTGTAGACACATGAACAAAGGCTGAGCCGTTCATCTCAAACCTATCTGGAGTAAGCATTCAGGGCTCAGGTCTCATTTCGAGACAACGACAGACAAGATTCCTACCATGGCGCCTCTAGTTCTCACGGAGGAAGAGGCAAAGGCAGGCGTGGGAAAGACAACAAGCAAGGAGGAAGGTCAAACCCTAGTGAAGGGGAGACCAACTGTAATTTCCATCAGCAAGGTGGAAGAGGCAGTTCAAGAAATCAGTAAGTTGGATCTGGTCAAAAGAAGGACATGTCAAAGGTCGAGTGCTATTTCTACAAGAAGTTCGGCCATTACATCTCATAGTGCAGAAAACGGATGGCCACGGAGTACCAGCAGCAGGCCCATTACATGGATGAAACCAAAAATGCGGTAGGAGGAAATGTGTTGTTGAATTGCAACATTGAGGAGGAGTTCCAAAAGAATGTCTAGTACTTAGACAGTGGGTGCAGCAGCCACATGACGGGGCAAAAAGAGATGTTCTCCCAACTAGATGAAACAGTCCAGTCTGAAGTGAAGATGGGGAACAACAACAAGGTTCCCGTAATGGGGAAAGGAAAAATCCTCATCCGCACCAGGAACGGCAAATGGAAGCATATCTGTGACGTTTACTATGTGCCTGGCTTGAAGCATAACCTGCTGAGAGTTGGACAACTCATACAGAAGGGACATACGGTCCAGTTCAAAGACGGAGCTTGCACCATCAGAGACAAGTCGCATGGGCATGACGAAGAACAAAATATTTTCGCTACAGATTCAGAAAGAATCATTGATGTCTCTGAGTGCAGTTGTGAAAGATGCTACCTGGTTGTGGCATCTCATATTTGGTCACCTAAACTTCAGTGGCCTAAATCAACTGCACAAGAAGCAGATGGTGAAGGGTTTACCCCTGATAGAGCAGCAAAATCAAGTTTGTGAGGGTTGCTTAGTCAAAAAACAACATAGGGATTCGTTCCCTTTCAATCAGTCTTGGAGAGCATCACAGTCATTGGAGCTAGTGCACTCAGACATTTACGGTCCGATGTAGACCAGCACGTTTTTTAGCAACAAATACTTCTTAACATTCATAGATGACTTCATCTGAAAGACTTGGATCTATGCCATCAAGCTAAAGTTAGAAGCATTTTCCAGATTTAAGGAGTTAAAGGCTCTGGTGGAGAAACAGAGTAGATATCAGATCAAGACTCTTAGGACAGATGGTGGAGGTGAATACATCTCCAAAATATTCCATAACTACTACAAGCAACATGGAATTCGAAGGCAGTTCACTGCCAGATACACGCCACAGCAGAACGACATAGTTGAGAGGAAGAATCGAACCATCATGGAGATGACATGAAGCATGATGAAGGTGAAGGGATTGCCGCACGAATTTTGGGCAGAGGCTGTAACTTGTGTAGTCTCCCTACTGAACAGATGTCCCACCAAAAGTGTGAAGGACAAAATCCCTCAGGAGGCCTAGAGCGGTGTGAAGCCAAGTGTGGCTCACTTGCGTGTGTTCGGGTGCATTGCATATGCACATGTTCTAGAAGAGAAGCGACAGAAGTTGGATGATAGAGTTGAGAAGTGGATTTTCATAGGGTATAGTGAGCAAACAAAGGCATATAGGCTGTACAACCCTGTGACGAAGAAGCTCATCATCAGCCGTGATGTAAAATTTCTTAAAGATGAAGCCTGGAACTGGAAGTCAGAGACTGGCCAATCAGAGCCAGCAGTAGTATAGTTTGTTGACTTGGAATAAAGAAGTCTGCAGCCACCTACAACTTCCAGTAGCAGTAGCGGTGCCAGCAGTAGCACAACCACTCCATCTCAGTCGCCTCCATGTGCAAGTAGAATCCAGAACCTAGCAACGCCAGTGAAGACAAGGAGCTTGCAAAAAATTTACAAGGCAACCCAAACCCACATAGATGAAGAGTACTCTGACTTTGCATTCTTTACTGAAGTTGATCCAGTAGAGTTCGAAGACACAAGTCAGAATCAAAAGTGGGTGCAAAGCGATGGATGAGGAGAGCGACCATTGAAAAGAATGATACATGGCAACTGATAGATCTTCCAATAGGAAAGAAGACCATTGGGGTCAAGTGGGTGTATAAGACAAATTTCAATGCCCAAGGAGACGTTGACAAGCATAAAGCCAGACTGGTGGCAAAAGGCTACAAGCAGAAGTCAGGCATCGATTACCATGAGGTATATGCGCCTATAGCCCAACTTGACACAGTCAGGATGATCCTGGCATTGGCAGCCCAACAAGGTTGGAAGATGTACCAGATGGATGTCAAGTCAGCCTTCCTCAACGTAGTGTTGGAGGAAGAGGTCTACATAGACCAGCCACCAGGTTACAAAATTAAAGGCTAGGAGGGCAAAGTCCTGAAGCTGAAGAAGGCCCTGTACGATTTGAAGCAGGTGCCCCGGGCTTGGTATAGTCAGATTGACAGCTATTTTTAGGAAAATGGGTTTGTAAAATGCCCATATGAGCATACCCTATACATGAAGACAAATGAAGCAGGTGAGCTCATTATCGTCTGCCTGTATGTGGACGATTTGATTTATATTGACAACAAAAATTTCTTGTTCGACCAGTTCAGAACAGCCATGAAGAAGGAGTTCGAGATGACGGACTTAGGCCTGATGAAGTATTTTCTCGACATTGAAGTTGACCAATCGGCAGATGGCATCTTCATTTCTCAGGGTAAGTATGCGAAGGATGTCCTGAAGCGGTTCAAGATGGAGGACAATAAACCTGCCATCACACCTGTAGCCACAGGTTTGAAGCTGAGCAAGCTAGATTCAGGGAGGTATGTAGATCCAACCCTGTTCAAGAGGCTAGTTGGCAGTCTAATGTATTTGACTACAACTCGACCAGATCTGATGTTCGGAGTCAGTCTAATTAGCCATTTTATGGAGACTTCGAAGGACACGCACTGGCAAGCAGGCAAGAGGATATTGGGCTATGTTAATAGGACGTGAAACAATGGCCTATTTTATGCCAGACAGGACCAGTTGGAACTGGTCAGCTTCACAGATAGTGACTGGGCTGGCAGCATCGACGATCGGAAGAGCACCTCCGGGTATGCTTTCCATCTCGGATCAGGGGCAGTATCATGGGCGTCCAAGAAACAACCCATCGTTGCGTTGTCCACAGCCGAAGCAGAATATGTCATCGCCACGTCAGTCGCATGGCAGGTAGTTTGGCTGCGAAGAGTTTTGAGTGAACTAAACTATCCTCTGGAAGGCATGATAACAATTTTTTGTGACAATAATTCGGCCATCGCACTATCAAAAGATCCCGTGTTCCATGGCCGGACAAAGCACATCGATATTCGTTATCACTTCATCAAAGAGTTGGTGAAGTCCGAAGAAATTCAACTGCAGTTTTGCAGATCCAAGGAGCAATTGGTAGATATTTTCACAAAGCCTTTGAAGGAGGAAGACTTCAGCAAATTGCAAGAGCAGCTTGGAGTCAAAGCGCTCATGAAATCAGGCTTAAAGGAGGGTGTTAGAAATATTAATCCAGATTTCACACCTAAGCCGGACTGCGCTTGCGCAGTCAGGGATCCCGGTAAAAGTTTGACATGACGTCGCACCTACCCTCTAACAGATGTGACATCTGACAGATCCGATCGTCGCAGAAGTTAATGCCAGTTCGATGATTGGTCAGAAACCCTAGTTGAGGGTCTGTCAGAACTTGTCAGAGGACAAACCCTATCTTCCTCTCCCCGCGGCTATATAAGGCAGATCGGGTCTTCAGACACGGTGTGTGGAGAAAGTGAGTGGAAGTGTAGAGAAAGCACGGAGAATAGAGCAGAGAAAGAAAGGAGAGCATTTCAGTGAGCAGTGTGGCTCATCTGATTAATGTCCGAGTAGCCGACTCGACATTTTTCCTTTTAGTTTATCCTGCAGCTTAGTCTGCAGATGTTGTTATTTCCTCAATTGAGGACTTCTGTAACCCTCGCTTCATATGAATAAAGTTTGTTGTTGTTTAAGACATCTTTAGGGTTTGTAGTTATTTTTATGTGCTAAAGTCTGTTGTTCTCTGTACAAATCGCCTCATAGCGATTTCGTTCGGGTTCTATAAGTTAGACCTCAGATCTGAAACATTGGACTCAGATCCAGTGTTTCTCTTCTGTACAGTTCTTCCCAAGCTAGGGAAACCAAAGCCGCAGCCGCGCAAGCCTCCGGACAGGAAAATTTTGCAAGGCCAAAATTTGGCTAAGTCTGGAGCTGTCTTCCCAACTTCGCTCGTGCGCAACCCGACTTCGCCCGTGCGAAACCCGACTTCGCCCGCGCAACCCGACTTCGCCCGAGATCCGTGCGAAACCTGACTTCGCCCGTGCAACCCGATTGCGCCCGAGATCCGTATGCAACCCGACTGCACCCTTCCCTACTACGCTCTCCCTACTTCGGCAAAAGAAATTTGAAATAATTTCTTCACCTTTGAGTCCTGCCAGAATGTAAATAAGATTTTAAATCTGGGCACAGCCGATATGTTAGAGATGATTTTACGTCCCGAAGATGGTTCAGACATGTCGCCGTTTATAAGTGCACGAGAAATATACAAAGTATTGAACATAACGAATATGACAAACCCTTCAGATGGTAAGCCCCTCTATGTGTGTCCTTATGTTCATATACTTCATGTTCTAGAAGAATTTTCGACTCTTATTTATATTTTACATATTTTAATGGTCCTTCCTACTAACATTTGGACAAATTATATGGATTCAGTGATTGCCTTCCACCAAATAGCAGCGGAGATTAATGTTCCGGATGACTGGGCGAGAGACCCATGTCTGCCAGCAGGATATTCATCCACAGCCATCGTGTGTAGTGAAGACAACCCTCGTCGAGTGATTATCCTGTAAACTTCTTTCTCTGCACTTTAAATTAGCATTTAATCAGTTTACACATTTTGTAGTAAAGCTACTAACATATATGATTTGTTTCTCCTTCCCGCCAGGAACCTCACCGACACGGGTTTCAAAGGAATCATACCTCCAAGCATATCAGAGTTGACAGCGTTAGCTGAGTTGGTGAGATCGTACAACCTTCACTGCACTTATTCTTGTAGGGATGGCGCTTATTTCCTTGAGAAATTTTACTTCTACAGTTCCTTTTCCCTCGTGTCCTTCATATAGAAATATAGAATTTGACCTACTGAATAGCAAAAATGACCGAATTTTCTATTGTCGTTGTTAGATGCTAGGCAATAACAGTTTGTCGGGTTCCATTCCGGATCTCAGTTCGATTAAGAATCTTAGGAAACTGTAAGGCATTTCTGACATTTAAAAAACAGTTTCTCAACTATTTCGTTGATCTTTAGTTGTTTATTGCATGTCTAAGAGAGCTGTATAATAATCTACTTACCTACTTATCTGTTTGATGAACAATAGTTTTACTTGTCCTTTGATGCTTCTGTTCCAAACATCACAACCAAATAGTCAAAGGAAATGGTAAGCTAAATTAGTCTTTTAACAATTTAAAATTATTTAGCTTTATTCTTCACGTAGAGGTCAATTACTAACACACAAATATTTATATTAAAAAGATATTTGCAGAACAATAATTTAGAGGGAAAGGGTCTAATTAAGCGTACGAGGGATGGCAGTTTAGACCTCCGATACGAGGGGAACGAAGAGTACGATGATTGGATTTGTCCTTTATGATTCCTTCTTTCATGAAACATTGAATATAATATTATATGTTAGGCACACACGGAAAAGATAGTTATTTTAAGTTGACATCAGTTACTTGAAGTTGTCTAAAGTTTTTCAAGCAATAATTGAGAAAACTAAATATTATTTTTTTTTTCGTTCAGTGTTCCTCTCAACAATGTTGGAGCAGAGAAAAAGCCTCCTAAAATCAAACGTTGGATTCTCGAACTTTTAGTGGGTTGTTCGATATTCGCAATAGTTGTTATCTCAATGACATTTCTCTGGAGATATAAGCACAGATCACAAATTCAGACCACAGACGGTCCTATTCTACCGCCGCCACAACTATCATATCAAGGTGTTTTTCGTTCAATCTTTTATTGGATATAGAAAGGGTCCATGTTTTCATAATTATTTTGTTTTTGTTGAGTCATTTGAACATCCGTTTATTTCCTATAGAGGAAGAAGATCAAAACGAATATCATAAGCTCGCCATAGAATATGCCGAGGAAGATATTGAAGTGGCTACAAAAAAACTATTGGACTATCATTGGTAAGGGAGCTTTTGGACCTGTATATTATGGTAAACTTTCAGGGTATGATGTCGCGGACAAAATCCTTTCAACTGAATCCCTTCAAGGGCATCGAGAATTTCAAAATGAGGTGTGCAGATATTGGATCAATTTCCATGAAAAACATTTCATTTAAATCCTTATATAATTATCTTCTCCGATTATTGGTTGATATATGTTCCTTGTGTCCCGTTTTATCCAGGTAACCCTTCTTTCCAGGATATAGAACCTTGTGAAACTTATTGGCTACTGCAGACAACCAAAAGTGGCATTGGTGTATGTATGAATATATGCATCTTGGAACGTTGAAGGATCATCTATACGGTATGTTTATTTAGTTCTAATTCAACTTAACGAAATTAAACACGTGCAAAGTTTTATGCCTAAGTCTACTGCTCCCGTCACAGCTAAAGTGAAGACATTTTTTTAAAAACATAATCAGGAATAGCCAAATTAGAGAAACCACTTGATTGGCGTACAAGACTTAAGATTGCTTCAGAAGCTGCACAAGGTAAGCCGTTTGGAAGGATTATTTGCTTTTATACTACTTTTCTATTGCTGGTCATACGGAAGGATTATTTGCTTTTATACTACTTTTCTATTGCTGGTCATACGGAAGGATTATTTGCTTTTATACTACTTTTCTATTGCTGGTCATACGGAAGGATTATTTGCTTCTATTTTGTGATACTTATTTTTTACTGCTTTTCATGTTGCTTTTGTCATTAACTTCTTGTGTAGGCTTGCTTTACATGCACCAAGGTTGTAACCCTCCAATAATACATAGAGATATAAAGTCCAGCAATATACTTTTGGACCAAAGAATGTGCACAAAGCTCGCTGACTTTGGTTTATCCAAGCTCCTAGACAAAACTGAGAGTTATATCTCGACTGTCGTTAAAGGAACCCCGGGTTATCTGGATCCTGAGTATTGCATTCTTAACCACACCTTTAAACTTATTTGTTTACTGTCCATTCATTTGTTTTGTTATTCTTGATATGGATTGTAGCATGATTAAATATTGAAAATATGTACAGATATTTTGGGACCTCATTAGTCACTGAAAAAAGCGATGTTTATAGCTTCGAAGTAGTCATACTGGAAATTATTTCTGGAACGCCACCCAACGAAGGAATAGTGGAATCGGTAATTTATCTATTTTTATAAAATTAAAGTTTTGTGATGCCTATGTTAGGCTTATTAACAAATATGCATTTTTTATTATGTTTATTTATAAGCAAGAAAGCTGCTTTCATGCGGGAGATTGGAAGATCTTATGGATCCTTCATTGAGCAACCAATATATTTTACAATCTGCATGGAAGGTTGCAGAGATTGCATATGAATGTGTCGAACTACAATCAATAAATAGACCAAAAATGAACATGGTAGCGAAGGAATTGGAAGAAGCGATGGCACTGTAATTTGAAAATAATGATCTATCTGCACATAGTTCAATCACACCATTTCATATAACAGACACTCCCAAAGTCAGGTAGCCAAGATATGGATCAACTTCAGTATTATAAATGCTTTTGTGTATTGTTGTTTTCACTTCAAAGTTTATGTATGTGCGTGACTAAGACACTTTTGCCATAGTGTGAGTTGCATCGTATGTGGTGATCTATTATTACTATTGGCCTAGGTTTGCCAACCGATAATAGCGATGGTGTATAAAACAAGCTTCTAGTGTGTTGCTCTCTCTATCTGTATAATATTTAATTTTAGCTATGAACATAATCTAAAATATGTCTTATACTGTTATTACTATTTCAATAGATTTCTTAAATGTTTTTCTTTTTTTAAAATCAACACACAATTGTCAATTCTTTAGCCTTTGGATTTATATATTATGTTAAAATTTTAGGTAAGTCATGTACTTTGACCAATATTTCAATTGATTTATTACATTAAATTATTATTTTTTGAAAAAATATAAATATTATATTTTTATTTATTGGATTTATTTATGATAGAATTTTAAATGGTGATGTTAATAGTTTAACTTGATTGTAATAAAATATAATTAAAATTTTAAAATGAGGTATACATATTAAATTAATTATTCATGAAATATATTAATTTTAGACCATTTTATTATTTTCCTATAAACCTTTATTTCTTTTATGAATTTTTTTATTTATTTTTATCCATGTAACCTTTTTTTGGATACATCATATAAGGATATTTTTGAATTTGAATAGACATTATAGACAACTTAAATAAAGTTGATATATAAATATGTGCATGTGATAATATTGAAAGATAATTTATACTGTGTTATGTAAAAAAGACTAAAGATTCATATATTATTCTAGGATTTAGACCTTGGACCTTAGTGGATGACCTAAGCATTGGATTTAATATTTTAGAAATGAAATTAAATAGTGAAAAGGGAGAAATTTAACACGTACCTAAACCCATAGATGATAAAACTTTAATTTCAACTTAATATTTCAAGCATGCAATTAAAATTGAAGGGAAATGTTGTGTCATGAGATCCTAACCCTTAACGTTAGACTCAATACTTAATACATTTAAAGTAAAGCAAAAACCCTTACTTTAAGGACCTTAATGATTCTCAAGCGGGAACTTTATTGTTAAACCTAATACTTTGGAATTAAAATTAAATGGTAAGTCTTAAGCATTGGACTAAATAATTTAGATATAGGATTAAAGTGATTGGTAAAACAATTTAATAAATTTATCTACCGGAGTCTTAGTTCTTAAATATTGAACCTGGGCATTAGGTTTAATTTTTACAACATGGAATTAAAAGAGAAAATGGGAAAGACGTGTCTATGTAAGCTTAACCCTCATGGTTTAAGTCTTTTATTTTTATAATTGAAAATTTACCCCTAAATATAATTTAAATTAGTTTTGCTTGTCTTCTTGATTTACATGTGATAAAAAGAGAAAACAAAGGCCAATAGAAATAAGGAGATATACAATGAATCTAGATTTGATCTTAGGCCATTTGGTGCATGTCAACTCAACATACCTATCTTCAAAGGGAAGCGTCTAAGGTGATTAGAATGATCTATGGCTAAAATTTGAAGATCAAAAGCAATAGGATGCATAAATTGACATGGCATCTACTCAAATAAGGACAACTAGACCAATACAATTGTGAAACACTAAAAAATTAATTTTTTAAGACTATAAATAATCATGAAGACCTCATTTAAAAGGGTTGGAATCCACTTTTAGCAATAAATATTTTAGGATTTTTTTTCTTTTTTAGTAGGTGGATTATAAGCCCTTATCATTGTACTTGGAGAGTTATCCTTACAATCACATGATGCTAGCAAGTCTGAGTGTAATCATTGAATATCTCTATCAATACAATATATTAGAATTCTTGGTGTAATTTTTGCATGATGATGGTGGTTACATTTAAGTCAATTTTACTATGTTATCTATGTCTCCTTTGAATATGACACCATTTTGATCTTAGATTATGCAAAGGTTGGTTGAGTCATGTTAGAGTATATTACATCATCTGGGTTATGTAGATGTACTGTATTTAATACATAGTTAGAGTAGGAGATTACTTTAGGGGGAAGTTAGCTAGTTACTTCAAGTAATGTAATAAATACACAAATATCAATGTGCAAGGTGTCCCCTTGTATAACTAGGTAGAGTGTTGGACAAGGAACCCATATTCCTATATAAGAAGGACCTCATAGTAAGTGATTGAATATCACAATAGACAGTAGTAGTGTAGATAGTAAACTCTATTGGTGATGGATTACAATATATTCCTTTAGCATATATTCATAGAGTGTTCATTTCCTCCATAGTTGCATTGTATTATTGTTATCATTTCTATTTATAGTATACTTCACTCATATTGCAGAATTACTTTCCTTCATATTTAGAGCATCTTGTGATTGCCATCTCCCATAACATACTTAATCAAAAGCTAACAATGGTATCATAGCCATGGTGAATACATATAGGAATAGGGATATCCATAAGATATCACCATTGCTAATATTGGACCTACATTTTTGTAAATCGGACTCACCACAATGCACCACCACTTATAAAAATTGCCATAAGAGATTGGTTGTTAGAAAGAACCACAATAGATCAATAAGTTTAGGAAGAGTCACAAGTACTAAAGTAATCTCAGTTCTAGAAATATTGAGATCACATTTGGATAGAGTCTTTCCATAAAGTTGCAGAAGAAACAAGTGAAGACCAAGACTCAACATTTATTCCACTAGTTTGATGAATCAACTAGTGAAGACTATTTAGAGATATGGATTTTTCATTTTAACTATTGTCTAAAGTTTTTTGTTGTAGAAAATTAAATCTTAGAAGTTGGGATACTTCCTATAACAAATAAATAAGGATTTCACCTTTGCTGCCTGACAGTCTATGTTATTTCCTTGTATAAAGATTATTTTTTGTTGTGAAAAATATAGACATTACGAAAGAGACTCTAGGAGAAGAGTCCTGGTGAATTTTGGAGATTGGAGATCTCCATTGCTAGATTGAAAACTTCACATTGTAGAAGAAAATGCCACAAAAGCCTTGACCAGAAGAAAATGCCACAAAAGCCTTGATCTAGAAGTTGAGGTCACATAAGCATTAATCCTGAAGAAGACTCTAGAGAAGAGTATTTAATCTAGTGAAGACCTCAAGATATTCAAAATATTGAGAAGAATATCCTATTTGAAGTTATAATTCAACAAGATTGAAGGAGGATTCAGATAGAAGAAGACTACCAAATACAAGAGATTTGGAGATTACCTCTCATAAGCAAGAAGGTGCATTTTAGAGATAATATTGTTTTGAATCTACAGTAGAAAACATAATATCATTTTACGGATCAAGCCACCAAACTCTAGGCTCAAGCGAGAAGGTTGGAGACCACATTTTGGTGAAGCAAGAAGCTATTTTGTACAGCCAACAAGAAGTTATGGAATTCATTCATCACAAGGTATTAACTTGGTGAATATAAACATCAAGATATACATCATCTATAGAAGTCATTAAAGGTAAGAAACTTGGGTGCAATCAATTGAACTTTAAATTAGGGTTCATTATCAAGTTTCATTAAGCACCATATTTGGATTAAAGTTGCAAAAATAAGGGCTCATATTACAATCTTCAAGAAGGTGTAAAAGATAGTTCTTTTAAGAGATTTATTTTCAAATTAAAATAGGAGTTGGATGTATTTCAAAAGAAATAAATATATCATCTACCTATTTGTTAGGATCTCATCCTAACCCTTAATGTAATAACTTCCTTGATGTAATAATTCCTAGTGAACGTGGGTAGTACCCATGATTAATATTTTGTAATGTTCTAAGTTTTAGCTTAGGTAGTGCCTATGACAAATGGCACCCGTTTCTATGTAACACATGGTAGATAGGTTAGGTAAGGTGGCATTGTGCATGTAATTCATGTGGCATTATGCATGTAATTCGAGTGGCATTGTGCATGTAATTCAAAGTGGCACTATGCATGTAATTCGGGTGGCATTATGCATGTAATCCAGGTGGCATTTTGCATGTAAGCCAACCTTGGAAGGAAACTCTTTAAATACCCGAAAAGGCACCAATGTAATCATCTTTTTGCAAATTAATGAAGTATTGAAGGAGGTTGCCCCCTCGAAGAGGCCTGCGATTCTATCTATTGTGAGATTGTTCCTTTTAAGTAGTTTTTGTTATCATATGCAATTAATTCTGAATACTGTTATAATGTTTCTGTGAGTTTATTTCCAAGCAAATGTGTGAGAGTGTGTTTATTTGAGTTGAGAGTGTGTTGTTTAGTATATTTTATAGCAGGATCCTAACAAGTGGTATCAGAGCGCTTTCCAGGGCCAAGTTCTACTGCAACTGCAATGATTCTTGCCATCCAATCTGCCTGTTAGGTATAAATTCTGTGTGTTTTTCCGTTCCTATTTTTCCTTATTAAAAAAAAAATCCAAAAAATATAGTGCATTTTTTTTCCAGACCAAAAAAAAAAATCTTTTTAGTTGAGTAGGTAGAAACCCTGTGTCGAGGGTTTTAAAATATCGTGAAGGATCTATCATTATTGGCTAAGCTAGATAGCCCATAAAGCGTCTAGTGAAGTGAGGGGCGATCAGGCTCCAATACCCAGGCCTCAGATAGAACTCGCGCATGGACTTGAGCTCCCACGTATCTTCGGGTATATCGGGAGACCATCTAGGTTTAAACAAACTTTTAGCCATTAGGAAGCTTTTCGGCCTTGTATTACTCATAGTCTATGGGACACAACATCCTGGACGATTACCCTCCCGTATTGTCCGAGAGGCAGGTAGTGTGCTCAAGGGTATGTGTGGAATCCTCCTTGAGTAGTGGCCTAAAATATTGGTCCGAGCACTATTGTTCATCACTGTCGGTATATTAGAGGGCCTATGGGTGGTACATACTCCTCTACCTAGCATTCCCTGGTTCTGTTAAAACTTCAACCTGTAAAAAATGAAAATATAAAAAAATCAAACCTCCCTATTCGTAAACCTGCATTTCAAATCCCCAAAAAGTGAGCATATGAGAAAGGAGTCCTCTACTAAAAAAATAATAGAAAGAACATGCATTCGGGATAGACCATGAGGGTGACACTTAAGTTGATAGTCTAGAGAATAACAATCAAATTTATAGTGGCAGTCACAGTCAGGTCAGAGAGGTCAGCATAGTCAGGTCAAAATTTATAGTTTTCAGAGTCAGAACAGAACTGTCGTAATAGTCACCTACAAAATATAGAGAATCTTGGAGCTAGTGAAGTCAGGACTGGGCCAACCAGTGAGAGCATGACACAAGGCCAGTTATAGATAGTGCTCCAGTACCCAACTTTTGCTCTGTAGCTCAGAATCAAAAACTGTAAACACCGTTAGACTTTGCAAAATAGTAGATAAAAAAGTCTGGGGTGCCAAAAAGTAGTGTTGAGAGATATAGCTCATTGTGACCACCTCTTCGAGCTGATTGTTTTGATATATAGCACCCAAGCACTTTTTTGGGCACTTACTAAAAATAGTAAGTCCTAAAAACTCAATTCTATTTTTAGTAACTGGTCACAAAAGGTTTCAAAATGGCCCAGGGTACCCGTGGACATCAAAAGGAACTAGACCACTTGGAATCCTTAACAAAAGCCATTGAGAACTTGCACTCGACTTTTCACTCCATAAGGGAAGAAGTCCAAGGTCTTCGCCTAGAGCATGAGGCCACCAGTAATCGCTTAGAAGAAGCACTGATAGAAGTAGACAACAAACTAAAAAGAGGACCCCCCAAAATAGAACACCAAGCTGAGGGTTCTACAAGGAATCATGACCATGAACCATCCTTCAGAATGCCCAAATTGGACTTTCCCAAATTTAGTGGGAAGGATGTTGATGGGTGGCTATGTAGGGTTGATCAATTCTTTAGACTTCATAATGTCCCCATATTTCATCGAGTCCAGATGGCTTCCTTTAACTTGGAATCTGAGGCTCTACACTGGTTTCAATGGTTACGTATTGCCAACCCAAATCTCTCTTGGGAGAATTTTGAATCCCAACTACTCACTCGATTTGGTCCTAGTGAGTATGAGGACTTTACAGGGGCCTTGACCAAACTACAACAAATAGGGTCAGTCCATGAATACCAAGCTCAATTTGAAAAATTGGCCAATAAGACAAGAGGATTGAATGAAGGGTTCTTCCAGAGTTGTTATATCAGTGGGTTGAAGGTGGAACTCCAAGCAGAAGTAAGAATGTTGAAACCACAAACTATGATGGAAGCTATTAGTTTGGCCCATTTGGCCGAATCTAAACTCTCTGCCCAAAGGCGCCCATCAAAGTTTCCTCAAAATAGACCTTCATTTCCTCCTCGATCTCAACACCCAGTTGATAATAAACCTGCTGCACCCAAGCGCCTAACCACAGAAGAGATGGATGCACGTCGTGCCCAAGGATTATGCTACAATTGTGATGAAAAGTTTTTTAAAGGGCATAAGTGTGCACACAAAAAATTGTTCTTGATAGATGTTGAAGAACCTGATGACTCTGACTCAGAGTGATGAGGATGAGGACCCTCCGGAAACACCTTCTCCACAAGAAGAAGTGAAACAGGAACCTGAGACAACAATTACAGTCCATGCTCTTGCAGGCATTACTACTCCACAAACCATGAAGGTTGTGGGATTTTTCAAGGGCCAACGTCTTTCCATCCTTATGGATTCGGGAAGCACGCACAACTTCATAGACCCTAGAGTGGCTCAATGGGAAAATTGCTATATCCACACTTGTAATTCCTTTGAGGTCATGGTAGCCAATGGGGGAACCTTACCTTGTAAAGGAAAATGTCGCAATGTTAAAATCAAGATAGGGGACTATGAACTCAAGCAGGACATGTTTGCCCTCCAGTTGGGCGGATGTGATATTGTTTTGGGATCTCAATGGTTGAGTACATTGGGCACTATCAGTTGGAACTTTGCTGAACTCTGGATGCAGTTCTCCCAAAATGGACAAACACACATCATCAAGGGCTCCCCAACAGGAACACCTCAAATTATTAGTTCAAATGGCATGGAGAAATTGCTAAAGAAATCATCACGTGGGGTCATTGCACAACTATTCTCCATCCAACCATCCACCTCTCAAATGGGTGAAACTCCATCAGACCTACAACAGATTCTCCACAAACATGAGGCCATATTTTTAGAACCAACTACACTACCACCGCATCGCTCTCACGACCATGCCATTCCATTATTGTTGGATAGTGCACCTCCCAATATCAGACCATACAGGTACCCTCATGCCATGAAGTCAGAGATTGAGAAAATGATACAAGAATTACTCAAGGCGGGTATCATTCGGCCTAGTACTAGTCCCTACTCTACACCAGTCTTACTGGTCCTCAAGAAGGATGGCTCCTGGCGACTGTGTATTGACTACCGAGAACTCAACAAGATAACTGTCAAGGATAAATTTCCTATCCCCGTGGTTGATGAATTACTAGATGAATTACATGGGACCATGTACTTCACCAAGCTAGACCTTCGCTCTGGGTACCATCAGATCCGGCTCAGGGATGAAGATATTCCTAAAACTGCTTTTCGCACTCATGAAGGTCATTATGAATTCTTGGTAATGCCATTTGGTCTCACAAATGCTCCTTCCACATTTCAAAGCTTGATGAACAACATCTTTCACCCTTTTTTGTGGAAGTTCATCCTTGTGTTCTTCGATGACATCTTGATTTACAGTCACACATGGGAAGAGCATCTCAAGCATGTAGATCAAACCCTACAACTATTGACTGACCATCAACTGTTCACAAAAATATCCAAGTGTTCCTTTGGTTTGACCGAAGTGGAGTATCTGGGACACATTGTCTCAAAGGATGGTGTCAAGGTTGACCCTAAGAAGATCCAAGCAGTCCAAGAATGGCCGAAACCTCGCACTCTCAAGGGACTTCGAGGATTTTTAGGGCTTACAGGCTATTACCGTAAATTTGTCTATAATTATGGAAAGATAGCCGCCCCCCTCACCTCCATGTTGAAGAAGGATTCTTTTACTTGGACAGGGCCGGCTGAGCAAGCATTCCTAGAACTCAAGCATGCCATGACCACCACTCCAGTTTTAGCCATGCCAGACTTCTCTAAAAAAATTGTCATTGAAAGTGACGCTTCTGGTCGTGGTATTGGGGCGGTATTGATGCAAGAAGGATGCCCTTTGGCTTTTACCAGCAAAGCCCTATCTGATCGCAATTTAGGGAAATCCACATATGCCAAGGAAATGATGGCAATATTGCATGCAGTCCTACATTGGCGACCTTACCTCATTGGGCGCCATTTCTCCATCAAAACTGACCACCAGAGTCTGAAATACTTTCTAGAACAACGGGTTGCCACCCCCGAGCAACAAAAGTGGGTATCAAAACTCATGGGCTATGATTATGACATCACGTACAAAAAAGGAAAGGAAAATCTTGTGGCGGATGCTCTCTCTCGCCAATTTGAGACCCTTAGTATGTTGTGTGCCATTTCTGCACCATTGCCCCAATGGATTGAGCCCTTACGTCAGGAAATACTTCAGGATGCAGATTTGAAAGACTTGGTTGCTTCACTTATGGATGACCCTGAGTCTACACCAGGATATAGTTGGGATGGCCAGGATCTACGTTACCATCAACGCCTGGTTCTTCCTCCTAAGTCCCCACTTCGAGAGCTCCTCATGAAGGAATCACATGCTACTCCATCTGCTGGCCATTCAGGGTTCCTCAAAACTTATGAGCGACTCAAGCGCACCTTCTTTTGGAAAGGTATGAAATAGGACATTCACTCTTTTGTAGCTGACTGCGACACATGTCAAAGGATGAAAGGGGAAACAATGCGCTCTCTGGGCACTCTTCAACCATTGCCGATTCCAGAGCAGGTGTGGACTGACATCTCCATGGACTTCATAGAAGGGCTACCTAAATCGGGAGGCAAGTCAGTTATTTTCGTAGTAGTGGACCGCCTTTCAAAGTATGCTCACTTTTGTGCCCTAGCCCATCCTTACACAACATCCACTATTGCCCAAATTTTTCTTGACTCCATCTTTCGCCTTCATGGCATGCCAACCTCCATTGTATCTGATCGTGATCCCACCTTTACTAGCAATTTTTGGCAAGAGTTGTTTAAGTTGCAGGGGACTCAGCTCAAAATGAGTTCAGCCTACCATCCACAAACGGATGGTCAAACAGAGGTTGTAAATAAATGCTTGGAAACCTACCTTCGCTGCTTTGCCTCCGATCATCCTACTCATTGGGCAAAATGGCTTTCCTTGGCCGAATGGTGGTACAACACTTCCTATCATACCGCCACCAAACTCACACCGTTTGAGGCAGTTTACGGGCCCTCCACTCACGCCTTCCTCCTACATTTCGGGCAGCTCCAAGGTCCAGGCCGTTGACAATGCTCTGAGTCAACACACCGAGGTCCTCCGCCAACTCAAGCAAAATTTGAACATGGCCCAGAATCGGATGCGCCAACAAGCTGATCAACATCGTTCTGAGCGTAGTTTTGATGTGGGTGATATGGTCTTCCTTCGCTTACAGCCATACAAACAATCATCCCTACAACTTCGCAGGTGTCAGAAGCTCGCTCCAAAATTCTATGGTCCTTATAAGGTTCTACAACGGATTGGCCCTACAGCTTACAAATTGGCTCTTCCCCCCACTTCCAAGCTCCACCCTATTTTTCATGTTTCCCTTCTCAAGAAAGTTGTGGGCACAAAGGTACAGGTTCAATCAACACTTCCCGAATTGGATGAAGAAGGCTCCATCTTACTCGCACCTGAGCAGCTGCTGGATCGTCGAACTCGCACTCTGCGCAACCGTACCATTACAGAGGTCCTTGTTCAGTGGCATGGGCTTCAACCTGAGGATGCTACATGGGAGTCTCTCCATCAACTCCAACAACAGTTTCCTCATTTTCAGCTTTGAGGACAAAGCTTCTTCAAGGAGAAGGGCATGTTAGGATCTCATCCTAACCCTTAATGTAATAACTTCCTTGATGTAATAATTCCTAGTGAACGTGGGTAGTACCCATGATTAATATTTTGTAATGTTCTAAGTTTTAGCTTAGGTAGTGCCTATGACAAATGGCACCCTTTTCTATGTAACACATGGTAGATAGGTTAGGTAAGGTGGCATTGTGCATGTAATTCGTGTGGCATTATGCATGTAATTCGAGTGGCATTGTGCATGTAATTCAAAGTGGCACTATGCATGTAATTCGGGTGGCATTATGCATGTAATCCAGGTGGCATTTTGCATGTAAGCCAACCTTGGAAGGAAACTCTTTAAATACCCGAAAAGGCACCAATGTAATCATCTTTTTGCAAATTAATGAAGTATTGAAGGAGGTTGCCCCCTCGAAGAGGCCTAGCGATTCTATCTATTGTGAGATTGTTCCTTTTAAGTAGTTTTTGTTATCATATGCAATTAATTCTGAATACTGTTATAATGTTTCTGTGAGTTTATTTCCAAGCAAATGTGTGAGAGTGTGTTTATTTGAGTTGAGAGTGTGTTGTTTAGTATATTTTATAGCAGGATCCTAACACTATTATCTATCTAGAAAGCAAGAAGACTACGTCCTAAAATACTGATTGTAGTGCAAAATTACAAATTATTTTAAGGATTCTTTATAATTACACTTAAACATTGTAGATATTATTAAGTGCATTGGAAACTACTTCGAGAGCTTATTTGCAAGGGCAATAAGGTGAGATTATTGTTACCTTCAAAGTGTATTAAGTTGGAGATATTATTGGTTCATTGCACTATACCAGTTGTTCATTAAACTAGTTAATCTCAAATGGTTATTTTATGTTTTTAATTTTTAAGATCAAGGGCACAAAAACTAGTATACCATGAAAGTGTCTATAGATACTATTTTGTGCATAAAACCTGCAACATTTCATGGCCAAAAGAAGCCACCGATACAAATCAAAGAGTGGAGAAGAAAGACACCATTAAAATCCTTGAAGGGAGCTACAAATAGAGACTTGGTGAGTCTCATATTTAAGGTACACATAGGTTTTCATTAAAAGTGTAAGTGCAAAATATTTTACTTCCAAAAATCATATTATCTTGGAAAAGTTAGATATTAGTGTTATCTAATAATAAAGGAAACAATATACTTCTCTCAAAATAATAAGAGCAAGCAGTCATATACAAGAAGCATTAAATGATTCTACACAAGTCCTCAAGCTATACAATGAGGAGCCTTCATAATAGAGAAGGAAATATCATCTAAAAGAGACAAGAAATACACTAAAATTTGGTGCAAAATAAGGTCTCTTATCCATAATACATTGGAGCACCATATACCTCTAAAATAGGATAGATTATTGAGTGTCTCGAGATACCAAAATAGCAGGTGTTCTATTTCTATTACTTGCACATCAACAGAGGTAGAAGAGAAGCCAATTTAGGGCTCACATTGCTCAAGATTCGAGGTTCCTAGAGACACTGATTCTCTATGTCACATCGAGTTCCTAGAGAAAGCATCCACCTATAACATTAAGGCCAATATAAGAAGGCCATTATCGATCAAGTATCTACGAGAAAAGAGATAACATTAAGAGATTTTATCACCTTCATTTCTACAACATAGCTATCAATGTGGACATGACAACACTATCAAGCAAGGAATAAGGAGCTATTACAAATTCATTACAAAGGAAACATAAAAGAATAAAGCTAAAAGGTTTTATACCCAAGACATAGCTTGGAGAAGATGTTTTCCAAAATAAGCACTCAAATAAATAATTGGTTTTCCATAATACCACCATTGAAGTGCCAGAGAATTGTTCCTCATCACCTTAGCTGGAGCCACCCATACAAAAAATACGTTGGCTTGGAAATAAAACATTATAAAGATAATTTGATGGTAAGGAATATATGATCTATAAAATATTGAAGGGTAAATATGCATGTAGAAGACCTAAGTGCCACTTGGCAGGAATATGCTAAGCACCATATCACTCCTCAATGCTCAAAGAATAATTGAATGCCTTCCTTCAAGTGGTTACAAAATCATTAGGAGGTTACATATCTTTGTTATCATTACATAAGGGAATGAGTGTTGGAAGAATCTCAACGTCCATATTTATTGTAACTCCTAAGTTCCACTTATCCAAAATTCAAAGAGGAATCTATGCTATTTAAAGCACCCAAATTGGAGGAGGAAAGTACAAAGTTAAAGCATGATCAAGCATTGAAAGGTATGGAAGCACATTTGTAGTGATAAGCTAAATCAAGAAATTAGTCTATGCATCATTCAAGAGGAGTATAAGAAATATTATAGCTTGCATTAAAGGTCTATCATAAACTAGCAACTCCAGTGCTCTTCAATTGGAGAATATTTATATTGACCAAGCGCCATTCAAGGAAGAGAAAACCAATGTCGTCTAGAGAGAGAATTAAGTTCTCATCCACACTAGCTGCTAGTGGATATGTTGAGCCACAAGGATTACTAAGGTAAATTTCATATTAAATTTTCTTTCTTTAAACCTAAGTGATATTGGAGTTATAAGGATATAATATGTTTACTATTGCATTGGATAATACAAATTCAGCTAAGCATTAGTAGATAATAAAGCAAGTTTATTAATTATTGAGGTGCATACACATAATATAATATTTACAAATAACAAAGTAGGATATATAAGGGATTCTATTTGGAAAAATAAAACTCTATTATTGCAAATAGTATTATTTTCTAACATTTCAAATTAGGGAGTTATAAGGAATACTACACCAAAATAGATTATTAGAATTTATAAACATTAAACTATTAAATATTAAGGGATATAAAAAAAGGTTCATTAAGAATTATCAGGGGTTGGAATCAATTGATATGCTTGTCGCATGAACACAATAAAGGGGTAAAAGAAATCCAAATTTGAGAACTTCTTCAAATTAGAAAGTGCTTAGTTCAATAGAAGAAATAATGTGTAATAAAAGTTTATTTTTGGTATTTACAAAACTTTACAAAATCAATCCAAGATTGAAATACTATTTCAAAAAAACACTTTATCAATCGTATTGCATGCTCTAACCACTAGGGAGACATAAGGAAGTCCACTAAACCTAATATCTATAAAGGTTTTATCAAATCAATACTAGGGAATATGAAAAGGGGGGTCACAAGAATCATCATGGTATCAAACAAATTATTTCTTGTAGAATCTCAACTACTTAAAGGTAAAAATTATTTTTATTGAAAAAATAAATTAAAAGCAATCTTGGTATATGAAAAAATTTATGATATAGTCAAAGGAACAACAAAAAAACCTAGCACAGGTGATACTGAGATTTTAAAGTTTGAATACAATGATGCAAAAGCCCTAATGATAATAACCTTTGCTATCACTGATGAAATACAACCCTATATTAGTTCAAAAAAGATATCTATAGATGCTAGCTTAGAGAAAATATTCAAATGGAAGAATAAAACCACTATCCTTCATCTTCAAACATAACTACATTCATTGAAAATGAACAGTGGTGAAAGCATAGAACTATTCCTAAGAAAAGTAACAAATATTAAAGGAAAATTATTAACCTTATGAGAAGATAATAAAGATGAACTTCTTACTCAAGTAACCATGAGAGCCATGAGAGCACTTCCAGACAACTACAAGCATTTGGTTACATCTTTACAAGCCCTAAGTGAAGATACTTCTTTTGATGACTTAGTCAATATTCTTCAAGAATATGAGGTGGAAAACACAATTAAAGATGAAATTACTAACATTGCATTGGCATAAAAAAGATAATCCACATGAAAATATTGCTTCATCATTAAAAGGATGAAGACCATGGAATAACATATATTGTCAGATATGCAAGAGAAAATATCATGTAATAACTATTGTAGATGCAATATTAGAAACCAGAATCAAAGGAATCTAATGAAAAATGGGAGTAAACTCCAACCACAATAATATCAAATTAATATTTTTCAACAACAACTTCAGCATCCAACCAATTATCCCCAATTGGAGTATCGAAAGGGAATCATAAAGGACACCTAGCCCAAAGGATAAAAGAGATGGAAGAACTAGAAGAACCTACAAATGATTATAAAGAAAAAGCTATTTCAGTAAGGATAACATGTTATGAAGATACTAACTACTTGCTTGAATAGGTTAGATAAAACAAAAAAGGGGAATACAAAATTTAAAAGGAAGATCCATATTGAAGACTAAAGTATATTACATAATTACATCAAAGAAAAGGAGAATACAAACTTCAAAAGTTGTCAATACCAAAATAATGTAATACAGGGGGGTGTTAGAGTATATTACATCATTTGGGTCATGTAAAAGTACCACCTTTGGTACATAGTTATAGTAGGATATTACTTGAGGGGGAAGTTAGCTAGTCACTCCAAATAATGTGATAAATGCACAAGTGTCAATGTGCAAGGTGTCCCCTTGTACAACTAGGTAGAGTGTTGGCCAAGGAACCCATCTTCCTATATAAAAAGGGACTCCTAGTAAGTTATTGAATATCATAGTAGGTAGTAGTAGTGTAGAGAGTAAAATCCATTGGTGATGGAGTACAATACAGTCCTTTAGCATATATTCATAGAGTGTTCATTTCCTCCATAACTACATTGTATTATTTTTGTCATTTCTATTTATAGTATACTTCAATCATATTGCATAATTACTTTCCTTCATAATTTTTGCATCTTGTGATTACCATCTCCCATAGCATACTTCATCAAAAGCTAACAAGTTAGAGCTGGTTTACTTTAGAATTTTATGCTTCAACAAATTTTGTATAAGGCTTCAAGATGCAATGGCTTGTTTTATCTCCTTGTCTAACCCTTTCATTTTGAAACTTATTTTACATTATTATGTGTTGTATTTCAATAAATTTTAGAATATACATTGCAACTTGTTATAATGAACATGATTATGATGCAATGAATGGTGTATATTGATAATTTTAAGGTAGCAAGCCTAGAATATTGCTTTCTTTGATTCTTTAAAGCAATACTATGATATTAAACATTCATATTTTGATGATTAATTGAGCAATTAAATTAGATCTATGTTTCTTCAATCTTAGACAATGAATTGAAACTCGCCCTTGTAATAGTTATATGAAATTTTGGGTTATGTACTTTTTTTCATTTTTTATACTTTGATTTAAATTCTAACAATAACATATCTTATCACCTAAACCTTGAGGGAGAAATTTTCCCTTTCAATAGAAAACAATTATTGTTCTAACCATTCGTGTGAACCAACAATTGTGTCAAGTGTATCACTCAACAAGAAATGGCGCTAGAAGGAGGGCCTAAATTTTTTGATTCATTACTGGTTAACAACCTTGGCTTATAAGATCTGATTTATCTTTTCTCTAGATTTGAATTAGCCCAACATTTTTGGATTAATTGTTATATATCATTTAAAACTTGAGTTTAATTATTGATTTTTTGAACCTTGAAATTTCTTAATTCTCACATATGCCATACTTATTGACTATTAAAACTAGAACCTAGGATTATAATCACCAGGTCTAAGTCTTATAAGGGTGATACTAAATTTTATAGTGTTTCTCCTCCTATAAGACCCAAAAATAGTAAATATTAGTTAGACACTCTTCCTTCCATTAATACCTCACCCCAATTTATCACGTTGTTTATGGATCCATTTGTCACTCCATTAAATTACCCATGGAAGCATTTGCACCTTGGTTAGGTGGTAGTAGTACACTATATATACCTAGACCATATCATGATATACCAAAGAATATTGGGTGGTATTTACCTAGGTACAAAAAATATGGAGCTAGAATAGCTAAAGAGCACATTCAAGCTTATAAGGATACCTTAATTTTATTATAAATTGAATATGAAGATGTGGCTTGTACAAATGTTACTCTTACTTTAAATGAACTAGCATATGACTAGTATATTAGTTTACCTGAAAACTCCATCACCTCCTAGATTTAGCTTAAAAAAACTCTCATTAGTCAGTTTAGATTACCCATAGACCCTTCTATTATATCCCATCAATTTACCTTAGCCATAAGGAAGCCTACTGAGACTCTAAGTCTATTCAATACTAGGTTTCATAAGCTATATGACAGGCTGACTCCACCCTATACACTTAATATTGAAGCAACTATACAGATATATTTTAGAGCTTTAGATCCTCTCACATACATGTTTTTAGGGAGAGCACCACATGTGATCACCCTACCTATGGCATATAGTGAGACCTTAACAATAGAACAACAATTAATACCTCAAGGTTTTGGAATTGAATAACTACCTTCATTAGGACAACTAGATGAATTTAATCTAGTCCCAATGATCAATCAAGATCTCTCACAAAAATTGCCCATGTTCAATACCCTACCATACCCTAGTCATAATCAACCATTTAATTCCATTAATGTCGCTACCCATCTAATGAATCCAACATACATTGATAATTAATTTACTACTCATAAGAATACTAAAGCTAATTTCCAAACTGCACCAACATTTTCAAATGCTAATCCAACTCATACCATTCCAAATTTTCTAAATCTTGCTTCTTCTATTAATTACATAGGAAACTAGGCCACTACATGCCAAACCAATGATACAAATTCTTATTTAGATAACTTGCAAAAAATGGTCCAAAACTTCAATACCGATATGATCTAATTACAAAAACAAGTACCTCAGAATCCGCCTCCTAATAACCCTACTGAGAATGGAAACTTCAATTTCCAAAGAGCGAATCATCAATGCAACGCACGTCCAAGCAATGGTAGAGTACCTAACCCCATCGCCAATTTGAATTAGTCCAACAACATAGTTAATATTTCATATTATAGCTTTAAATAATTAGAGTACATTCCACTGCACAACATAATAAAAATGATTTCCCTGAATTCAAGATAGCCTTAGATATAGTCTACAAGGAAATGGAAAATATGAAAATATTACCTAATAAAGATAATACAAATCAAGCTAGCTCTAGTAATGAAACAACCTTAGTAGTAGAAACATTTGAATCATTAGGATATGAAGAAGGATATGATGGGTCTTTAGAAAAAGAATTACAAGCCTACAAGTAATTCAAGAAAGGAAATAATTATATGCTTAGAAGCAAAGGTAAGGCATCAATCACCTCTTTTACTCCACCTAATCATACTTCCATTCCTCTTGTTGCACAAGCTAGAAATAATCCCAATCCATCTAAGGATAATATCGCACCACAAACACATAGGATTATAGAATAGGATAAACCTGTGTATAATATTGGAGAAAATTTAAAACAAATTAAAGCAAATATATCTCTATTTGAGGTTGCCAAATTAATTTACCAACAAGAACTCTTAATTAAATCATTGAGTGATCAAAATAAGAATAAATCCAAGAAAACCACTGATACCTAAATTGTGTCATGGAAAGACAAAGTGAAAGCCCATCATTTTCTCTTGACTATCAAAATTACAGGTAAAAAATTGCATAATTGCCTTGTTGACCTAGGAGCTTCAAGTAATGTCATGCCACATGTTGTTTGCTAAAATTTAGGTTTGAATCCTATACCCTCTAATCGAGTAGTGGTACAATTGGAAAAAGTAGAAGTGAATATGGTTGGAGTACTTAAATATATCCATATACAGTTAGCATCTGAGCCTAAAATTCAGTAGTACATATATATTATAGTAGATATCCTAGATACATATGGAATGTTAGTCTCTAGAGACTGGTCAAGAAATTTGAATGGATATATGACAACAAATATTTCTCACATGTAAATTAGATTAGAATAGAGAGAGAATTGTTGTTGCCATCGCATAACGTACCTCAATTTGGGGACCCACTTAAAATTTTGTGGTTAATGTGAAGTTTTGTTTGCATCAAGTGATTTGTTGATTACTCTATACCAATAATTTTTTGCAATATGTATTACAAAGTTTTGAATTTGCAGGTCAAGTGTTTTAGATATTATGGTTGAGTTTTAGTTTATGGTACCATAAATAAGTCAATGAAATCTAATGGTTTCCCATTGTTTTGGTTTTAGCACCTGATATTTTTATGATTGATTTCCTTGGAAGGATTCTAGTAATTAAAAGTAAAGAAAGAATATATGATTGATCTCATTTTCAAACCCTAGGAGACTCAAGTTCCAATTCTTGTAGGAAAAGCCCTTCACAAAAGCTCAATAGGTTAAATTCCTCAACATTTAAGGAAGAAGACAAAGTTCAAGTTTTGACAAATCATGCATGGATAGTATCCAAGATTTGTTATACTATTATTATATGATGATGTGATACAAATATTATTTTTTAATCCCATATAATCAATTTTAATTTGGCTTTGTAGGTGGATAAATAAGACGTGATTCACGTATCTTTGTATACGCATTAGATGTGACGAGAAGACAAGAATATTTGTTTTATTTTTTTAAAGCGAAAAACCCCTTGTGGGGCCACCTTAGTTTGAGAGACCATGAACAGGGGGTTCTACACCGTCAAAGTCACCTGGGAGTCACACCCAACACTACCCGCACCAACATTATCAATTGGATTTTGGATGCCCAATTCAGCTTTTTGGTAGGATGGAGATTTGAACCTGGGACCTCCTTTGGAGGATTGTCCTCTCCTCTCCAACTCACCTACAACACCTGAGTAAGACGAGAATATTTTTGGCATATGATTCTTTTAAATTATTATAATAATGAATTCTTATTAATTAAATTATTATAATAATGAATTCTTATTAATCAAACACCTGGGTAAGACAAGAATATTTTTGGCATGAATTCTTATTAATATTGGTTTGATTAATATATATGTTTCTTTAATATTTATTTATCCTCAATGATTCTTAAATATGTATCAATAGTTATTTCTCCTCAATGATTTTTAAATATGTATCCAGTGAACTTAGTGAACGTTGCGCAATCAACATGATCCACGGGCACAAATTCGTAGATCACAAATTCCAAGGCACCACCAAGTGATCGTTCAAGTAAGCCTAGGAATTTTCTTGTGAAAAACTTGTCATATGGAATTAAGGGTGTTCGTGTTGATAAAATTCCCACTACGTCCTCCCTAGACACATGTGGACTAAACCCGCAACAAAAATAAAAGAAAGCTACATTGATTTTTTCCAAGCAGTGCTGATTCACCTCTAGACTGAACATAATACATAATGCTATGCAACAACCATATAATTGTGAAAGATATCCGTCTGTTGAGTGATATATTTAATTGAGAACATCACTACCCTTTGTATGGCATTTTATAAAAATTTCTATCATCTAAATCTTATATTTCGGTGCCAAAAATCCATGTAAATTTTGTGTTCGTGGGCCTGTGGGTCTCCCGAACTTGCTGCCCACGATTATCAATTTCTTTCACGAATCTACCATTACAATGGAGACAACAAATTTCATCCTCGATGCTCAGAACGGTGTGTTATGATCACTATTCAATACAAAAGGACCCAGGGTGAGTGTTGGATTCTATGTTTCATTTACTTTGGACGATTCCAGTCAGTGGTAAAGATGAGGGAATGAGAAGCATACCATCTATTTTTCTTAGGCTACTAGTGTCACTAAATGTACTTTTTGAAGTATTTATTTATATTCGAGCGGTAAATGTGTCCATAAAAGTCAATTTTGAAAAATATATTCGAAGTGATAGTGATATCAAACATGTATCCAAAAATGTCATTGAACTTACAGACAACAAGAGAAGTTTGGAAGAAGCTGTAAGTGCAGGTAGAATTGTTTACAAAAAAAAAAATCATTATGGGATAATTTTAAAAAAGTGGTTGCCAACTTCACCATAAATTTTTGATTCCAGATGAACTGGATGCCCATCGTTGACCCACTTCCTGATCAACAATCATTTCCTGGAAATTATCTTGCTTTCATCATGGCATCTCAAGAATCTGGTTATAGAGTGGCATATAGAGAAGATGGTGGATGGCTTGGCCTTTTTAATAAAGACAATAATGGCAACTCAACTAACAAACTTCTTGTTGAATTCGATGTGTATTCATACGAATGGGATCCAAAGGGTGATCACATAGGTATTGATGGTGACTCCGTTGAGGAATGAAACCAGAATCTCTGGTTTTGTAGATCAAATATTTCACTGGTGTCGATGAAATCATAGCCATGGTAGTGCACGTAACTCCTCTTATTGGATAGAGGAAGGCCTCCCAACTGGAGCAAGATTTTGGTTGTTTGGACTTATTTATTGTATTATGACTGGATCTTCTGGAACGACGTAGATTCTCTTGTGATGAATTTAGACATTACTTTGGAAGATATTTTATATTTGATTGTAGGAAGCATGGAATATGAGAATATGCCCAACTTCATTCTCACGAAGTATTTCACCGTAACTCTGAATGGAGCAAGGAATTTTTGGATTTGTGGTGGAATCAAACTAGCTTTGTTCTTCCATTTGGGTAAATAAAAAATGGAGACAATGATGCATTAAAGTTATTAATAAAAAACATGCCCATTGATGAGTTGAAGCAAAATGTTTACATACCTAAAATTCAATGTATTTTTCAATTCTTATCTATGGATGCCTGTGTGGAAAAGCACCTACCGATTAATGATATTGACTAAAAATGTTTGGCAAGGTACCTACTCGAAAGGAGATTTTTATGGTTCATTTAGCAAGATTGGATGACAAGAAAAAGTGGATAAAGAAAATTCTTTGCGATCTTGAAGACAAGAAAAACTAGAAAAAAAGCAATTTGATAACAAGGATGTCAAATAAAGGCATTGGGAATTACCAAGAAATGGATAAAAAAATTGGTAAATAATTTAAAATATTTTTTTGCAAATAATTAAACTTACAATATTTGTTCTGAGAAAATTTGTCATCAAGCCTGTAATGCAAGTGTTAAAGATAATAGTTATGAAACTCGTTGCATCAAATGTTATGAAACTGAACAATTGAAAAATTTCAAATTATAAATAACCATTGAGACTTGAGGAGAAGGGGTCATAGGCCATTTGCAGCAAGAATATTGTAGAAATTAGAGTTCTTTGTTGTCCATGAGCATCTCCTCCCTCATTGCTGGAATAAATAAATTTTATCCATTGTAATCACTTGATGCAAGATAATCTGAAAGTGAATTTATTGAACATCTTTAATTTATGCAATATATTAGTTTTTCGTTTTAATGAGATATACACATGCATATGGTGTTCTTATTTAAAATAAATTTAATATAAATTTTCTTTCTCTTAGAAGATTGCACCAACTTAATTCAGATTGTGTGAAGACTCATCAGGTTAGGTTTGGTTAAATTCAGACTACTTGTTTCAACAGATTCATGATGGAGTTCCAAGATTTACAGTGATCGCTTTAGTTTTGGTTAATTTTTTTTTAAATTACGAATAAAATAGGAATTGGTTAATTAAATATTTTATTTTTGAAATATTTAATTAAAGTTTTTTTTTTTTTTTTTCAGAGTTGATTAATTAAATTTTATTTTTGGTAAATAGAATTTGATTAATTAAATATTTCATTTTGTGAAATTTAAAATATTTTTATTAAATTCAAAAAATCTCATGGCATGAATATTAAATGCAGGTTTTTCTTGTTTACAGGCTCATACTCTGGTGTGATTATATTGTTGGAATTAAAATGATTATTTTGTTTTAATAGTTGTTTTCCAAAAATGATTACGAATAAACATTGAAAACCTTGAGACAATTTGGTTGGAATAAAAATTGTTATTGATCTCATGAAGGTAATCTTTGACATTTGTTATTGATCTCATGAAGGTGATCTTTGACATTTGTTATTGATCTCATGAAGGTAATCTTTGACATTTGAATTCTTGATAATCAAATCAATTAAACATGCCCCTTATTATCAGTTATGTGTTTTGCTGAGTTGTCCATCTGACTTTTTACATTGCATATTTTGATAAGCGTACAAAAAGGTTAAATCAATCTTACTCGAACCTTGGGGAAATCAAGTATTTCCTTTCAAGAGAGGATATCCTGAATGAATCCTGACTGTGGGTATGTGTTTGTAATTGGAAAAATATATCACTCAATATAATTCCCACTAGAAGGAGGGCATGAAGGTAATTAATTTGATTTTTTTTAGAATTTGAAGTTCTTCAAATTAAAAAAAAAAAATGAAATTTTTGGATATATGTTGCATTAGTTCCGATCTGTTACAAATTCAAAAATATTTGTTGATTGTTATGGTTAAATTTTTACCGTTATAATTGTTGAATATGATTATTTAACCTTTCAAAATTTGAAAATTGTGAATATTTTCACACATAGCTTTGCATGTTATATTTCTTAAATTATTAAAGCTGGAACCAAAAGTTATAATCACTAGGTTTAAAGCTTCTAAAAAACTAAATTCTATAGCCTTTCTCCTCCAAGAAGGTCTATAAGGTCTAAAAGTTCATCAAGAACCATTAACATTTCATCCCTATCTATTGTACCATTTATCACCTCTCCAACAACATCAATGGCAAGAATTACATCGTGGTTAGGTGGTCATAGCAGTCCATTAAATATTCCTAGAGTAGCCAATGATATTCCTAAAAATGTAGAAAGATACTTACCCAAGTATAGACATGACGGCTCCAGAATAGCTGAAGAACATGTTCAAGAATACAAGGATGCTTTAATTAGAATACAATTTGAACATGAAGATGTTGCTTGTAGAATATTTTCCCTCACTTTAGATGAACTGGCATACGACTAATTTATCAACCTACTTGCTAATTATATCACCTCTTGGGTTAGATTAGAAATAACTTTTTATTAATGAATTTAGGTTACTTGTAGATATTGTTGTTATATACCACTAGTTTGCCTTAGCAAGGAGAGAGCCCAATGAGCCTTTAAGGCTATTTAATACCATATTTCACAAATTGTATACCAGTTTGACTACTTATACGCTTCAAGAAAATACAACCATACAAATATATTTCAAAGCATTGGATCCTTTAACATCTATGTTTGTGAGAAGAACACCTCAAATCACTAATCTTCCCATGGCATATAGTGAAGCTTTAACTGTAGAACAACAATTGATACCTCAAGGCTTTGGCATAGGAAAATTACCTTCCATAGGACAACCAGGTGCTTACAATAAGTGCCCATGATAAACTAGGCTTTGTCACAATAAATACCAATGTTGAATGCCATGTCATTAAATGATTTCAATCAACCATATAATCTTCCTATAACTCCCACATATCCTACAACTCCACAATATTTAGACAACCAATTCACCTCTCACAAAACTACTAAAACTAATATTTGGACCATACCTACCTTCTTGAATACAACACCCACTCAAAACTCGTCAACATTTCCCAATGTTAATCTTCATCAAAATAACCCAACATTTCCACATGTTGTTTAGAATAAAAATATACCAAAATTTTAAAATCCCACTGATGTTGCAAATAACACAACCAATCAAACCACTATAAGATAGAATAATGAATCTAATTCTTAGATAAATGACATGCAAAGAGTAGTCCAAAAAATCAGTAGTGACATGGTTCATTTGTAGAAACAACTACCTCAATATTCACCTCAAAATAGGAATTTTAGTTTTCAAATAAGACAATGGAACACTCGTTCAAACAATGGAGAAGTTCCCAATCCTATTGCTAATCAAACAAATACTGCTAGTAATGCAAATCAAAATAGTACTATTGTTAATATTTCATATTTGGCCTTGAATAATTGGTGTAGAGTGCATTCTACTACACAACATAGTGAAAATGAATGCCTTGAGTTCAAGACAACCTTGGACATACTCCAAAAAGAGATGGATAACATGGAAATAAGTCCAAGTAAAGATACTTCCCAACAGGCTAGTACTAGCAAAGGAAAAGGAACAACATTAGTAGTTGAAACCTTTGAATCAACTAAAGAAGATGAAGAAGGATATGATGGATCTATAGAAGAAGTACAAGCTTTTAGACAATTCAATAAAGAAAATCATAATTATAATATTAGGATCAAGAGTAAAGCTCCATTCACTTCTTCAACTCCACCTAATGATACCATCATTCCTCCTGATACACAATCTAGTAACAATCCCATACCTCCATCTAAAGTTGATCTGCCTCAACCATCACATGATAAAATTTCATATAACATTGTAGAATATTTGAAGAAAACAAAAGAAAATATTTCTTTATTTAATGTTGCTCAATTTATTAATCAACAAGAGTTGTTTATTAAGGCTTTTGATGATAAAGTAAAAATGAATCCTAGAAAACCATGGATGCACAATTTGTCTCACAAAAATATAAAGGAGACACTTCTCCCTTTCTATTGACTATAAGAATTGCAAGAAGAAATATACATAACTAACTTGTTGATTCAGGAGCATCAGGAAATGTCATGCCATATATTATTTTTTAGAAATTGGGTTTGAAGCCCATTTCTTCCAATCGAATAGTGGTGCAATTGGATAAAATTGAAGTTAATGCGGTAGGTGTGATCAAGAAAATTCACATACAACTAGCATCAAAACCCAGGATACAACAATATATTGATATGCATGTTATAGATATACCAGATATGTATGGGATGTTGTTAAGTAGATACTGGTCAAGAATCTTAAATGTATACATGGCCACTGATTTCTAACATATGTGGCTACCATGGAAAGGAGGTTAAATAAGAATTGAGAGAGAACCTATATTTAAATAATTGATTACCAACTATAATAAAACTAATGAAGTTCTCTACAACGAGTTTGAATTAGGAGTTTACACTCTTGAAACCAAGTTGGATGCAGATAAATCTAAAACTAAAATACCATCCAATAACCCAATTAAAGATGAAAATCTAGTTTGGACTCTTAAATTTGATGGATCCAAGTCCAAAAAAGGTAGTGGGGCAGAAGTTGAACTACTTAGTCCCAAAGGTAAGTCCTATCTAGCTGCTTATAGACTGCAATTTCCCTGCACTTACAATATTGCAGAGTATGAGGCTCTGATTTTTGGATTGCAGTAAGAATATCAAATGCTTAAAAGTGCTTGGAGATTCTGAGTTGGTAATTAAACAAGTGAAAGGTCAATATACATGCCATGATAAAATATTAATTCATTACAAGAATAGAGTGAAATATTTTATTGATGAATTTCATGCTTTTAATATTAAATTTATTTCCAAAAAGAAAAACTGAATTGTTGATTCTATGGTGTTAGAGATATTTAATTATTGGAGACATTAATAGGTTTTATTAAAATAGCGCTTGGTTAACGCTCTCCAATTTTGTGCTTTCTTCAACCACCCAATTGGTTTGTGAACCACCTCAACCACTTTGGAATGTATTTAAATCTATCTCCACTATCAATGAAATTACTATACAATTTTCTACATGGCATCAGAGCTAGTGCTTGGGCAAGGTGGTGATCGACGGGTAAGGTAGTTCAACTACTCTAATACCAAGACACACTCTAAGGTGGACAAAACATAGACCGATCGATGTGAGGACATAGACCAATGTAGACAACGTAGACCAAAGACAACAAGATCGAGCCATAAACTGATGCGGATAACATAGATCAAAGACAACACGATCGATCCATAAATCAACGTAGACAACATAGCAACCCTGATAACAACCACAAGACCGTAGGTAGACATGTAGACCAAGATAGTGGGTGAAATGGCACACGCACACTGAGACAAGGCGACACATGGTATTCATTTATTGACAAGACATCTGACTTGGCATTTGCTGACTTGGCAGGGTTTGTTTGCAAGGGAGAGGTGACGTGGCATTTGTTGGTTGGGTGTCGCGAAGGCCAAAAGGTGGGCTTGATTACCTGAAGGTAATCGAAACCTTTAGTGTTTTGAATAGTTTTTAAACTATCTCATTGCCCTCCCACAGTGCATGTGGGACAAAGAACCAATTTTTTTTTGTTTCTTTCTGGTCATGCACAAGAAATATGACTCTCCTGCTTTGATAATATCCTCGTCGGATACTGTAGCCAAAATAGGAAGGTTATTCGTGCTAAGGCTCACCACTAGCAGGTTGTGGGATCAAATCCCATGGAGTACCAAGTTGAACCAAACTTTTTCGACGTCTAGAGTGCAGTTTTGATGCCTTGTGTGTCATTGACGTTGGTAGAATTACATTGATGCCTCCGCTCGCAGTTTGACGTAGCCAATGAGCAGTTTGAGGCCTTGGTAGATAGTTTGATATCCAACACTCAAATTGATGCCCCAACAATAAAATTTGATGCCCTAGCAATGTTTTGTCAAGTTTTTGACAATTTTTTGTATTTTTTGCAATTTTTACATAACATCATTTTTTGCCTCGGAAGGTCCTTTTCTTATCCATCAGGAGTATTTTTGGATCCATAGTGATCACAGGAGCATTTTTTCATACCATAAATCAGAGGAGACGCTGCTTTTTTCAAGGTATTATTTCCTACAAAGCTTCCTTCCTTTCCAAGTTTGTTTTGGAGGGAGAAGTTTTTTTTGGAATTGGAAAGGGTTACAAATTTTTTACCATTGTTTATTTTACAACAAATAGGGGGGATTCTCATACGTATTTATTTTTGCAAAATTCTAAGACAAATGGGGGAATTAAATTGTGGAAAGTGAATATGTTCTTTTTCATCTCAAAACTGGCATTGTAATAGGTGCATTTTTGGTGGAAACTGACATCTCAAGTAGTTAAAATTTATGGGCATTTGTGGTTGATGTTTTGCATTTAAATTTCCTATTTTCTTGCATTGACAATCACACAAATAAAGTAAAAGAAAATACCCCAAATTTATACACCTATCTGTGCAAATTATTGCACAGTAGAGTTCAGTATATACAATACCTCTGGTCCACACTTATAGGTTATGCTATCGTGCTTGGACTACTATCTCTAACGCCTAATATAGCTAGAAAAATAATGTATGAGCTTGTTATCTATCAATCATCAAGGAGAAATAAGTCAAACTAGTTCTGCTATTCACTTCATTCATATTCACATCGTGATTATTTTTAGACATAAAACCTGATGAAGGGCTTTCCAAAGTATTTAGGGGAAGTTACGCCCCACGCATGAGGAATAGACCTTCTATGGTAGGTGTCATAAACAACATGATGCCCTTTTAGTATCACCTAAGTTCCATGTATCGTGCTACTCATATATACTTATACTATCCCTCACGTAAGGGTGGGTATATATAGAGTACTTTCGGTATAAATGTTTCGCAGGTATAAAGAAAGGGAGATCAATTGGTGATATAAGGAACCTTCAAAATGACCATTGTTCACAAATATATCTTAGATTCATAATTGCTGAAAGGTTCTAACTTCACACCATGGAAGACAAATATGCGTGCCATTATTCAAGTGGAATATTTATGGGATGTAGTTACTAGCAGTACAAAATTCCCTACAAAAATAAGAACGAATCAAGAAGATTTTGATAAGGATAAAATATGTCTAATTTTTATCCTGCTTGCTACTACAGATGAGGTCCAACCTCACATTTGTGATGCCAAAAATAGTAAGGAAGCTTGGGATGCGTTACTTACTATTTATGAAGGTAAGAATCAATCCACTATTCTACACCTTCAAACTCACCTACATACCCTCAGTATGAAATCTGGTGAGATAGTTGACCTATTCCTATGCAAAGTAGTGGAATTGAAAGCCAAGTTGAATGCTATGGGACTACCAATGGATGAAACTCTCTTGACCTCTATCATCTTGAGAGCATTGCCAAAGTTCTACAAGATGTTGATAACCTCTCTTAATGTATCTAGTAGACAAGTATCTTTTGTGGAGTTGGTGAATTTGCTCCAAACTGAGGAGGTAAACTAATTTTAGAAGGATTAAGTGCCAGATAATGCTCTCTACACCAAGCAAGGGGGTAAGAAACAAGGAAAATTTCAAAAATGAGGATCTTCATCAAAAGAAAAATGGAAATTGTAGACACCAAAATAGCACCAATCCGATTATGTGACTGCAAACACTGATCGAGTTGACACACATAGCCCCCAGGGCAGCCCCTAGAGGTTAAACAGTGGTCCTAACCACTCTCACAATAGTTTTGGAAGGTCAAAAATCAATTTGGCACCTTTCAGGCACTCTGCTCCTTATTCATTCCACCCAGGGATGATTACAGACTGGTATTCGTTCCACCCAGGGACGATTAGCAGTATTCACTCCAGGGTGGGGCGAATAGCAAGTTTGATGGGAAAAAGGTCAAATCTCGACAAATGGCAGCCCAGATCCACCACTTAACTCCTCCTTCATTGCATGGGAGTGCGAGTGAGCATTTTGGAGTGCTAGAGGCAGTTACAGAGGTAGTCATGGAGCCCTTAATCAGGGAGGAATCTTCTCCCCTCTAGGAAAGGCATGATTGCCAAGTGGCGCCTCTGCATGCTCATACACAGAGACCATCAGGTCTATAAAATGGTGAGTCTTCTCACCCCAAAAAAGATACAGAGAAGGAGCATTTTGAGCAATGAAGTGCTGCCATTTTGCATACTCACTTTTGATTGTGCCTTTCACATCCTTGATCTCTCTTTTGGAAGGGAGGTCATTGGGTGGTTATTGGAAGCGCAATCCGGACCCCAAACCCGAAATTTGGCCATAGTATCCCACCCAAATTTTCTGAAAACACCCCACAAGAGGTTTTGGACCCATCCCAAGTGGATTGGTGCCAAAATCGGGCCCCAAACGATGGGCGTCCTACCCCCGGGTGCCCCCCACACTACTGTAGTCCTAATCGCCCCACCCCGGAGCGATTAGAAATCTATAGCAGATTTTAGTTCTGTTATTTTTGCATTTTATTCTAGGTTTCTTAGATAGGCTTGCATTCAAATTTCATGTAATTCTGAGCAGTTTTGATCATGTTTTTGTTATTTCTCGCTTTCGCTAACATGCAGGTAGCATCATCAAATTCTCGATGATAGAGGCCGAATTGGCAAAATATGACCTTATGGGTCTTTCCAAAATACCCCATTTTACCTAACCCCCAACTTTTTAGGTGATTTGGAGCCTCCCGGATGGGACATTTGGGACAGTGCTTTTTGACATTTTGTTGCAGGTCTAATCGTCCCACCCCGGAGCGATTAGAAATCCATGGCAAATGTTTTGACTGTTCTTTTTGTGGTGCCTTCCCGGTGATGTTCTCATGCCTCTGTCAAGTTTTTAGCTCATTTGGATCTCTTTTAGTTGTCATTTTATTTATTCTTTGCATGCACTAATCTTAGGCTTGGGGATTGCATGTTTCATTTCATCCGTAGGTGCTACTGATTGTTTTCTATTTTCTTGAACGTAGGATCTCGACACCGGAGGAGCAGCAAAGAATCAAAGACCCTTTCACGCAAGTGGCGATAATGTTTGGCCCACCCATTTTACATGTGGGCACGCGGAAGAAGGCATACCACCCATGGTGTAACGAAACCTTATTTGATGCTCCTAGCCCCTGAAAAGGGAGGAGACATGTTGTAACCGAGATTTTAAAGAAAACTAATAAAAAGGGTTGTATTCCATATTTGCTTTCTATCTGGTTTCGATTCGTTTATGTTTCTCTCCTTTCATGCATTTTCAATTCATAGGATTTAGCGTTATCTTTGGCTTCGCTTGCATCGCACTTGGTGTTTCCTTTTCACTTCCGTATCCTCGTGCTTTTAGTGGCGATCACGGTGGGACCCTATCCTCTATTTTTGAGATCAAACTTTTGATCAAAAATTGCTTGTTTTTGCTTGCAGGTACCAAGTTTTCAAATGTTGGACTGTTGTTCATTCCAGTCTGTGATGAATACAGAGCTGGAATTCGTCTTACCCAGGGACGAATGGGCATTCACCCCACCCTGTGACGAATACAATTCTATTATTCATCCCACCCAGGGATGAATAGCTCTCTATGCAGTTTTAGGGTAGAAACTCAGAGCCATCCAATTTGGGCAGAGAAGAGGTAGGGGTCCTAAACACCTTCTATCATTTTTTGCTTTCTGTTTTCTATTTTTTGGTTATTTGCTTGCATAGGAGAGTTTTTAATGCTTGTTTTCTTCATTTATGCAAATTAAAAAGAACCCCACACACCACGTGGTAATTTAAACAACAAGGAGTTGGTCGTAAAACCCCAACCCTTGATCAAGACCAACGGTGGATTTCATCACCACCTTGGCTTGAATTTTTGCATCCATAACCCCGATCGCTACTGTTGCTAGACGTAAATCCTGATGAAAGTTGACCGAGTGTAGCTGGGGTGATTCCTAGTGCATGAGGATAAGTCTTCTATGGTAGGTGTCAAAAATAGGGTGATCCCCCTTCCGTACCACCTATGTTCCACGTACCATTCTGCTCTCGCGTACCAATAGTTTCCCTCACGTAAGGGCGGGTATATTGAGAGGTTTGGTATAACGGCTTGGCAGTGGTATATCGAAGGGGCGACCATTTTGGGAGACATAAGAGCCATCATATTGCATGTACAACAACACGTTCTTCACAAAGCTTTCAAAACAAAAATCAAAACACACTAAACCAGATTTAGGGCGCACTTTTAATCTATAAATGAGATAATCACTTCTTTGATTGTGTGGCTCCTGTTTGTTTAGTGTAGCACAAAAAAAGTCAAAAAAAAAAGAGATAAAAACCTACATAGCTTGTAGAGAGACACCACCATGGTGTACACCCGTAGCCAAGCCCAATCACGGGCAGGAGCTACGAAGAGTGTACAAGGGGGCACAAGTCACCTCCGCTATAGCCCCAAGGACTTGGTCATACCACCTTGGCGGCCCGACCCACAAGATAGTCCACATCATGCCATTTCAGAATGGGACTATAGAGGCACCCCTTCGAGGGGCACTCCCGTCCAACATAGACCCTTTCAGGAGGAGTCCCTACATGTGGCACTCAATATAAATGGGAAGGCTCCCTTAGACGCTCGGTATGAGTGGCCACTGCACAATGAAGTGCTAGAACAACATAGGGTCCATAAGGAGAGGCCACATGATTATGTCATCCCTCCTCTACCCCTCATCACTGTTAGGAATAACAAGCCAAATCCAGAGCACAAGGCTCTTCAGATAGGGTGAGCCAACTCTGCCCGCCCCTTTCACATATATGAAAGGGAGCATGAGGAAGACTATCACATTCCTCAAGAGCAATACATAGCATGGGAGCAATGCACCTCCGCACCTGCTATCTACTAGAATCACCTACTGAGGCCAGAACCTCGGGTAAATGCCACCAACCTCGATAGAGGAAAGTGACCCATAGAGATCTCGGATCATCATGACCGAGATAAACATGTAGGAGAGGCATCTAGGCCCCCTAGACCTAAGACGATGGAACAAATTGACTTGGCATTTTCCAAACATGCCACCCACCAAGCGCAAATCACGCAGCTTGAGCAAGACCAACAATAGTTGGAGCACCTGTATCACCTTAGCAAAGAGCGCATTCAACGTCAAATAGATGAGCTACTCCATAACACTGTGCCTGAGAGGGTTCCAACCCCTCGCACCCAAAGAGCAGAACTATATGAGAGGCGCAACCCCTTGGTGCGAGACAGGTCCCCATGACCTTACCAAGTGTTGCCTCCGAGACCTCCTAGACCTGAGCGGGAGGCCACTCCCAGGAACAACGATGGGCACCCTCCGCGGGGACCCACCCATGGTTATAGGTCTCACCCAAAAACTCCTCAAGAAGCCTATGAGGAGTATGAGCAAGAAGAAGAGCAGACCGAAATGCCCTACCAAGGCAGAGGGGGTGCTATCCGGCCACCCCTCCATAGGCCTCAAGTTTCCCACAACCCACAACGGGAACTAACCAAGGAGGAAGAGATCAAATCTTTCGATGCATATAAAGCATTGCTAGAGCGCTTAGAGTCTATGGAGACCAAGACTTCTGGGCCCCAAAATCCCACTTTATGCCAACTCCGTAGTCACCCAGTGCATCCGTCAGTGCCAGCACCCCCTTACCCTGAACACTTTAAGCTGCCCCAGTTGGCAATATTTAGAGGTGAGGAGGATGCCCAAGAGCACGTGACTAGATTCTTGAGCCAATGCTTTGGCATTCAAGACAATGATGCTTTGCTGCTAAGAACATTTATAACCACATTCATAGGCCCTACCTCGGATTGGTTCACTCAATTGCCAAAACATAGCATCAGTAACTTGGATCAGCTAGTGGACGCATTCCTCGAATGCTTCACCTTCAACACCAAGAAGAAGGCGTCACTAAGCGACCTAGCCAGCCTCAGGCAATATGAAGAAGAAACCATGGCAGCCTATGGGAATCGATGGAGGACGTTGCTTTCAAAGCTGCCCTACCTCCCTCCTATGGCCGACCTTACCCAAATGTTCTCAAAGAGCTATTTGAGATCGATCTCCATGCTATTGTAGCTGCAGCAATATGCCACTTTAGAGGAAGCTCTAGCGCAAGCCAAAATCATTGAGGAGATCAAGATTCAGGATGGCGATATTGCCAAGCCAAAGAAGAAAGAATGGTCTAAGAATGCCAAGACAGGGACCACGCAACCAAAACCCATTGTGGTCAACCAGGTTGCTATAAATGTACCTAAGCCTATACAAGCAACACAGCCCCCAAAGGCTAACTATCAGGCGGTCCCTCTTGGAAGTTATGAAAGAGAAAACCATCGGCAAGATCAAAATCAGTAGCGTCACCCTAGGCGACAATTCACACCCTTCACAGAGTCTAAAGACTCCTTGTTTGACCGTTTGACCATGGCAAACTTGATGAACCTTCCAGAGAGTCGACCTGTAGACCCCAACGCGCCAAAACCCAAAGGTTATAGGGAAGACTTGTACTGTAAGTTTCATCGATAGAAGGGACATGACCTCTATGCATGTTGGAAGTTTAAAAGCTTCGTGCAAGACCTAATCGACAACAAGATGCTAGTGGTGGATAATCCAGTAGCACCAAACAACCAACAGATGGAGGTCTTCAAAGACCCCCTTCCTGCCCATGATGCATAGGCAAAGACCCTACAAGTCAATGAAGTGACACAGAATTACCCCATGTAGGGGTATGTAGGGATGATCAGTATAGTGACTCGAAACAAGAGGTACCCGAGCACAGCTGCCCCCACGGTAGCTACAGGAGAGGTGCCAACAACGTCACAACCACAACAACACCCTACGCAACCTCCTCCGCCTAGACCAGTGGCCACAATTCGGACCAAACTCACCCAGAGTTTGAGGACCACGTCGGCTAGGCTCTCCATCTACGAGCTCATACAACAATCATCGCCCCATCGGGAGGCTCTAATGGAGATACTAAAAGCCATCGAGTTGCAGCCCCATGAAGCAAACTCTTTCAACAACTTTGTGGGACATGTCAAAAGATGCACCGAGCCAGTCATCACCTTTAGAGAGGACGAGCTGAAATCAGTGACTGGTGACATGGCGGATCCACCCCTGCACGTCATTGCATGGGTCAACGGGATTCCATATAAGAGGGTGTTGGTGGACACTGGCTCGTCCAGTAATATCATTACAACAATGGCATTGAAACATTTGAAGTTGCCAGCATCTCACATCGTGGCCTCCACCTACACTCTACGAGCATTCAATGATGCGATATGCTCGACAGTTGGCACAATTGTCCTACCCATCCAAGTGGGACAAAAGACTATTCCTACATTGTGCCACATCTTGGAGGGTGAGATGGCTTATAACATTTTGTTGGGCCGGCCATGGATCAGGGACATGAAGTGTGTCCCTTCAATAGCCCACCAATGCTTAAAGTATACATTCGAAGGGCAGGTGCATGTAGTCCCGATGGACTTAGAACCCTTCAAATATTGCAATGCGATGCAGCTGATGCCGCAATCGACCCTTCCATCAACACATTTGGATTTTTAGTTGAATCCATCTAAACAGGGTCCGATTCCGCATACATCCCCATTGTTAAGTCCATCAAATCCCCAGCCCGGTCCATCTTCATCATCTAGTCCCTCACCAACGATGCCACCTACGATGGCCACACCGAAGGACAATGGGAAGAAACCCCTGGAAGAGGCACCGCCATCAGTCTCAACCATCTCTATCGAAGAGATGCCTAGCCGAATGGAAGTCGAGATGCCTAGTTCACCTAACATGGAGTGGACTCAGGAAGAACTCCCATTCCCTCCCCCTCAACCGCCAAAAATCACTGTTGAGATGGCCAATACGGGCCTGGGGGAGTATCTGGTGTGGAACATTGTAGCAACGCCCGCACTTGAGTCCATGCAGGACATGGGGAGACCTCGCCTCCCCATAGGCACTATTGTTCCTCTAGGCTACCCGCCAAACCAGACAAACTTTGTATATGGGGGCCTTGATAATGGCATTGAACCTTACATGCAAGAGGACGAAGATGAAGAGCCCTTTGCTGAAGACGTCAACTATTTGTCCAACCCAGATTTTGCTTTGAGATATCTTGGCCAATGCAATTGGCATGGATATGGGTTAGGCAGATATGAGCAAGGAGTGCGAGTTCTTTGCCAACCAAGATATCAGATGCCATACGACAAGTCAAGAGTAGGGTTCAACCACCCCCTACCCCTTGACATCTTGGTAGAGAACATGCAAGGCCTAGGGATAGGCAACAAGGATGGGTTGGCATTAGATCCATATGCCAATCCTAACACGACATATACATTGGGGGATTTTCTCCCATCATTGACAACCGACCTTGTTGGCCTCAACAACCCCTTCCCTTTAATCGAGAAAGGAGAAAGTTCGAAAACTCACCTACAAGAGGGGTATAGACAAGGTCAAGAAGGATCTTCAGAAGACGAGTCGGAATATGAGGTAGCACCATGGGACCCCTTCGAATCGGATAGCAATCACTCACAAGTGACCCCCATGGATGATTATCAAGAAAGCCTCTTGGCAATGTTCCCTTTGGATGCTCCAATCGAGCAAGTGCCACTTCAAGAAAATTAGGTCCCCCCATAGAGAGCGAAACAACCCCGATGGGGCCAGATCAATTTGCTCGAGCAGGATGAGCCTCACGTGTTGCAAATAGTTGTTGGAACCAATGAAGGCCTTTGGATCTCCGATAATGATTATGAAGATGAAACTAAGATGGCATATCTCAATCACATGTGGTAGATGTAGCAACAATACCCCCTGGATATTGATGACGTGTTCGAACAGCTAAACATAGGGCCAAGGCATAGGTGGCACCTAAACCCAACATAATTGGACCAAGTGCTGCATCCACCACTTTGGGCATACAGAGAGCACCTTCCGCCTAGAGACCCTATAGCGATATCAGTGTCGAGGGTAGACCCTATCCTCCTCTCCACACATAGGGCCGATCCATTCATGCCAATACCTCTAGAGCCAGATCCGAAGCACAAAAATCATTCAGGATGTCCGAGTCACCACACCCATGGTAATGGAGACCAAAATCATTTCATCAACATGATCTCCATTGACTTAACCACCCCCATCCACAATCCAGCCGATCCAACAAAGTCATTATATCTAGACATAGATGCCATAGACTGGGATCGTGTCAATTCACCACCATCCCCATCAGAGTATTGGCCTTGCGGTGAGATGCTTCATTTCACCCTAGGACCAACTCAGGATATCTTCCATGCTGAAGAGGGACCCGAAGTTCCTAACGATGATCTAAATTCAGCAAATGATATCCACTTGATCCCAACTCCACACCAGTTGGAGGATGGGTCCCACATGTCAGTCGAGGAGACGACTGACGTAGACATCGGCTCTGATCCAATGAATCCATAGATCATTAAGCTGGGGGTAAGCCTATCCCCTGAAGAGCAAGCCGACTACATTGCCCTTCTCAAAGAAAAGAAGGAGGTTTTTGCATGGTCCTACAAAGACATGCCAGGGCTAGATCCGCAGCTAGTCATGCATAATCTAACGCTTGATCCGACAGTCAAGCCAGTTAAGCAAAAACTACGTAAGATGCACCCAATAGTGGCCTTAATGGTCAAAGATGAATTACAAAAGTTGTTGGATGCACAGTTTGTCATCTGCGTGGATTACCCACCATGGTTGTCCAACATGGTGCCCATCAAAAAACCTGATGGGAGGATTCGCATATGCACTGATTTTTGAGATCTAAACAAAGCGAGTCCTAAGGATGATTTTCCCTTGCCTAGCATCGACGCATTGGTAGATGCTACAACAGGCCATGAAATGCTATCCCTCATGGATGGTTTCTCGGGATACAATCAAATTCGTATCAATCCCGAGGACCAACTAAAAATGGCATTCACAATGCCTTGGGGGACATTTTGTTATAAGGTCATGCCCTTTGGCCTTAAAAATGCTGGCGCCACCTACCAACGTGCCATGACATACATCTTCCATGATCACATGCATAAAACTTTGGAAGATTACATGGATGATTTGTTGGCCAAATCTCTTTTGCGCCCAGATCATCTCGATGACTTAAGCAAGATCCTCGATCGCCTCATGGAACATAAAGTCAGACCGAATCCCAAGAAGTGCGTATTTGGCGTCACATCTGGAAAACTCTTGGGTTTCATAGTCTCAAAGCGAGGCATCGAGGTGGACCCAAACAAAGTCAAGGCAATCCTTGAAATGCTTCCCCCAACTACCATCAAGCATCTCAAAAGCCTGCAGGGAAAGGTCACGTCAATCAAGCGCTTCATAGCGCAGCTATCTGACAAGTGCCGACCCATGAATAAATTATTGCACAAGGGGGTAGCATTTCACTGGGATGACGAGTGCCAGTCAGCCTTCGATGATATTAAACAATACTTGGCTTCACCGCCAGTATTGGCACCACCTAGACCAGGAGTGTCATTCTACTTATACATCTCAGCTATTGAGGTGGCACTGGGCGCCATGCTAGCCCAAAAAAATGAACTACACAAAGAACAGGCTACTTACTATCTTAGCCGCACCTTGGTTAGTTATGAACTTAACTATGCATACGTTGAGAAGCTCTGCTTGGCAGTGGTGTTTGCTACCAAAAAGCTACGCCATTACATGCTGAGCAACATGACGTATGTTGTGTCTAAGGAGAATCCATTGTGGTACATGATGAGTCATACTTATCATAGTAGCCACATGGCAAAATGGATCATGTTGTTGACGGAGTTTGACATCGAGTTCATTGGACAAAAATCCATCAAAGGTCAAGTCATCGTCGATCAACTAGCAGAGGCTCCTCTCGAAGACGATCAGCCTCTGACCATAGAACTACCCGATGATGGGGTCTTCCATGTCTCAGAATCGCCAGATTCTGATGAGCCTGAGTCATAGGCCGACATAACCCTATTTTTTGATGGTTCTAAATGTGAGCAAGGGGGTGGCACGGGAATTGTATTCTTCACACCGCAAGGGGCTCCAATGCCTCTATCATTTAAATTAGATTTCCCGTGCACCAACAACAATGCCGAATACGAAGCCTTGCTCATAGGTCTTCAGACAACAATCACCATGAACATCAAACGATTGAACATCTTTGGTGATTCATTGTTAATTGTCAACCAAGTCAAAGGGGTATTCCAATGTAAATGCCCAGTTCTATAGGCCTACAAAGCCCTTGTGGACAAATTCCTGGCAAATCTTGAATGGTACGACATCGAGGCACTCCCTCGGTCATCGAATCATTTTGCGGACACTATGGCCTCCTTGGGGTCACTAATCCCGCAAGACATTTCTGGTGATATGACAACCATTCAAGTCAAAACACTATCGCAATCCATGATGGAGCGTGCAAGCTCGGACTTAACGCCAGGAATCCACCTGATCCAGATTGAACCATCCCCGGACAAGTTCTCTCGAATCCATGATTGTCTGAATCATGCCAACTAGGGGTCCTTGTTCTCCCCTACTCCCCTTAATAGCAACACAACGCTATTCTTACAAGTTCTTTCCCGCTCAGCTTTTGCTAGGGATGACCTTCAAGAGGGATTGGTTGTTCATGCTATCGAGGTTTTCGATCAGCAGGATTGGTACACGCCCATACGAGATTACCTCAAGTTAGGTAACCTCCCACTTGGATTGACGCATGCCACGAAATGATCATTCAAGTAGAAAGTGGCAAAACATGTCTTGCTAGGAGACATTTTGTACCATCGCAGCTACGAAGGAATCCTCCTTCGTTGCTTGGACCAACAGGAGTCCACTTGGGCGATCACCCAAGCGCACGATGGTACATGCGGTGGCCACTTCAGCGGTATGGCCATCGCAAAGTGCATTCTTCGCATGGGCTATTATTGGCCATATTTAGAGCGAGATTGTTGCGCATATGTAAGGAAGTGCGTGAAGTGTCAACACCATGCCAATTTGACACACGTACCTTCTCAGGCCTTGCAGCCGATCCAATCGGCTTGGCCATTTTTGTAGTGGGGCTTAGATCTAATCGAAAAGATCTCCCCTGCATCGTCAGGTCATCACACGTTCATCATAATGGCCACAGAGTACTTCACCAAGTGGGTGGAAGCAATTTCGCTTACCTCTACGACTGGACCCCGCATTGTGGAGTTCATTTTACATAACATCATATGTCATTTTGGTATTCCATCCAAGATCATCTCGGATAATGGGACGTCATTTAAGAACAAAGACGTGCGTGCTTTGACCACAAAGTACAAAATTCAGCATAGTTTTTTGACACCCTATTATCCGCAGGCAAATGGGCAAGCAGAGGCGTCAAACAAAATGCTAGTCGCCATCCTCAAAAAGACAGTCGTAGATAGTCATAAGGATTGGCACATTCAAATCCCACTTGCTCTATGGGCTTATCGCACTAGCATCCGGACGCCCACTAGGGCAACTCCATTTTTGCTGGTGTATGGCTCTAAGGCAGTCATGCCTCTAGAGTTGGAAATACCTTCCCTACGCATATCAATGCAAGAGTTCATCGATGATGACACTGCATGGCAGGCCCGGTTAGACCAACTTACGTTGCTCGATGAACGACACATCAATGCTCTCGAGCATTTGCGTATCTATCAAGAGCGACTTAAGAAAGCATACAACATGAAGGTTCACCTGAGGGACTTTCAGGTTGGTGACTTGGTCTTAAAAGAGAACCAACAGAATTCTAATTTGCCACCCCATCTAAGGGACAAGTTCATGGCAAACTGGTTAGGTCCTTATGTGATTGATAGTAAAATAGGACCTGGAACATACCGACTCGCCTCTCTTGATGGAATCAAGGAACTAGAACCCTTGAACATCAGTCATTTGAGGCCATTCCATATCTAAGAGAGCCATAGCCCAAACCAAAAGCTCCAAGGATTCCCACAATCACTTGGTCAAACCCCCCAAAATGCCCCAAAGGTGCCCATAAACCCTTTGGTCAAACCAAAATGCCCCAAGGGTACCCATAATCCCTTTGGTCAAACCAAAAGCTCCAAGGATTCCCACAATCGCTTGGTCAACCCAAAACCCAAGGGATTCCCTCAATCGCTTGGGTCCCCCCGTCAATTTTCCCCATCCTTGGAACCAAAAGCTCCAAGGATTCCATAATCGTTGGTCACCCTAAATGCCCCAAAGGTACCCATAATCCCTTTGGTCAAACCAAAAGCTCCAAGGATTCCCACAATCACTTGGTCAACCCCTAAATGCCCCAAAGGTACCCATAATCCCTTTGGTCAAACCAAAAGCCCCAAGGATTCTCACAATCGCTTGGTCACCCAAAAATGCCCCAAAGGTGCCCACAAACCCTTTGGTCAAACCAAATGCCCCAAAGGTACCCATCATCCCTTTGGTCAAACCAAAAGCTCCAAGGGCTCCCACAATCGCTTGGTCAAAAATAAGAAAATTCAAAAACAATAAAATCATCAAAAATAACAAAAATTTGCATCTCATTTCCATGCATACTCAAAATCATCACAACAATAAAGAACTCTTTTGCATCTCATCTTCATACTCACAAAAATCAATCCATCGAAAACACAAAAATAATAGCTGCATTAAGCATCACATCCATACATTGCATATTTGTTGGTCATACAGGTCAAAGGCACCATAGACTGTAATTACTCGGCAAATCCATCATTTTCCACATTTCTCCACTCTATAAATAGTCCATCAAAAATAAACGCCATCCATAGTTTCACCATATCATGCATCAGTTGTCTTCTAATGTATCTAGAGTTTTCGTCATTCAGCTGTCTTTAGATTTCTAGCCAAATATTGTACAAAGTCAGACAGATTTTACGAAGGTAGAGTTCTACTTGGACCACCCCTTGTTACGTAGCATCCCAACACAAGCTAAAACACACATAAAAATTCCCAAGTTGTGTGAACGAAAGATGAAACCTGCACAGCAATCCAGGATACCATCTAGTGAAAAGGTTATCTTGCTCATCCCCCTGTGCAAATGACCCCAAAAATGCTGAGAGTTGGCAAAAGGACAAGCATCTTCCCTACCCAATTCCCCAAGAATCCCAAGTTCTCAAAACGTTGCAAACATCAAAAAATTTGCAAAAGTCAAAACTCCAAAATTTGACATCACAACCAAAGTGCATACATCAAAAAGCACATACAATAGTGATTCTCATCACTCAATATTCAAATCCCTTGCTCAAAAGAAAAAAACAAAAATAAACAGTGATTTTTATCACTATAGAAGAGCAAGTATCCCAATACAATTGAAGAAAATAAGGGAGTCAAACTTGAATCCCTGGAACTCTCAACATTCAGAAGGTCATGAGGTAAACCTCAGTATCGGTTTGGTGGATAACCTATCGGTCACTAGTGGCAAACCTCCCGCATGACGATATATCTGTCACATTAACTTGTGTGCAGATCAATGTTTGCATGTGGATGAGCTAGCTTATGGTATCCTAGATAGCACCGTAGATTAATCTGACTAAATACAACAAAGGAGTTAGTGGAGCTAATTAGGTGATCCTCAGTACAGGTTTGGTTGACAACCTATCTGGCACTGGTGGTATCCTAACAAATACCACATAAACGAACTCAATTGCACACACAGGGATGTGAAATAACTTGGTCAAAGACACGTCGGATTCATACCTTGTTCAAAAGTCTTGTAAGATAAAAGTACAGTCGTGGCTAGTTAGTTAAAACATCCGAGTCTCAGAAAACCTTAACTACATTCTAAACCAACTGTGATATCTTTCATCCTTGCATCGCCATCAGAAAATACAAAAAATAACATGTATACATAAAAAGTCATTTACCATAGCAATCGCCTAGGACAAAAAGCCATAAGTTCTAAACAGTCTATGGTGCCACCACCAAAAATCACAAATTCAATTCATCCATTCCATTTGCATATCATATAAATTAGAAACATTAGCATTCATCGCAATGTATCCATACATAATATAAATTAAAATGCATCCATCAAACATCAGTCACTGTGCATAAAATCAAATCACAACACGTGTATAAACAAAAGAAAGTCATCTGTATATATATATCATCAAAAATGCCCGTAGGCTACAATAAACCGGTCCTCTGACCTCATAAAAGGCAAAAGCTCAAAAACCCCCAAGCCTAGGGCATCGGCCACCATGATCATGCAGGATCGGTGCGACGGGAACTACCCCCTATGGTGTGGGTCCTATGGGACCCCTCAGGGTGGCTGCTGCTAGCCCCCGCATCATGCCTACTAGCACCTCCCTCATCCAGTCACCTACGTTGAGAGGATGTTGACTGCTCAGTATCGCTCCCTCTCATGCGGTGCGATGATCCACCTCCACTAACCGTAGGGATCCGCCCATCGAGGTGGATAATCTCCACCTCTAGCTCAAACCGATGTCGAATCAAGTCCATCTCCCATTGATGAACCATCACCAAGTTCTCATCGTGCTACACCAACTACGTTCATAGGAGATCCATCTCTCATGCAACATCTGTATCCCCATCCCATCGATGGTACGTAGCGAATGCGTTCTCCCTCTCCACCAGCTGCATCCATAGGAGATCCCTCTCCTACAGTGCATCCTCGAGCTCCTCATCCCATATCTGGAGCAGCCCCTCCAATCATGCTATCTCAATGTACAACCCTACCTTCGTATCCTCTAGGAAATCCTGAGGCATCGACATCTCTAGAATGGCAGCCTGCTCCGGCTCCCACTGCTCCGGGACATCCTACATCTCTGACTGCTCTCGAACCCCAAAATCCTCACCCACCTCATCAACCTCCACCATGTCTGCATCATCCAATGGAGCCCCCCAACCCTCTCCTGGTGCCTCTGCACCCTCCTCGCTTGTTGTTGCCACCTCTGGACCCCCTAGAGGCCCCTCACCTCGCCACCATCGTAACGTCCACCACTGCTCGTACTCAGTAGTAACCCCGATGTCATCCATGTCTGGGATGTCAATCATTGTATCTGAATCCTCACCCAGTGGCTCAATGACCGACCAGTCTAGTGTCCTCTCATCGCCCCGATGTCGATAGATCAAGGGCTCCCTAGGCAATCCCTAGTGCACCCCAAACTATCACGTCACCCGACCGTATGGGAATAACTCCTGCTCGGTCTCGTGTCGCCCGATCAGCCACCTCCCCCTATGAACCCATCGAAGCCACTCCCTAGCCTCAGGCCAAGCTGGACAATCTAGGTATGGCCGCCAGACTACCTCCCCAGGAGCAAGCCATGAGAAAGCATCAGCGTAGTGCCCCACGACACCTACCCACCATCATTGCCCTCACTCCTATGCCATAGTGCCCCATACCCGATCTCTCTGTCTACCATCTTCACCCGAGTCATCCACGACAACCCCATCGACCTCTCCATAGCTATGTGCTACCAAGCCCAACACTACAATAGGTAACTACATCCAATACCCTTCCGCCTCTACGAAACCCTCGTACAACTCATCGTAGAGCTATGCCAGTAGTGTCTGACCCCATCTCATAATCAGGGGCTCTATGGTCGGACACTCCACCAACCTGAAGACCACCTCTAGCAGGTTCCATGGGAACCTCACACCCAAAGAGTCAGGCAGCAACATGTTGGAAATGAGGCTCATCAGTAATGCGTGCCTCACTCCCAACATGCCCCTCTCTAGCCACCATCATACCAAAATGCCACCAATCTGGCAGTCACCCTCTGCCCTCTCCATTGGGCTGTCCACACCCAACTCCTCCCCATGCCCGAAGCATCACGTCAGTATAGCTATCCATTGATCATGCGACGTCGTCCTGATCGGTAGCCCATCTATCGAAATCCATAGAATCTGATAGACATCCTCCAGAGTCATCGTCATCTCCCCTGTTGGGAGATGGAAGGTATTGGTGCGGGGATCCCATAGGTTGATCAGCATGGTCAGGTATGCCCGATCCCCCACCATCGGCTCTAGTCACATCACATGCTTGAGCCCAAGGGCGTCAAGCCATTCCCAATCTGCCAAAGTCAACGCCCCTCGGGCGTCAGAGAACACCGTCGACTGACGGTATCGACTCTTAACCACCTAAAAACAAAAACAACAAAAACATTAAAAACATGATAAACTGTACAACAATAACATGAATATACAACAATGCATAAAAAAATGTATAGCTAAAAATAGACAAATAACAAACAACAAAATTCAAATTCAAAAAAAATGTTTGTCGTTAGGGTTTTTAACTTTTAAGATAAATAAAAAAAAAAAATTTGGTTGGTTTATTTCAAAAAAAAAAATGTTTCTAGGGTTTTTTAACTCTACGTTCAACTGATAAATAAAAACAAAACAAAAAAATTCAAAAAACAGTTTGTCAGTACTTAGGGTTTTTAACTCTAAAGTTAAATTGATAAATAAAAAAAAAATTCAAAAAAAAAGTTTGTCAGTACCTAGGGTTTTTAACTCTACGTTTAAACTGATAAATAAAAACAAAAACAAATTCAAAAATAGTTTGTCAGTACCTAGGGTTTTTAACTCTACGTTTAAACTGATAAATAAAAACAAAAAAATAATCAAAATCACAATAACAGTTTTTCGTTAACCTCGGGTTTATAACTGAAGTTCACAAATGAAAACTCAGAATAAAAACAATTTTTCTAAAGCTAGGGTTTTTCTCTAAGTTTAACCTAGGGTTTTAGTTTAAAAACAAAACAACAAAAAGAACGCATTTAAATCTAGGGTTTTTTAAATGAAAATACAAAAATTTAAATTAAAACAATTTTTCTAAGCTAGGGTTTTGCTCTTAGTTTACCCTAGGGTTTTAGTTTTAAAACAATAAAAACATCACATTTAAACCTAGGGTTTCTTATAACCTTAACAAAAATACAAACAAAAAATAAAAAACATTTCTTTTTAGCCTAGGGTTTTACCTTAGTTTAAACGGAAAAACAAATGGCAAAATAAATTACGATTTTTTAACTATAAAACAAAACACAAGCTAACTAAACGAAGAGGAGCACTTACCGGTCTCACTTCGGCTCCGCCGCTCGATCCGGTTCATGAACTCATGGTGTCGAGAAAAATTCGACAGCGCTTCGCTTCGTAGACTCGACCTCCTCCTCCTCAGAGCTCCAAATCGCTAGAAAAATCGAATGCAAATGAGCCCAAACCCTAGTTTTGGCCCTTAAATAGGCTTTTAGGCCTATAATCATTCCACCCTGGGATGAGCGCTCTAGTTAGCGCTCGTCCCACCTTGGGACGATTACAAAACTGGTATTCGTCCCACCCAGGGATGATTACAGAGCAAAAATTGCAAAAACAACAAAAATTGCACCAAAATGCACAAAAACAAGCAATAAAATTGTCCAATAAGAGTGCTTTTGCACTTGACATTTCGGGCATGCAAAATAGACGTCGAGGTCACAAATCCTCACTATCCTATTCCCTAAGAAGGCTACCATAGCCGGACCGCTCCACGGGAGGACGGATTGTCGAGAATTTCATCCCCAAATGACGTCCCAAAAAGGGTCCAAACCCACCCAAAAATAGCAATAACATTGTCGAACAAGGCGCCTTTGCGCCTCTGCTTATTGGCATGCAAAAGAGTCGGGTCACAAATACTCACTATCCTATTCCCTAAGAAGGCTACCATATTTGGACTGCTCCACGGAGGATGGATTGTCAAGAATTTCATCCCCAAACGACATCCCAAAAAGGGTCCAAACCCACCCAAAAATAGCAATAACATTGTCAAACAAGGCGCCTTTGCGCTTCTTCTTGGCATGCAAAATAGATGTCGGGGTCACAAATCCTCACTATCCTACTCCCTAAGAAGGCTACCATAGCTGGACCGCTCCACGGGAGGACGGATTGTCAAGAATTTCATCCCCAAATGGCGTCACCAAAAGGGTTAACACCCACCCAAAAATAGGTCCAAATGTTGGGAAACTGCACACACATTCAAAGATAAACAACTGAAAGGCACCCTTACACAAGTCACCTTGGGTCAAGTGACTCATCGCTTTTCTCATGTAGGTCATTCCCTCATCGATTCGTCGCTTGAGGGGGTAGTCACACTTAGTCACCAATCAACAAATACACACCCAATTAAGGAAATGGCATGCATTCAAAGAATCATTGACAAAGATAATCACGCCCCTGCTTGGGGCAGCAAACAAGCAATAATCACAAGCTGATCAAACAACTTGGCATTCATGAATCATGAACTCAAGGTTCCCATAGACAAAAGGTTGCACCCTTTGCCTATTCATGACTGATCAATGTCCAAGCTCAAGTAACACCTCACCGAAAAAGGTTAACACTTGAATTAAGTTCCTTAGCTCGTCAAAAGCAAGGATTCAAGAATGCATGCCCTTTCCATACTTGGGGCATCAAAAGTTGGTTAGGTTACTGAGAAACCCTAATCATTAGTGCTTTGGTTATCTATTTTTGCTCAGCACTGCGCCATGCACAACGCTTCCCAAAAAGGGGCATCTATAGACACCAAAACAACACCAATCCGATTATGTGACTGCAAACACTGATCGAGTTGACACACACAGCCCCCAAGGCAGCCCCCAGAGGTTAAACAGTGGTCCTAACCACTCTCACAGTAGTTTTGGAAGGTCAGAGGTCAATTTGGCACCTTTCAGGCACTCTGCTCCTTACTCGTTCCACCCAGGGACGATTACAAACTGGTATTCGTTCCACCCAGGGACGATTAGCAGTATTCACTCCAGGGTGGGGCGAATAGCAGGTTTGACTGGAAAAAGGTCAAATCTCGACAAATGGCAGCCCAGATCCACCACTTAACTCCTCCTTCATTGCATGGGAGTGCGAGTGAGCATTTTGGAGCGCTAGAGGCAATTACAAGAGGCAGTCATGGAGCCCTTAATCAGGGAGGAATCTTCTCCCCTCCTGGAAAGGCATGATTGCCAAGTGGCGCCTCTGCATGCTCATACACAGAGACCGTCAGGTCTATAAAATGGTGAGTCTTCTCACCCCAAAAAGATACAGAGAAGGAGCATTTTGAGCAATGAAGTGCTGCCATTTTGCATACTCACTTTTGATTGTGCCTTTCACATCCTTGATCTCTCTTTTGGAAGGGAGGTCATTGGGTGGTTATTGGAAGCACAATCCGGACCCCAAACCCGACATTTGGCCATAGTATCCCACCCAAATTTTCCGACAACACCCCACAAGAGGTTTTGGACCCATCCCAAGTGGATTGGTGCCAAAATCGGGCCCTAAACGATGGGCGTCCTGCCCTCCGCATTGCAGTCCTAATCGCCCCACCCCGGAGCGATTAGAAATCTGTAGCATATTTCAGTTCTATTATTTTTGCATTTTATTCTAGGTTGCTTAGATAGGCTTGCATTCAAATTTCATGTAATTCTGAGCAGTTTTGATCATGTTTTTGTTATTTCTCGCTTTCGCTAACATGCAGGTAGCATCATCAAATTCCTGGTGATAGAGGCCGAATTGGCAAAATCTGACCTTCTGGGTCTTTCCAAAATACCCCATTTTACCTAACCCCCAACTTTGCAGGTGATTTGGAGCCTCCCGAATGGGACATTTGGGACAGTGCTTTCTGACATTTTGTTGCAGGTCTAATCGTCCCACCCCAGAGCGATTAGAAATCCATGGCGAATTTTTTGACTGTTCTTTTTGCAGTGCCTTCCCGGTGATGTTCTCATGCCTCTTTCAAGTTTTCAGCTCATTTGGATCTCTTTTAGTTGTCGTTTTATTTATTCTTTGCATGCACTAATCTTAGGCTTGGGGATTGCATGTTTCATTTCATCCGTAGGTGCTACTGATTGTTTTCTATTTCCTTGAACGTAGGATCTCGACACCGGAGGAGCAGCAAAGAATCAAAGACCCTTTCACGCAAGCGACGACAATGTTTGGCCCGCCCATTTTACATGTGGGCACGCGGAAGAAGGCATACCACCCATGGTGTAACGAAACCTTATTTAACGCTCCTAGCCCCTGAAAAGGGAGGAGACGTGTTGTAACCGAGATTTTAAAGCAAATTAATAAAAAGGGTTGTATTCCATATTTGCTTTCTATCTGGTTTCGATTCGTTTATGTTTCTCTCCTTTCATGCATTTTCAATTCATAGGATTTAGCGTTATCTTTGGCTTCGCTTGCATCGCACTTGGTGTTTCCTTTTTGCTTCTGTATCCTCGTGCTTTCAAAAACAATATCATCATAATGACAAAAAATATTGTAAGATATGTGATATGAATAACCATGACACCAACAGGTGTTGGTTTAAGAAAAAGCAACAAAATGACCAACCTCATAATAAAAAGGGTAAAGGGAAATACAAACCATAGAAAAAAATAAGCAACCTAAGGGGTATGTTGCTTATTCTGAATAAAATTCAGACTCAAATTATGTAGGATCCGAATCAGACTCGAAATATGAGATAGCACACAAGGTGCTCATGATTCATACTTCATATTCCCAGATAGATGTTGTATGGTATATTGATTCAGGGGCTAGTAAGTACATGACTGGCGATAAATCATGGTTGATATATTTAAGTAGAAATAAGGTAAGCTAGTAACAATTGTTGGTAATCAAGTCTACCAAGTGAAAGGTGAAGGTGATTTTTCTGTCACTATTCCATATGGTAAATGTTAGATTGAGAAGGTACTCTATGTCTCTGGATTAGCTAATAATATATTTGTTGTCCCTCAGATATTGGATTAAAATATGGAGGTTGTGTTCCATGTTGTGAAAGATAAAAAGAGATGTTTTATAACCAAAAAAGGAAAACATGTAGCAACCGGATCATACAAGCATGGCTTTTTCATTTTAGATGTCGTTTCAACACCTCATGTTGCTTTAGAACAACTAAAAATGAGGCTAATTCTTTGTGGCATAATATATATGAGCATATAAGTTTAGGATATTTTCTTGAGTTGAGAAAATATGAGATGGTGAGAGGACTTCCCAATCTTTCATCCACATTACCAGTTTGCTCGGATTGCATAGTAGGGAAGAAACATCAGGTACCATTTGAAGCTAGCTCTTCTAGAGCTAAGAAACCTTTGGAGTTGGTACACACTGATCTGTGCGGTCCTATTCCAACCAGATATGGTGGAAATAAGTATTTTCAATTATTTGTTGATCATCATTCACAAAAGATGTGGGTTTTATTTCTTCAATTGAAGTCAGAGTTATTTTTGTACTTTCAAAAATTCAAGAAGCTTTTTGAGGAGTTAGGATGTTTTATCAAAACCCTCTGCTCAGATCGAGGGGGAAATATACTTCCAAAGAATTTTCATTATTTTTGAAAGAAAATGGGATTAAGAGACAACTGAATATAACTTATACTCTATAGCAAAATGGAGTTGCAGAGAGGATAAATCATTCCATTGTGAAAATGATTCGATGTATACTAAAGGGAACACATCTTGAGAATGAGTTTTAGGCAAAAGCAGTAAACACAACAGTATACCTCCTAAATAGAGCACCCACAAGATATCTACAGGGTAAAACTCCACAAGAAGCATGGAGTCGTAAGAAATCCTCAATTTCTCATCTAAGGATTTTTGGATTTAAGGCATTCATGCACATACCAAAACATAAAAGGAATAAGTTATATGAGAAGACCCTGAAATGTATCTTTCTTGGTTATGATGAGCATTCAAAGGGATATCGATTGATAGATCCTATGACCAAGAAGACACATATAAGTAGAGATGTGGTATATGATGAAAATTTCACATAAAATAACACTTCTACAGTTGTATACCTTGAGGAAGATGAACCTAATAAAGAGACTTCACCTCCTCATAACAAGATTCCAAAATGGTTTACCAGTACATTGAGATATTCCAAGTTGGCATCACTTCCATATCTAACTCTAGATTGACCTTGTACTCGTAGTATGACTCAGTAGAAGAGAGCAGAGGCATCAACTTCAGAAGTTGATGAGCTTTACCAACAATTTGATGAACTATCTGTGAATGCAGAGTAAGATAGGGAAACAAATATGGAGTATGAGAGGGTTTATATGACAAAATTGGATACAAATTAACCAAAAATAGTTTAGGATGCACTTAGTGAGCCTCAGTGGAAGGCTTCTATGGAATCAGAACATACATCTGTCATGAAAAATCATACATGGAAGATAGTTAATATACCTTTAGGAAAGAAGCCCATTGGCTACAAATGGGTATTCAAAGTGAATTATAATGTAGATGGTACTATCGATAAGCATAAAATACGTCTTGTTGCAAAGGGATATGCTCAGAAATAAGGCATAGATTATGTAGAGAATTTTTTACCTACTACAAAAATTACTACCATACGAGTAATTTATGCCATGGTAGCTCAGTTTGGGTGGAAGTTACATCAGATGGATGTAAAAAGTGCTTTCTTGAATGGTGACATGCAAGAAGAAGTGTACATGATCCAAATAGAAGGATTTTTTGTTGAAGGGCAATAACATAAAGTTTTTAAGTTGATCAAATCCTTGTATGGGCTGAAACAAGCTCCTCAAGCTTGGTACATCAAAATCAATAGTCACCTAATGCAACACGGCTTCCAAAGAAGTCCATCAGATGCAAATCTCTATATAAAGAGCAACAGTTCTGAAATAGTGATTTTGGTGCTATGTGTAAATGATATGATCATAATAGGTAGTTCAAAGAGTATGATTGATATAGTAAAAAATGATCTAAAAACATCCTTTGAAATGATAGTTCTAGGACTTCTTCACTATTGTCTTGGTTTAGAAGTGAATCAAAAGAAACATCATATCAAAGTTACACAAAAGAAATATGTCAATACATTGATTGATAAATATTGCATGACTAATTGTAAGTCTAAAGCTAATCCAATGGAGGCTAGACTTAAGCTATCTCAATATGATCAATCCTCATAGGTAGATGGCACTCTCTATCATCAATTGATTGGGAGTCTCATATATCTAACCAATACCATGACAGATATCAGTTTTACTATAGGTTATCTTTCACGGTTCATGCAGGACCTAAAGGCGAGTCATTGAAAAGCAGTAAAAAGAGTTCTTCATTATGTCCATGGTACAATAGATTTTGGCTTGGAATACAAAATGAATAACAAGTTCTATCTACAAGGATACATGGACTTCGACTATGCTGGATCCATTGATGATTGAAAGTCAACTTCTAGATACATTTTCCATCTTGGATCTGGTCCTATCTCTTGGTATAGTAAGAAGAAATAGGCGGTTGTTATCTCTTCTACAGAAGTAGAATATCATGCATCTAGTGGAGCATTCTACGATATAATATGGTTAAGTCGTATTATTACAAACATGGGCCTTCCAAAGAACCTTCCACTTCATTTATTTTGTGATAATCAAGGTGTTTTAAATCTTGTCAAGAATCCAATTTTTCATGATCGCACCAAACACATTGACACTCGATGTCATTTTATTCATGATGAAGTTCCAAAGCACCACATACAACTCTAATACATTCCTACCGATCAGAAAGTTGCAAATATTTTCACTAAGGCACTTGCACGTGTTAAATTTGAATTATTTTGTAATACTCTTTGTACTTAACAATAATGTACTAAGGCAGATGTTGGAGATATTTCATTATTGGGGACATTAATAGGTTTTATTAAAATAGCGCTTGGTTAACGCTCTCCAATTTGGTGGTTTCTTCAACCACCCAATTGGTTCGTGAACCACCTCAACCACTTTGGAATGTATTTAAACCTATCTCCAATATCAATGAAATTACTGTACAATTTTCTACATATGGTTGTAGCAACAAGTACTATGAAAATCATAGATTATAGAAGACTCAAGAAATTTTCAATTGAATTAATACCCTATCATTCCATACCTAAAAATATGAATAACTTGCAAGTGTTTGAGAATGACAAACATATTTTCAATTTTGTAACTAATTCTAGTGTTTTTGAAAATTAGGTTATTGATGAAAACCAATTAAATTCCCAAAGGTATAGTTTCTATTAAAAATAATTTTGACATTAATTACAAAATTAAAAGATGTAATAAAGTTTCATTTCAGAATGATGCTTATAAAACTATTAATATCAGTATTAGTGAATATCCACACAATGTGCTAATAGGAAAAGCTTGCACTAGTCAAGAAAAATAAGGAATCATACATGCTCTTAAAGATTATTTGGATGTCATAGCCTAGAGTTATGAAGAACTAAAAATATACAATGAAAATATCATAACACATACCATCCCATTGAAGCTAGATACAAAGCCATTTTGGAAAAATCAAAGACCTGTTAATCCATTTTTAGAGCCGCTTATTCAAAAGGAAGTTAAGAAAATTTTAGATGCTAGAATCATCTTTTCTATCAAGCACTCCACTTGGGTAGCCAACATAGTACTAGTTAGAATAAAAACAAGAGAAATTTTACTGTGCATAGATTTTAGAAATCTTAACAAGGCCTCTAAAAAGGACAATTACCTTTTGCCCTCTATTGATCATATTTTATAGATGGTAAATGGATTAGAAATGATGTCATTCCTAGATGGATATTATGGGTATAATCAAATCCTTATTGATCCTAAAGATAGGATGAAAATAACTTTTACTACTAAGTGGGGCACTTTTGCCTATATAATGATGTCTTTTTATTACTAAATGTGGGTGCCAATTTCCAAAGAGAAATGGATTATGCTTTTAGAGATTTATTGGAAAATTCATTGTTATATATGTTGATGACATTCCTATATTTTCAAAGAATAGAAATGATCATATTAATGACTTGAGAAAAGTTCTTCAAAAATGTAGAGAACATGGTATTTCATTGAATCCTAAGAAATGCATTTTTCGATTGACCGAAGGAAAAATTTTGGGTCATGTTATTTCAAAGGATGGAATATCGATAGACCTAAAAAGAGAAGAAGCAATTCATAAAATCCCTCTCCCTAGTAGTAAAAAGGAATTAAGATCTTTTTTTTGAGAGATTAATTTTGTTAGAAAATTCATGTCAAGATTTGCAAAAATTGTTAAAACATTAAACGAAATGCTTAAAAAAAATGGTAACATTACTTGGATTTTGAAGCTAAAAAAAATTTCCAAGGCATTAAAGATACTATATCTAATGCACCAATTCATGTGAGCCCTAATTATAAGAAGACATTTTCCATTTACTCATTTTCTTCTAAACATTCATTTGCTAGTGTCTTGACTCAAAAAATGAAATTAATTTAGAAAATCCCATTGCTTTTATGATTTCTCCATTAAAATATGCTCAATTGAAATACAAAATTATGAATAAATAGGTATATGCCTTATTCAAAGTTGTGAAGAAATTTAGGCATTATATTTTGCATAGTAGGATTTTTGCTATTGTACCTGATCCTACTGTTAAAACTATGTTGATGCAGAATGAATTGGGAGAAAGAAGAGGTAGGTGGATGTATAAATTGCAAGAATTGTATCTAGATATTCAACCTATGAAGCTAGTTAGAGATCAAGGATTGACCAAAACTCTAGCAAAAATTGATCCTCAAATTTTTTGTTTGCAATATTCTACGAAAGATATCATAATAGATGAGTGGTACAAAGACATTGCATATTTCCTACTGAATGGTAAGTTTTCAAATAATTTCAATGCTACTCAAAGAAGAGCATTACATTTAAAAAGTGATAATTTCATGATTGAAATAGGTGTTTTATATAGGAGAAATCATGAAGGGATTTTCCTTCTATGTCTAAAAAAGAGGATATACAAATCCTCAATGAATTTCATGGTAAGTATGGGACTGGATATGGTTCAGCCAATGCTATAGCACATCATATTTTAAGAGTTGGCTATTACTGTACACATATTTTTAATGATGCCCACACCCATATTAGATCTTGTCATACATGTCAAATTGCTGCAAATAAAGAAAGAAACGCTTCTATGCCTTTACAACTTGTACTTGAGGCTAGACCTTTTGCACAGTGGGGATTATACTTTATAGGATTCATTAGCCCAAATTCATCAGCTTACCACAAATACATCCTAACTACAATAAATTATTACACTAGATGGATTAAAGCCATACCTACCAAAAATTGTACCATAGAAGTTGTCATTCAATTTCTAGAAGAACATATTATTACTAGATTTGGAATGCCTTATTCTATAGTTTGTGATAATGGTTTAGCATTCATCTCACTTCAAATTGCAGAATGGGCCTATGACAATAAAGTGACTATAATTTTTTCTTCTAATTACTATCTACAAGGTAATGGTTTAGCTGTCTACATATAATGACCCATAAATACAAGCAAACGGAATATATATATATATATATATATATATATATATATATATATATTTTAACTAAGGAGAGGGATTCGTAAACCCCTAACTTATATAAAATGTACCTATTGTTCAAATCCCCTAAGTTTTCCCGGAGAGCTACATCTACAAGATACCCTCACACAAGTTCAATCTAAGTATATGTATCATGTATTATTATAAATAAGCCTATCTATCTCATCATTAATGAGCTAAAGTTATCACCTTCAACCATTATAAGGTGCACATGCAAATCCATACTGTACGAAAACCATTATGCATATGTATGCTACATGTACTACGAGTTAAGCTATCAATATCATATTTCGACAAGCTATCTTAACTTGGATGTCATCTTTCCTCAACTTAGTCATCAATATCCCTAAGGTGGTCTCAATTCCCTTAGGCCCTCTATGTTCACCCTAAGGGGGTCTTAATTCCCTTAGGTCACCTCTAAGTTCATCCTAGAAATTCATACTTAGATTTATTATTTAGAAAAAAAACAAGAATAAATGTAGATACTAAATCAAACAAAAACATAATCACCAGCATTCAAGAGATACTTTAAAGGAAGCAACATTTATTAGAAGCTAATATTAATTGAGAGAAAAATTGACACACACAAAAACCATTGAGAAATAAAGTAAAGATACACATATCATCCCATCGATATATTATTACATGTAATATGGTATGGTAAAACCTCCATACCCTTAAATAATAACATATTACATCATTTCCATTTAGGGATATCTCCCTAAAATCTAGACTAATTGAGCATAAGTAAAATAGAAGGTAAATAGAGAACAAACTAGTGCATTATTTCCATCTGCTCCTTTGGTCCTATCGCTCTTTCCATAATTCATTTGAGGATAGTAGGGGATCAGGGAACTCATGGTTTAGGATAGGCATACCTCTAAATGTATATAATATTTACTTTGCCAAATTGCAACTATACAATTTAATCCAACTTCTAACCATCTAATGCATAGTTGATATCATAAAGAATCCTTACTTTATTTTCACCTCTCAAGTCCCTTTAGATAGTCATTCAACATACACAACTTAGAACATGGTTTTCACTTTAAACAAACTCTTTCATTATTCAATGAATTAAAGTCCCATACCCTTAATCATTAAATACATAGGGTTCCTTTATTCTCAAGAATCAAATCTCAAATTTAATTCATAAAGCAAACTACTTTCCTTTGTCTTATACACCAAAGTCCCAAAGTCCCATTACTTTAATATGTAAAACAATCATATCCAATTAATATAAAACCATATGTTCCTTTCTCTATATTAATCAAATAACTTCATATTTAATTAATAATACAACCATATTTTCATGTCTCTATATTAATAAAATAAATTCATATTTAATTAATAATAAAACCATATGTTCCTTTCTCTACACTAATCAAATAACTTCATATTTAATTAGTAATACAACCATATGTTCATGTCTCTTAATCAAATAACTTCATATTTAATTAATAATAAAACCATATGATCCTGTCCCTATACTAATCAAATAACTTCATATTCAATTAATAAATAAACCATATGATCATTTCCCTATACTAATCAAATAACTTCATATTTAATTAATAAATAAACTTTATGATCCTTATACAGGCGTACACAAAGACTTCTAAAGAATCATGAGCATTGTCCTAACACATAGGCAAAACAACGAGTTGCAACCACCTCTCACACTGTGGAAGGAGGTCCTTGGAAAATGATGCATCCCATAAGGACGAAAGCTAACCAATAGAGGATTAGGAAATAGTCTGATGGGGTCCACTGACCTGGTCACACCCATGCACAGAATGCTCCCAAGCGACGTGATCTCACATGGAAAATACAAACCAACATCCCCGGGGATGCACTCAACTCTTCCTATGCTATGGCTATACCATAAGGTGCCAGAAGGGAGGTTTCAATCCTCGGTGACTATATTATTCTACTATTTTGGTCAGCGAGTGGTGCTGTCATGGTAATCCTACATCTAAGAAAATGGTAAAGTTTTTCCTTCTACAATTGGGAGGTTTTTTAACTATTGATGTGACTGAGCCTATCAAAGAATGAGGGGTGTTTCACACTACCAAACATGTATCACTTAGAGGCCAAGTGATTTCAGGGCAACACTGATCGAGCCTAAGAGAAACCAGTCTAGCTCCTATAGCTAGGGTTCTTAGCCACAGGGTTGTCGTGAGCTAGACTTTAAAAGGCACTGTCACCACACAAGGGTCAGGTTTCACCTTGCTAAAAAAAACTCCTAGCTAACAACCTACCATCCCATAGGAGTAGGTCCGACTTGTGTGAGCACAAATAATTTTATAACCCAGTAAATACTCAACAACACAAAGATTCAAGCAAAACACAAAGATTCAAGGCGTTTACAAAACACAAAGCCAAAGCATTCCTTTCTAAGTCTACCAAACGGAGGGTTGGATCCATTTTTACCATCCTTTATAACACTTCATAATGTTGGCCCTTCCTTCGAAGCTATCAACTGTAGGTGTTGTTCCTATCTAGTTTTGCTTTAGCGTCTTCACCTTCTCATCATAATTCTTCCCACGGCCCACTAACCTTCCAAAAAAAAATCCCTTCCTTGTCTCGTTCGACCACTTGTTCATGTCTATCCTTCTACGTCCCAACAAGATAATTTTTACCTCACATCCAATGGAGATATTATAGTTTTAAAATCTTTGTTTCCATTCCTCGATGACCGTCATAAGTTCATCATCCATTTTTAAGACAACGACCAACCACCTTTTCCTCTTTCAATTCTTGGCTACTCATTTTATTGTGAGGGAGGGAATCTCCTCTCCATTCGAGATTGGAAGGTCACTCATATTTTAGAACGCTCGATCACAGCCAGAGATGTCTATCATTCCTTCTCATATGGATGGCCATCCTTCAACCTCAATTGCATACTTAATGTTTTTAACTAAAGTTTTAGTCCAAGTAATCATTTCTTAAAAATGAACTTTATCAACACTTTTCAAAATAATACCTTTATTAAAATGAAATTCCATTACTCTTTTAAAATAAAACTTCAATTATTTATAAAATAGAATTCTACTAGCATTTTGAAATAAAGCTTCTATTATATTTTAAAAATAAAACTTTAATTATCTTTTAAAACGAAAGCCTATTATTGCTTTTAAAATAATGCTTCTATTAAAATGAAATTCCATTATCATTTTAAAATAAACCCCAATTATTTATAAAATGAAATTCTATTATCATTTTAAATAATGCTTCTATTAAAATGAAATTCCATTATCATTTTAAAATAAACTTCAATTATTTATAAAATAAAGAGTAAGGGTTTTTAAGCAAAATAAATAGCTTTCAAAGATAAATAAATCACGCATGTTTTTATTTTCCAAATAAACAATGCAGATAGTGATGTAGTAAAATAAAATCAGATATATGCAATAAGCAAATATGGAATATTTCCATAAACCTAGTCACTATCTCAGTCTCAAAAATTTATGATAGCTACGAGGCTATCAATCTGAGGCTCAAGGTGGCTAATGGTTGATGATTATCCCTAACCGAAATCATACCTATATGAAGGTATCCATCCATGTTACCCCTGATTTTCCTTAATAATAATTTTTCCTTTTTTGGACATTTTGAGTCCCTAAGCTAAAAGTTGTCATTGATGTCAAAAGGACCTATGTAAGTAAGCACTATGATTTTGCTCCACAAAGAGCTTCATGAGAAGCAAAGGTTTTGATCAAAGGTTCAAGAAGGGATGCATGGCATTTGGTTCCAAAAGGAGCTTCAAGGGAAGCTTAGCAAAAGGTTTTTATGAAAACCAAGGAAGGCAAGGAAAGGTTTTATTTAAAACCATGGATGGTAGATTTGAAATGGGTTTTTCTTAAAACCCAAGTTGGATTTTCGTTTCATCGAAAAAGGTGCCCCGATGATGGAGAAATTTAATTTTAAAGGTTTAGTTTAAATTTTAAAATTTTAATTTTAAAATTAAATAAAAGAGTTTTCCCGCCATGTCCGCCGACGTCATATATTTTATCATGCAAAGGTTTGAATATTTAAAGGGGTTGATTTTATCAACCAAGTAGGTGACAAGAAATATTGTCCGCATTCGATTATCCCCTCCTTCGCAATCGTCGATTCCCCCCTTCCGATTTCGTTTGTGCATTGCACGTGGAACAAGGGAGCAAGTTTCAAGGCATAGGTGGAGAGGATGGAAATATAAGTCTCAAAGGCTTAAAGCCTCCATGTGGGAGGCCTAGCCCACATGGTGGGCGGAGAGTGCGCTAAGGCGCACGACGAGGAGGAACGCGGGGTCGAAACCACCCGAAGCCATTTTGCAAGGTATGCCATAATTCGATCGCCAAAATTTTTGGGTGCATGAAATATTTCAAATTTGCTAAGGTTGTGTTAAGCGTCGATTTTCACGGAGAGTATAGTGGATTTAATTTTTGCATATGGCTAAGGTTTGATATTTGATTAATGTGGGATATTGCCTAAGAAGGCTTTGTGATTATTTTTTTAAGTGCAAAAGTGTTGAAAGGAAGGATATAAAATATTTGAGTTATTTTATGGTATAAGTGGTTTTTGGAGTGACAAGGTTATGCAATGTTTTGATTTATTTTATTTTATGGTACAAGTGGTTTTAGGAGTGATAAGGAAGTTGTGCATCAATTCTTAAGAAGGTTTTTTAATTAAAAGCCTTGGTGAATATTATTGTGAAGTGGAGTAATGTTGATTATTTTGTGATCTTCTAACCCTTGTGAGGATTGGCAAAAGAATATTGTGATTGTGGCAGATTTCCAAAGAGGCTTCTTCATCTTCATAAAAGGTATGGGCACATTCTCCTATTGATTGATTATGGTGGTTGATTATAAAATACCTTTGGAGTGAAAAGGATTGATTGTGGTTTCCTTTTCGAAAGTGATTGGTTTAATGCTTCAAGGTTTTCTAGATTGAGAGTTGTGATTAAACCTTGTTTTATAAGCATTGTTGTTGAAGCCAATTGGTTATGCAAAGAACTTGAACTTGAGTTAGAAAAGAACATGAGTATCATTGTTATGTGAGATTTGTGGTTGAGCATTGTTGGAAATATTTTGAGTTGGTTGATACATGCTTGGACTAGGGTTTGTGAGAAAGGGTTGTTCATTGAGGTGATTGGTTGAGTTGAGTTGATTGAGCCTAGTCAAGTGGATGCATGTGGTTGTTCAAGTTCCATGAAACAAACTATTCTATATCTGAATTGAGTTGAGAATGATATTTGAGTATAGAACATATTGAGTCTCTAACAATTCTCTTTATGCTTCTATGAGATTGATTTGAGTTGAGATTGGGATTTGAGTATAGAACATATTGAGTCTCTAACAATTCTCTTTATGCTTCTATGATATTGAATTGAGATATTGATTAAGCATTGAGTATAGAACATATTGAGTCTCTAACAATTCTCTTTATGATTCTATGAGATTGGACAAGTTCTGTGTGAGCTTGTTAAGCAGATTTGAGACAAGTCTTTGAGAAGGCTTGTGGACTATTTTGTGTAAGCTTTTGTGAAATCTTGCTATGCAGATTTGAGCAAGTCCTAGAGAGGACTTATTGAGAATATTTGAGCAGGTTCTATGTGGACCTATTGAGTATATTTGAGTAGGTTCTATGTGGACCTATTGAGTAGATTTGAGTAGGTTTGTGTGGACCTGTTGAGCATATTTGAGAAGGTTCTGAGTGGACCTATTGAGCAAAATTGTACTAGATCGAATGTACTATGTTTAGTGCAAGAGATTGAGTAGAGTTGTGCTAGACCGACTGGACTGTGTTTAGTATAGTATTGAGATAGAGCTTTGGAGGTGATAGAGTATAGAGGATAGAGTCTCAGTGGATAGAGATCCAGAAACTAGGACAATTGAAGATAGATCTGAGTGAGGAGTCTTCAAGTGGAAAGAGATCCACCAGTCAGTGCAGTAGAGAGACAAAGTCTTCTAGAAGATCACTAGCCAGAGCAGAAGGGGAAAGAGTTCTCCTATGGAAGAGATCCACAAACTTGAGATTTAGGGGATCAACATCTCCTTTGGACAGAGGTCCATAAACATTGTAATTGGGAAGGATTCCCAAGAGATTATTTGAGAAATATTTAGAAGAAATATTTTTCTATGGAGGTAGCCCACATTGGGTGAACCACGTTAAAAATGATGTCTCTCATGTGTGTGATGCTTTGTGTGATGTTTACTATTTTATTAATGATGATGCTACTATTTGGGGAAAATTTTTATGTTATACTGTTCACCCCCTCTCAGTATAAGCACATGTTCTTCAATTGGTATCAGAGTCGGTCTCTCCGTAAAGAGTCTAACAACTTGGAAGAGGATCCTTCGGTAGCACACATGACTTCAGAAAGTGAAGAAGAGAGTAGGTTTGATATAAAAGAAGAATTCTTTGCTGCTCTCAGAAAATTGGAAAGACTTAGAGAGAAAAATTCAAACTTGAAAGAACAAATTTAGGAAGATGAAGAAGCAAGAGTGGAACTTATACAGAACCTTACAGAATTCAAGATTAAGGTAGAAGAAGGAAAGAATATTGAGCAAGATATGACAGATCTATTGAGAGCCAAGGAAATAGAATGTGGAAGATTGGAAGCATAAATTGTTCTCCTAAGGAATAAACTGGAAGGGATCAAGATACTACAAGATACATAATATGAGAAACAAAGAGAGGAATCAAGCTTCCAAAGGGCAGAAACTTCAAACAAGGAAAAGCAAGCAAAGGACATCAAAAAGGAGGAAAGCAAAGAGGAACCCTGGATAAGAGTTAATTACAAGAAGAGGATGACTTCTTCACAATATCCAAGATCTCCAAATAGGTTACATAATTTCTTTCATGGTCATTGTTTTTCTTGCAATAAATATGGTCATATAGTTGCACACTGTATTCATCATGCAAGATACAATAGAAATTTCAATCCCTTTGCACCTCTCATGGATGATGATGTTATATGTTACAAATGCAATAATTTTGGGCACAAGGCTAGGTGGTGTAAAATGATATTTTTTGAGTCTAGAAAAACAGTTCCAACAACTGGGAAGGATGAAAGAAAGAATGTCAAGGCTAGATCTATGTTAGTCCAAACAACCCTGCATGCTCAAAATAAAGAAGAACAATGGTATCTGGATAGTGGTTGCTCTAGTCACATGATAGGAGACAAAGACAAATTCATTGTTCTAAAGGAAACAAATAGAGGATCAGTAAGTTTTGGTGATAATGGATCAGCTAGGATTGTTGGGAGAGGCACTCTAAGTCTAGACAATGGAAAAACAAAAACAGAAAATGTTTTGTATGTCAAAGGGTTAAAACACAATCTACTGAGTATAAGTCAACTTTGCGATCAAGGATATATGGTTACCTTCCATCCAGATAGATGTGAGATAAGGAAAATAGAAATAGGAAGAATCATTGCAAATGCAAGAAGAACCCCAAACAACTTATACATGCTCAATGAGATCAAAGGGGAAAAATGTTTTCTATCACAAGAAGATGAGAGTTGGTTGTGGCATAGAAGATTGGGTCATTTGAATTTTGACAACATAGTCAGCATAAGCAATAAATAGACAGTCAGAGATTTACCCAAAATAAGAAGACCTCAAAACACAATTTGTGCACCTTGTCAACATGGAAAGCAAACTAGGACAACTTACAAACCAAAAGGCTATATGTCATCTGAGCCCTTGAGTTTAATACATACTGATTTGTGTGGTCCTACCAGAACACAAAGTATTCAGGGTGAGAGTTACTTCATGTTGTTTGTAGATGATTATTCCAGAATGGTTTGGGTAACTTTCCTAAAAGAGAAGTCAGAGGCCTTCAAAAAATTTAAAGCATTCAAGAAGTTGGTTGAAAATGAAATAGGCAAAAGGATTAAGTGTCTACGATCTGATAGAGGAGGAGAGTTTACTTCAGATGAGTTTGTAGAATTTTGTGAACAACATGGAATCAAGAGAGAATACTCAGCAGCAAGAACTCCCCAACAAAATGGAGTAGTTGAAAGGAAGAACAGGACTATTGAAAACATGGCTAGAGCTATGTTAAATGAATCTAAGTTGTCAGATGGTTTTTGGAAAGAAGTAGTATCTACAACTGTGTACATAATTACTAGGGCTCAATTAAGGGTAAATCATCACAAGACTCCTTATGAGCTTTGGAAAGGAAGACCTGCTACTATAAAACATTTCAAGATCTTTGGAAGTAAATGTTACATAAGACGGGAAGATCAGAATTTGGGCAAATTTGATCCAAGATGTGATGAGGGAATTTTTCTTGGTTATTCCACAAAAATCAAGGCTTACAAATGTTACAACAAAAGAACACGTACTATGGTGGAAAGTATGAATGTAATAGTTGATGAGAAGATAGATTCTAGAGAGCCAATTCAGCAAATGGTATGCCAAGAAGATGGAGGTTGTCAAGAAGAATTTTGTGAGGAATCAGATAATGATGAAGAAGAAACACAAAGGCTTCTTCCTAAGACTCCTTCCAGGTATGTATAGAAACATCACCCAAAATATCAGATCATTGGGAATCCAGATGAAAGACAGACAAGAAGAAGAATAATAAAACCATCTCAACAAGCTAATTTTTCTTTGCTATCTAAGATTGAGCCAAAATATTTCTCTCAGGCTAGTGAAGATGAATTTTGGGTTAAAGCAATGAATGAAGAATTAGATCAGATTGAGAAAAGCAAAACTTGGGAACTTGTTCCACGACCAAAGGACAAAAATGTGATTGGCACAAAATGGGTCTTCAGAAATAAGTTGAATGAAGATGGACAAGTTGTCAAAAATAAAGCAAGGTTAGTATGCAAAGGTTATGCACAAGTAGAAGGAATTGATTTTGATGAAACCTTTGCTCCAATTGCACGACTTGAAGCTATAAGGATATTTTTAGCTTTTTCAAGTTTCAAGAACTTCAAGGTATATCAAATGGATGTTAAGTCAACTTTTCTAAATGGGATTCTAGAAGAAGAGGTCTACATTGAACAACCAGAGGGATTCATACTGGCAGATACACCAGATCAGGTATGCAGATTAAAAAAGGCATTGTATGGTTTAAAGCAGGCTCCTAGAGCATGGTACTCAAGATTGGATAAGTATCTACAGGAATAAGGATTCAGGAAAGGAATAGCATATAGTAATTTGTATATTAGAAATGAAGGAAATGATCTTCTAATAGTGGTTGTTTATGTTGATGACATAATTTTTGGGGGAAACAATGACAAGATGTGCAAAGAGTTTGCTAAGAATATGCAGAGTGAATTTGAGATGTCTATGCTTGGTGAATTATCCTTCTTTCTTGGTCTTCAGATTTCACAATCAGGAAAGGGAGTGTTTCTTTCTCAAGCCAAGTACATCAAGGAGATGTTAAAGAAATTCATATTAGAAGATTGCAAACCAGTAAGTACTCCTATGGTCATAGGGTGTAAGTTGAGTAAGGATGATGAATCTCCAGAAGTAGATCAGAGACTATACAGATCCATGATTGGCAGCTTATTATATGTCACAACTACAAGACCAGACATAGTACAATCAGTGGGATTAGTGGCAAGATTTCAAGCAACACCTAAGGAAACACATGTGGCAGCAATAAAAAGAATTTTTAGGTATCTAAAAGGGACTATGGACTTTGGACTTTGGTATCCCAAAAGTGACAGTTTCACACTCACAGCATATATAGATGCATATTGGGCCGACAACATTGATGATAGAAAAAGCACAAGTGGAGGAGCTTTCTTTCTTGGAGAAAGTCTAGTCTCCTGGTTAAGTAAGAAGTAGGGTTCAATATCACTATCTACAATAGAGGCAGAATATATTGCAGCAGTAGCCAGTTGTACACATGTGTTATGGATGAAGAGAACTTTAGAAGACTTCAAGATAAAGCATGATCAACCCATTCCTATACTATGTGATAATACCAGTGCCATATGTATCTCAAAAAATTCAGGTAATGCACTCCAGGATGAAGCACATTCCAATTAAGTATCATTTTCTGAGAGAACAAGTGTCAGATAAACAGGTCATATTGGAGTATGTCACTACAAAGGAACAGATAGCAGATATTTTCACTAAGCCACTCTCAAAGGAGACTTTTGAGTATCTTCGAGGAAAATTGGGAGTGAGACTCCCACCCCAGAATTAACCACCTCATGTGGAGGTGGGGGAGGGGCTAAGCTAAGAGGCTCATTCTTAGCCCCAAGCCCCAAAGGTGACCCTTTGCCATTGATGTCAAAGGGGGAGAGATTTGGTATATTGGGGGAGAGATTTGATATTTGAGAGAGCATTGAGCCAGGGGGAGCAAAGACCCAGGGGGAGCAAAAAGAAGGTCAGGTTTCAGTAAAATGAATATGGGTTGCCATCAATGACAAAGGGGGAGATTGTTGGACATTTTGAGTCCCTAAGCTAAAAGTTGTCATTGATGTCAAAAGGACCTATGTAAGTAAGCACTATGATTTTGCTCCACAAAGAGCTTCATGAGAAGCAAAGGTTTTGATCAAAGGTTCAAGAAGGGATGCATGGCATTTGGTTCCAAAAGGAGCTTCAAGGGAAGCTTAGCAAAAGGTTTTTATGAAAACCAAGGAAGGCAAGGAAAGGTTTTATTTAAAACCATGGATGGCAGATTTGAAATGGGTTTTTCTTAAAACCCAAGTTGGCTTTTCGTTTCATCAAAAAAGGTGCCCCGATGATGGAGAAATTTAATTTTAAAGGTTTAGTTTAAATTTTAATTTATTTAAAATTTAAATTTAAATTTTAAAATTAAATAAAAGAGTTTTCCCGCCATGTCCGTCGACGTCATATATTTTATCATGCAAAGGTTTGAATATTTAAAGGGGTTGATTTTATCAACCAAGTAGGTGACAAGAAATATTTTCCGCATTCGATTATCCCCTCCTTCGCAATCGTCGATTCCCCCCTTCCGATTTCGTTTGCGCACTACACGTGGAACAAGGGAGCAAGTTTCAAGGCATAGGTGGAGAGGACAGAAATATAAGTCTCAAAGGCTTAAAGCCTCCACGTGGGAGGCCTAGCCCACACGGTGGGCGGAGAGTGCGCTAAGGCGCACGACGAGGAGGAACGCGGGGTCGAAACCACCCGAAGCCATTTTGCAAGGTATGCCATAATTCGATCGCCAAAATTTTTGGGTGCATGAAATATTTCAAATTTTCTAAGGTTGTGTTAAGCGTCGATTTTCACGGAGAGTATAGTGGATTTAATTTTTGCATATGGCTAAGGTTTGATATTTTATTAATGTGGGATATTGCCTAAGAAGGCTTTGTGATTATTTTTTTAAGTGCAAAAGTGTTGAAAGGAAGGATATAAAATATTTGAGTTATTTTATGGTATAAGTGGTTTTTGGAGTGACAAGGTTATGCAATGTTTTGATTTATTTTATTTTATGGTACAAGTGGTTTTAGGAGTGATAAGGAAGTTGTGCATCAATTCTTAAGAAGGTTTTTTAATTAAAAGCCTTGGTGAATATTATTGTGAAGTGGAGTAATGTTGATTATTTTGTGATCTTCTAACCCTTGTGAGGATTGGCAAAAGAATATTGTGATTGTGGCAGATTTCCAAAGAGGCTTCTTCATCTTCATAAAAGGTATGGGCACATTCTCCTATTGATTGATTATGGTGGTTGATTATAAAATACCTTTGGAGTGAAAAGGATTGATTGTGGTTTCCTTTTCGAAAGTGATTGGTTTAATGCTTCAAGGTTTTCTGGATTGAGAGTTGTGATTAAACCTTATTTTATAAGCATTGTTGTTGAAGCCAATTTGAAGAACACAAGCTTATACTGAGAGGGGGGGTGAACAATATAAGACCTCTTTTTACTTTTTCCTTTATACTTCAAAATAGTAAAGCAATATACCCAAAGCAATATCAAAACAATGCACAATATCATCCACAAAGTGACACCAATTTTAACGTGGTTCACCCAGAATGGTCGGGCTACGTCCACAAAACTTTTCTCTAAAAGTTATCTCAAAGTTCTTTGGGAATCCTTCCCAATTACAATGTTTATGAGCCTCGGCCCAAAGGAGATACCTTCCCCCAATCTAAATTTATGAGCCTCTACTCAAAGGAGATACCTTCCCCTCAATCTGATTTATGAGCCTCTGCTCAAAGGAGATACCTTCCCTCTCTGCTCTAGAAATGATCCCTCAGAAGATCAACTGCCTCTACCTCTTGCCAGCACATGGAACTCCTTTCCACCGAAGACCTCCTGTCCTCAATGCTTAGCCTAAGAGACCTCTTCCTTCTATGATCATGTCCACACAGACTCAAGAACTTGTACCAAACATAGTCAGTCGGTCTAGTACAAGTCTTCCTCTGTCTCGTCAAATCTGTCCAACACTTGAACAAATCAATCCTCTGCACACAAGCCTTCTCAAAGACTTGCCAAATCTATCCTCAGGTTCTTCTCAAAGAACCAGTGCACCTCTGTCCTCAAGTTCTCTGATAGAACTATCAAACTCAGCTCACAAGTCCTCTGCTAGGACCTGTCCAAATCCTCAGCAAGCTCACCAAGAAAAATGTTCATGAAACATACACATCTTCTGTGCTCTTATAGTCGCACTTCATCTTCTCTCAGTCGTCTCTCTGCACACACTCTGCACTATCTTCGCACACTCTACGCCCATACAGTAGCACTCCACGTTCGTCTTTGCCCTTTGTGCTCTCTATGCCCTCTGCTCTCTCTGCGCAATCACAGCCACACTTGGTCGAACTTCAACCTTTGCACTATCTTCGCAATCATAGCGACACTTAGAACAATTCACCATGACTCTTCGCTCACTCTGCACACTTCGATCGAATTTTGCACTCTGCTCTCGATGATCGAACTTCTCACTCTACGCTCTATCTACGAACGTCGCAACTAACAACACCACCAACTCTTCAAAATAGCCTACCTTTTATAATAACACTTTCAAGATCAAAACCTTAATCTTAGTCGGTTGTAACCCTGATCTTTAGTCGGCTGCACAACCCTAAACTTCGTCGATTGCAAACCCTAATCTTCGTCGGCTCACATTTAACTTTGTCGGCTTCAATCGCTCTCGTAACTCTTCTGTAGCTTTTGTCGTGAAACTACAACATGTCGCGATATCATGACACCTTTGCAACCGTACACTTTCTTTTGGCTTTTGTCACGATATCGTGACACTTCAGCCTTTTTCGACTTCAACTAAGCTCTTGTCACGATATCATGACACTTCTGTCTTTGTCAGCATCAACTTTGCTTTTGTCGTGATATCGCGACACTTCTCCCTTCGTCGACCTCCTTTCTACTTTTGTCACGAAATCATGACACTTCTACCTCTATAGACTTCGTCTTCACTTCTGTCACGATATCATGACACTTCTGTCTTCATAGCCTTCCTCTCTGCTTTTGTCATGAAATCGCGACACTTCTCCTATAGAAGACCTGCTTTCAGTTTTTGTCACGAAATCGTGACACTTCTGCTTTCGTCTGCTTTCTTTTCTACCTGTCGCAAAATCGTGACACTTTTTGCATCCGTATGCATTCTTTGCAACCCATCACGAAATCGCGACGCTTTCAGCTTTCGTACGCTTTCCTTGTAACCCGTCATGAAATTGCGACGCTATCAACTTTTCGTACGTTTTCTTTGCAACCTGTCATGAAATCGTGACGCTTTCAGCTTTCGTACATTTTCTTTGCTCTTTGAGTCATGAAATTGCGACATGTCGCGATATCGCGACACTTTTCTAACTTGCTTTCTCTCTCCTGCTTTAGTCACGAAAATGTGACATGTTGCGATATCACACATTTTCTAACTTGCTTTCTCTCTCTTGCTTAAGTCACGAAAATGCGACATGTCGCGATATCGCGACACTTTTCTAACTTGCTTTCTCTCTCTTGCTTAAGTCGCGAAAATGCGACATGTCGCGATATCGTGACACTTTTCCTCCTTAGCTCTTTTCTGTTCTTCGGGTCACGAAAACCCGACATGTCGCGATATCGCGACACTTTTTCTCCTTAGCGCTTTTCTTTTCTTCGGGTCGCGAAAACCCGACATGTCGCGATATCACGACACTTTTTCTCCTTAGCGCTTTTCTTTTCTTCGGGTCACGAAAACCCGACATGTCGCGATATCGTGACACTTTTTCACTACGAGCTCTTTCTCTCGAACCTGTCATGAAATCGTGACACTTTTTCGTCCGTACAATCCCTCTTGCAAATTGTCACGAAATCGCGACACTTTTCTTTGCGAGCTCTTTCTCTCGAACCTGTCGGCTTGGGGTTTGCAAAAGACCTTTGAAACTGTCATGCCGTAACCTTCATCAAAAAAAATTATTTGACATCAAATCAAATTCCTTCAAAAGCTTCTTGACATCAATGACAACTTATATACTTGAGCAAAGGCAATGTACCCAAAGTACCCAAAATTGCCAACAATCTCCCCCTTTGTCATTGATGGCAAACCTTTACTGAAAACACTTCTCAAGAGCCAAAACTAAAACCAACTATGCTAACAACTAACCAACTTCCTTTGAAGTTTTGCTCCCCCTGACTTGAAGCTTTCCTCTTCACTTTGAAGCTCTCCCCCTTACTCATATCTCTCCCCCTTTGTCATCAATGGCAAAGGGTCACCTTTGGGGCTTGGGACTAAGAATGAGCCTCTTAGCTTAGTCCCTCCCCCACCTCCTGATGAGGTGATTAATTCTGGGGTGGGAGTAAAACTCCCATTAGGCACTGATCATCATCAGCGTCTATAACTTCCTTGTCGGGCCTTCTCTTGAACTCTTTGCCCATATTCCTGTTCTTGTCACTGTTCTTGTTCTTGTTCTCATCCTTGTTCTTGTTCATGCCTTGATCCTTGGACCTGATCATGCCACTGTTCCTATTCTTGTAATTTGGAATTTTAGCTCTACACTGTCTGATTATGTGACCTTCATTGTTGCACTTGAAACACTTGACGATGTTGTTTCTCTGAGGTAAACCTGATCTTTGAATCCACCTGTTCTGACCAAACCTGTTCTGGCCAAACCTATTTTGACCAAACCTGTTCTGACCAAACCTGTTCCTGTTATTTACCTTGCAATAGACTGCCTTGTGCCCAAACTGTTGACAAGAGTAGCAATACCCTTGAAAGAAACTAGCACTTCTAAAATTTTCGTTTACCTTCTTCACTTGAGCCATGCAATGTGAAGCCATGTGACCAAACTTATGACAAGCAAAACATCTGCCTTGAAATTTTCCTTTATTTGACCTCTTGGGTCTTGAAAACTTCTTCTCATTCTGAATTCTATTTTCTATTTCTGCGCATCTATCATTCAAGGACTCATGATCTGAAATACTTTCCTCATCAGAACTCTCTTCCTTTTGGAGTCTCTTACTAGACTCTCCAACTTGTTCCTTGTGTGGCTTAACAAAACCAAGGCCTGTTTTATCTCGTTGTCTTTCTTTGACCTTTGATGAGTGACTTAACCTTTTTGGAGCTATCTTGAAACTTGTAAAGCTTATCCTTGTACTCTTTAGTTTCCTCTTTCAAAGAAGCCATTTTCTGTTCTAACTCACTATACTCAAGAACCTTAGACTCTAACTCATCCTTGAGTTCTTGTGTCTTAGCTATAGAGAAATCAAGATTTTCTATAAGATCATCTCTCTCCATACAACATTCATCTAACTTATCCTTGAGTCTAGCATTCTTCTTTCTTTCCTTTTTCAAAGCACTAAGAGCATTAATAAGTTCACTTTCAAGATCCTTTATTTGTTTGCTTTCTGAATCATCAAAGCCTTTTTCAGATTTCTTATCACTAGAGGTGCTACCTTTTTCAAAAACCATACAAGCATCTTCCTTATAGTTTTCTGAAGCATCCTCATACATACTAGAAACCAAATCATTATTTGTACAATCATCCTCAAGGTGACCAAAATTTCCACATCTAAGACATTTCATGATAATGAATCTATGTTTCGGTTCTTCCTCTTTTTCTGATATGAACAACATCTCATTTTCATCATCACTTGAAGAACTTTCACTATCACTACTAGAACACTTACTTGCTTTGTCTAGGTAGAAACTCTTCTTGTGCTTGTGAGAATACCTCTTTCCTTGATTGTTGTGCTCATCTTTGTTCTTCCTGTGATGCTTGTGCTTTTTAGAATCCTTGCTCTTAGAATCCTATTTATCTTCATCACTTTCATTCTTGGGAATAGTACAATCAGTAGCATAATGACCAAACTTTCCACAATTGAAACATCTTATATTTTTCATGCTTTTGTGCTTTCTAGAGAACTTGCCTTTCTTGTTGTAATATGCCTCTTCATCACTAGAAGACTCATCACTCTCTTGAAGTTGTTTACCCTTGGATTTCTTGGTAGCCTTGAAAGCCGCCTCTTTCTTGACATCAACCTTCACTTGAGTTCTCAACTCAAATGCTGCAAGTATACTATGGAGCTCATCCTTTTTCAACTTATCCAAATATTTAGCTTCCTCAATAGCAGAAATATTTTCACTAAATCTATTAGGAAGAGATCTTAAAATCTTATCACAAACATCATTTTCAGCAAGCTCAAGACCTAAGTCTTTCATGGAGTTAACAACCTCATCCATACGAAGCATGTAGTCACTAATATTTTCATCATCATTCATCTGGAGTTGTTCAAACATACCTTTGAAGTGTCTCAACTTGGCCTTTCTGACATTTGTATCACCCGTATGAACCACCTTCAACTGTTTCCACATTTCACTAGTTGTCTTGCAGTTGAATCACTTTGGTGAGATCTGCTTTCTATAAGCCTTTCAGGATTGCATTCATTGCTTTTGAATTGTTGTGATGTAGGAGCCTTTCTTCTTTAGTATTAGGACCATGTACAGGAATAGTGTACTCATCTTCAATCACTTCCCATACCTCATTCCCAAGTGCCATTAGATGAACCTTCATCCTTGCACTCCAAAGACCAAAATCTGACCCATCAAGAATAGGTGTTGCATTGCCACTTGAATGATCCATTGTGTTCTTTACTAGCTTTTCCTTCAAGCTGTTAAACTTTTCGAAGGCACCGGCTCTGATACCAATTGAAGAACACAAGCTTATACTGAGAGGGGGGGTGAACAGTATAAGACCTCTTTTTACTTTTTCCTTTATACTTCAAAATAGTAAAGCAATATACCCAAAGCAATATCAAAACAATGCACAATATCATCCACAAAGTGACACCAATTTTAACGTGGTTCACCAGGAATGGTCGGGCTACGTCCACAAAACTTTTCTCTAAAAGTTATCTCAAAGTTCTTTGGGAATCCTTCCCAATTACAATGTTTATGAGCCTCGGCCCAAAGGAGATACCTTCCCCCAATCTGAATTTATGAGCCTCTACTCAAAGGAGATACCTTCCCCTCAATCTGGATTTATGAGCCTCTGCTCAAAGGAGATACCTTCCCCTCTACTCTGGAAATGATCCCTCAGAAGATCAACTGCCTCTACCTCTTGCCAACACGTGGAACTCCTTTCCATCGAAGACCTCCTGTCCTCAATGCTTAGCCTAAGAGACCTCTGCCTTCTATGATCATGTCCACAGTAGCTCAGCAACCTGTACCAAACACAGTCAGTCGGTCTAGTACAAGTCTTCCTCTATCTGTCAGATCTGTCCAACACTTGAACAAATCAATCCTCTGCACACAAGCCTTCTCAAAGACTTGCCAAATCTGTCCTCAGGTTCTTCTCAAAGAACCAGTGCACCTCTATCCTCAAGTTCTCTGATAGAACTATCAAACTTAGCTCACAAGTCCTCTGCTAGGACCTATCCAAATCCTCAGCAAGCTCACCAAGAAAAATGTTCATGAAACATACACATCTTCTGTGCTCTTATAGCCACACTTCGTCTTCTCTCAGTCGTCTCTCTGCACACACTCTGCACTGTCTTCGCACACTCTACACCCATACAAAATCACTCCATGTTCATCTTTGCCCTTTGTGCTCTCTATGCCCTCTGCTCTCTCTATGCAATCACAGCCGCACTTGGTCGAACTTCAACCTTTGCACTGTCTGCGCAATCACAGCGGCACTTAGAACAATTCACCATGACTCTTCCCTCACTCTGCACACTTCGATCAAATTTTGCACTCTTCTCTCGACGATCGAACTTCTCACTCTGTGCTCTATCTACGAACATCGCAACTAACAACACCACCAACTCTTCAAAATAGCCTACCTTTTATAATAACACTTTCAAGATCAAAACCTTAATCTTAGTCGGCTGTAACCCTGATCTTTAGTCGGTTGCACAACCCTAAACTTTGTCGACTGCAAACCCTAATCTTCGTCGGCTCACATTTAACTTTGTCGGCTTCAACTGCCTCTGTAACTCTTCTGTAGCTTTTGCCGTGAAACTACAACATGTCGCGATATCGTGACACCTTTGCAACCGTACACTTTCTTTTGGCTTTTGTCATGATATCGTGACACTTCAGCCTTTGTCGACTTCAACTAAGCTCTTGTCGTGATATCATGACACTTCTGTCTTTTGTCAGCATCAACTTTGCTTTTGTCGCGATATCGTGACACTTCTCCCTTTGTCGACCTCCTTTCTACTTTTCTCATGAAATCATGACACTTCTGCCTCTGTAGACTTCGTCTTCACTTCTATCGTGATATCGTGACACTTCTATCTTCATAGCCTTCCTCTCTGCTTTTGTCATGAAATCGTGACACTTCTCCTATAGAAGACTTGCTTTCAGTTTCTATCGTGAAATCGTGACACTTCTGCTTTCGTCTGCTTTCTTTTCTGCCTGTCGTGAAATCGTGACACTTTCTACATCCGTACGCATTCTTTGCAACCCGTCATGAAATCGTGATGCTTTCAACTTCCGTACGCTTTCCTTGTAACCCGTCGCGAAATCATGACGCTATCAACTTTTCGTACGTTTTCTTTGCAACTTGTCATGAAATCGTGACGCTTTCAGCTTCCGTACATTTTCTTTGCTCTTTGAGTCATGAAATTGTGACATGTCGCGATATCATGACACTTTTCTAACTTGCTTTCTCTCTCCTGCTTAAGTCACGAAAATGCGACATGTCGTGATATCGTGACACTTTTCTAACTTGCTTTCTCTCTCCTGCTTAAGTCGCGAAAATGTGACATGTCGCGATATCGCGACACTTTTCCTCCTTAGCTCTTTTCTATTCTTTGGGTCACGAAAACCCGACATGTCGCGATATCGCGACACTTTTTCTCCTTAGCACTTTTCTTTTCTTCGGGTCATGAAAACCCGACATGTCGCGATATCGCGACACTTTTTCTCCTTAGCGCTTTTCTTTTCTTCGGGTCGCGAAAACCCGACATGTCGCGATATCGCGACACTTTTTCTCTGTGAGCTCTTTCTCTCGAACCTATCATGAAATCGTGACACTTTTTCGTCCGTACAATCCCTCTTGCAAATTGTCGCGAAATCATGACACTTTTCTTTGTGAGCTCTTTCTCTCGAACCTGTTGGCTTGGGGTTTGCAAAAGACCTTTGAAACTGTCATGCCGTAACCTTCATCAAAACAAATTATTTGACATCAAATCAAATTCCTTCAAAAGCTTCTTGACATCAATGACAACTTATATACTTGAGCAAAGGCAATGTACCCAAAGTACCCAAAATTGCCAACACAATTGTTTATGCAAAGAACTTGAACTTGAGTTAGAAAATAACATGAGTATCATTGTTATGTGATATTTGTGGTTGAGCATTGTTGGAAACATTTTGAGTTGGTTGATACATGCTTGGACTAGGATTTGTGAGAAAGGGTTGTTCATTGAGGTGATTTGTTGAGTTGAGTTGATTGAACCTAGTCAAGTGGATGCATGTGGTTGTTCAAGTTCCATGAAATAAACTATTCTATATCTGAATTGAGTTGAGAATGATATTTGAGTATAGAACATATTGAGTCCTTAACAATTCTCTTTATGCTTCTATGAGATTGATTTGAGTTGAGATTGGTATTTGAGTATAGAACATATTGAGTCTCTAACAATTCTCTTTATGCTTCTATGAGATTGAATTGATATATTGATTAAGCATTGAGTATAGAAAATATTGAGTCTCTAACAATTCTCTTTATGATTATGTGAGATTGGACACGTTTTGTTTGATATTGTTAAGCATATTTGAGATAAATATTTTAGAAGGATTGTGGACTGTTTTGTGTAAGATTTTGTGAAAGCTTGCTATGCAGATTTGAGAAAATCCTAGAGAGGAATTATTGAGAAGATTTGATCAAGTTCTATGTGGACCTGTTGAGCAGATTTGATCAGGTTCTATGTGGACCTGTTGAGCAGATTTGAGCAGGTTCTGTGTGGAGCTATTAAGAATATTTGAGCAAGTTTTGTGTGGATCTATTGAGCAGATTTGAGAAGGTTTTGAGTGGACCTATTGAGTAGAATTGTACTATACCGAATGTAATATGTTTAGTGTAAGAGATTGAGCAGAGTTGTGCTAGACTAATTGGACTATGTTTAGTACAATATTGAGATAGATCTTTGGAGGTGACAAAGTACAGATGACATAGTCTCAATGGATAGAGATCCAAAAACTAGGATAATTGAAGACATATTTGAGTGAGGAGTCTTCAAGTGGAAAGAGATCCACCAGTTAGTGCAAAAAAGAGACAAAGTCTTCTAGAATATCACTAGCTAGAGCAGAAGAGGAAATTTTTATTATGTGGAAGAGATCCACAAACTTGAGATTTAGGGGATCAACATCTGCTTTGGAAAGAGGTCCATAAACATTGTAATTGGGAAGGATTCCCAAGATATTATATGAGAAATATTTAGAAGAAATATTTTTCTATGGAGGTAGCCCACATTGGGTGAACCATGTTAAAAATGGTGTCTCTCATGTGTGTGATGTTTTGTGTGATGTTTACTATTTTATTAATGATGATGCTACTATTTGGGGAAAAGTTTTATGTTATGTTGTTCACCCCCCTCTCAGTATAAGCACATGTTCTTCACCCTTATCTTAAGTACCCCACATACGATGGATGATTCTACTTCTTCCACTCATAATTTTACCTGATACTGCACACTTGGTAATATGTTAGCAATATCATGTCCTTTTAAATCAACTAAACATCACATAGCTAGTTTAACTGCTCAAGCTAGGTAATAAAGCATCATTCATTAAAACATTGTTTCTTTGTGCCAAAAAATCCACCAGGGAGGGTCATGACATCCTACCCCACTTGGACTAAATACTGTCTTGAGTGTTTTGAGTTTCATAAACAATAAAAGCTATTACATTATATATTTTCAACAAAAAGGGAAAATGTTTTTGCATTTCATCCACCTTCGCCCAAGTGGTATTTATTTCAAAAAATTAGTCCCACTGGACCTTACATTGCTCAAGCATTCAATTCATCATAGAATTGGAACAAAACTCAAGGATATTTATTGGAATTACTTTGATTACCCCCAGATTTGCCATCTACAAATTTGAAACATCCCATACATGTTTAGGGTCAACAACATATTTTCTAAGTAAGGATATGTGGAAGGTGTCATGGGTTTTAGACAAATTAGGTGGAAATGCAAGTTGGTATACCACCAGATTGTTCTTCTTAGTGATTTCAAAGGGTCCCACAAACCATGAATCCAACTTTGTGGATTTGATAGCACTCTTCATTGATTAAAACCTTAAAAATACTTTATCTCAAATTAAGTACTCTCTTGGAATCCTTTTTAGATCAACATAAATTTTCTACCTATCAGAAGCTTCTTTAAGTCTTTGCCTAATCACCTTTAGATGATCCTCCATTTCTATGATCATTTTAGGTCTAATCACAAATTGATCTTCTAGGTTATCCCAAGACAATGGCATCCTACACTTTTGCCCATACAAGGCATCAAAAGGAGCCATTACTAACGAGGAGTGATATCCATTATTATAGGTGAACTCTACCAGATGTAGATAGTCTTCCCAATTAGACTTGTTATCCATGTATTACATGTGGACCATGTCTTCTAGTACTTGGTTTACCCATTCTATTTGACCATCAGTCTCAAGGTGGTATGCCAAACCCATATTTAGTTTCGTGCCAACTTCAGGATGTAGAGACTTCCAAATTTTAGATGTGAACTTGGAATCCCTATCTGAAATGATTACCCCAAGAAATTCATGTAAACAGAAAACCTCTCAAGAAAATATATTAGCCACTACTTGAGCATCATACTTGATGTTACCTGGTATGAAGTGTGCAACCTTAGTCAATCTGTCGACTATTACCAAGATTGCATCATGTTGGTATCGATTTTTTGGGTAAACCTACTATAAAATCCATAGATATTACCTACCATTTTTGTGTAGGTATATCATGCTGATATAATGTTCTTGTAGAATGCTTGTGTTATGCCTTAATTTTTTGACATTCGAGGCACCGAGCGACAAAATCGATGATGTCTTTCTTCATTCCTATCCAAAAGAATGTTCTTTTCATGTTTTCCATCATCTTAGCCCCTCTAGGGTGATCATAATAAGGGGATATATGGACCTATTACATTATTAGCCTCATTAGATCACCTATCATTAGTATGATAACTCTACATTTATAGCACATAATGTCATCTATCATGCCAAATTTCTTATAATTTTTAGGATCTCTATTTATTCTATCTTGAATTTCTTGGTAATACTCATCCTGAGATTGATCCTAACTTACCTAATCCATCAAACCCATGTGATTTTTGATTATGTTTGCCATGTATTTTCTTCTACTTAAGGCATTATAAACCTCATTTTCTTTCCCTTAATGTACTCAATTTTAATGTCATATTCAACAAGTAATTCAACCCATCTCCTCTGTATTGCATTGAGTATAGGTTGGGTGAATATGTACCTTAGGATTTGATGGTCAATTCTTAATTAAAATGGCTTTCCCACAAAATAGTGACACCAAACTATTATGGCATGGACCACAACTGCTAGCTCTAAATCATGTGTAGCATAATTGAATTCATGCTTTTTTAGCTTTCTTTAAGTATATGCCACTACCGACTCTTCTTGAGAGAGTACTCCCCATAACCCTTCCAGTGATGCATCCATGCATACTTAAAAGCTCCCTTTAGGATCAAGAATTCTCAGGATTAGTGCGGTAGTGAGTTTATGCTTCAACATTGTAAAAGTCATTTCACACTTTTTTGCCCACTTGAATTCCTTTTCCTTTTTATGAAGGTTAGTTAATGCCACAACAATCTTGTAGTGATCCTTAATGTAATGTCTATAGTAGCCCGTTAATACCATGAAAATAATCATGTCAATCACATTAGTAGGAGATGGCCAATTTAAAATAGCCTCAATTTTCTTGGGGTCCACAAAAATTCCTTTCGCTGATACAATATGTCCAAGATATCGTACCTTCGAAACATAGAAATCATTTTTAGCTAGATATCCATAGATTTGATTTTCCCTAAACAACTCTAGCATGATATTGAGATGTTTATCATGCTCTTATTTGTTATAAGAGTATATTAGGATATCATCTAGGAACACGAGGACAAACTGGTCTAGGTGTCTTCTGAATACATTATTCATTAGATTCATGAACACAGCTGGGGCATTAGACAACCCAAATGGTAGAATTGTAAACTCAAAATTCCAATACCTAGTATTAAATGATATTTTGTGAGTGTCCTCATGTATTCTTAACTAGTGATACATTAATCTGAGATCAATCTTAGTGAACATTGTGGCATATCTTAGTTGATCGAATAAATTTTTGATACTAGGTAAAGGATATCGGTTCTTTATTGTAGACTTATTTAGCATCCTATAATCAATACACAATCTTAATGAACCATTATTCTTCTTCATAGATAAAATCGGTGCACCCCAAGGTGAAACGTGGTTTTTTCAGTCCCTTTTCCAATAATCCTTGCAATTAAACCTTTAGTTCCTGCATCTTGATAGGGTTCATCCTATATGGTGACCTATGAATAGGTTCTAATCTTAGCATAAGATCAATTTTAAATTCCAATTCTTGTACAGGAGTTAGTCCAGACAAATATTCTGAAAGTACATCTTCAAAAGTTTGTAAAATTAGGTGCTCTCCTAGCACTTCTCTCTTCTAATAATCACCTACTTCATTAAGTTTTACAACAAACACTATCCCTCCTCTCTTAAGGGATTTCTTCAATTGCATAGCCGACAACATTTAGGGTTTGAATACTTCCTATTTGCTATGAATTCATAGTCTTATTTTACCTTTATCTAAATATTTGATCCACCTGTCTTGAAAATTGATCAAAGCTTTATGGGCCTATAACCAATCCATCCCTAAGATCATATCGAATGCATGAAGTGGAGCTACATATAAAAAACATCCATGCTTCCACTTTCTAAAGTAATTTTTGCCATTGGATAACACTAGTTTACTAAGTAGGTTTATCCAAAACCATACTCTACCTTCCATCCATGGGCCAAATATCTTGGCCTTTTTGACATAGCCCTTGCTAGACTAGAAAATATTAAACTATCAATGGCCCCACTATCTATTAAAATTTTCACTTGATTATTAAAAATCTTACCTTTCACAAGTAATGGGTGGCCTATACCTCCTGCTTTTATTTCCCCGTTGTGACGTAGATCCGATGTGTTATTTTCCTTTAGCATTGGATGTATTTTCCCCTGGTTGGTATGGACACTGATTAATGAGATGTGGCACTTTTCAATGGTAAAACCCATCCTTGGGCCCTTGCTACTTTTCCAATTTTTTCTCCTCTACTTTGGTCACTGGAACTAAATTTTGTGGGTTCTTTGGTTGAGGATTAGCATTATTGGGGTTGTTATCCTCATTATGAAAGTTTCTTTTGAACTTCTTTGGGTTCCCATTATATTTCTTTTTAGGACTTTGGGGTTATTTTTAACCTTTCACTCTTGTTCATCCTCCTATTTTACAAACCCATCGTTATTCCTCTTATTTAGTTCTCATTGACCTTTCTCAAATAAGGTACCATATTTGTAACAAAAGTGCAACTCTACTTTCTTTTCCAGGTCATACGCCTTTTGCAATAACTTACGATCCTGCATGTCTATGTCATGCTTCAACCTAGATTCCAACCCATGAGTAAACTTATGAACCCATATTTTATCATTATAGGCAAGTACTTATCTTAACAATTGTACCAAATTTTTGTAGTACACTTCCACTAGGTTGGTTCCTTGCCTCAAACTAGAAAATTCCTCAAATTTTAGGTCATAGAAATGCTCTGTAAGGAACCTTTTTTTGAAGATGACTATAAATTCCTTCCATGGAATATCTACTAGTTTGATGTTATTTTCTTCATAGTAAGTTTACCACCATTCTAGGGTAGTCCCTTCAAGTTAAATCATATCCCAAAGGGTTCGGGTTCCTGAAGAATATCCCTTTACCATAAAATAAACTTCTAATTCCCTTAACCAAGCCTCGACTACATCTCCTTCTCCTTCCCCATAAAATTTTTGGAGATACATACATTATATAGGTATCTAGTCAGTTCCTCTTTTAGAAGGGATCTAGCTTGTAACTCCTCCATAGTTAATCCATCGACTTGGCCAATATCAGAGCCTCTAGCTTACAAATTTTGATTCGTAACTATTTCCAACATTAGTATTATCTGATCTTGCATAGCAAAAACCATAGCAGTAAGATTTTCTACCCTTATATTGGAACTCTCTGTATCCTCCTCTTGGATCTCTTCCTCGATATTATTTTTTGAGTCCATCTATATGTAGACCTTTCTCTTCTGGCCTTAGGTGGCATCTTTAACCTGGTAACCAAGAAAAATATTAAGCTACAACTTCATATTAAAATGTACCACTAATTTTAAGCCACAATATAGAGTTCTTCTTGCCAAAGCATCAACAATTCTATTAGGATAACATTCTAATATTATGATGTATCATTAATACCAAATATCATACTAAGGTATCATAACATTAATCCACTCTTGGGATTAATTCCCATTAGATTCTAGCAAGTAGAGATTCTAGGTCATCCCAACTTTAGCTTAAACCTTTAAGCAAGCCTTCATTGGAGATATATAAATATCTTTAGCGTATAAGAAGCTCTATACCCTCGCACCTAGAGCTCTAATACCAAATGTAATGACCCAAAAATACAAGAAAATATAAAACAACCATTTTTTAACTAAGGATAGGAATTCATAAACCCCTAACCCATATAAAATGTACCTATTTAAATCCCCTACATTTTCTCAAAGAGCTACATCTACAAGATACCCTCACACGAGTTCCATCTATGTAGGTGTATCATGTATTACTGCAAATAAGTCTATCTATCTCATCAATGATGGGTTAGACTTATCACCTTCAACTATTAGAAGGTGCACACGCATCTCCATAATCTACGTAAACCATTATACGTAGGTATGCTACGTGTACTACGAGTCAAGCTATTAATATCATCTTTCGATAAGCTGTCTTAACTCATATGCAGTATTTCCTCGATGTAATCATCGATCTCCCTAAGGGGATCTCAATTCCCTTAGGTCCTCTATGTTCATCCAAAGGGGATCTTAATTCCCTTAGGTCACCTCTAAGTTCATCCTATAAATCCATACTTAGATTTGTTGTTTAGCAAAGAAACAAGAATAAATCTAGATACTAAATCTAACAAAAACATAATCACTAGCATATAAGAGATACTATAAAGGAAGCAACATTTATTATAAGCTAACATTAATTGATAGAAAAGCTAATACAAGCATACACCATTGAGAAATAAAGTAAAGATACACATTTCATCCCATTGATATATTATTACATGTAAGATGGTATGGTAAAACCTCCATGCCCTTAAAAATAACATATTACATCATTTTCATTTAGGTATATCTCCCTAAAATCTAGAATAATTTAGCATAAGTAAAGATACACATTTCATCCCATTGATATATTATTACATGTAAGATGGTATGGTAAAACCTCCATGCCCTTAAAAATAACATATTACATCATTTTCATTTAGGTCACCTCTAAGTTCATCCTATAAATTCATACTTAGATTTGTTGTTTAGCAAAGAAACAAGAATAAATCTAGATACTAAATCTAACAAAAACATAATCACTAGCATACAAGAGATACTATAAAGGAAGCAACATTTATTATAAGCTAACATTAATTGATAGAAAAGCTAATACAAGCATACACCATTGAGAAATAAAGTAAAGATACACATTTCATCCCATTGATATATTATTACATGTAAGATGGTATGGTAAAACCTCCATGCCCTTAAAAATAACATATTACATCATTTTCATTTAGGTCACCTCTAAGTTCATCCTATAAATCCATACTTAGATTTGTTGTTTAGCAAAGAAACAAGAATAAATCTAGATACTAAATCTGACAAAAACATAATCACTAGCATACAAGAGATACTATAAAGGAAGCAACATTTATTATAAGCTAACATTAATTGATATAAAAGCTAATACAAGCATACACCATTGAGAAATAAAGTAAAGATACACATTTCATCCCATTGATATATTATTACATGTAAGATGGTATGGTAAAACCTCCATGCCCTTAAAAATAACATATTACATCATTTTCATTTAGGTATATCTCCCTAAAATCTAGAATAATTTAGCATAAGTAAAATAGAAGGTAAATAGAGAATAAAATGGTGCATTATTTCCATCCGCTCCTTTGGTCCTTCTGCTCTTTCCATTGTTCATTTGAGGATAATAGGGGATTAGCGCACTCATGGTTCAGGATAGGCATGCCTCTAAATTCATCTAATATCTACTTCCAAATTGCAACTATACAATTTAATCCAACTTCTAACCATCTAATGCATAGTTGATATCATAAAGAATCCTTGCTTTATTTTCACCTCTTAAGTCCCTTTAGAGAGTCATTCAACATATACACTTAGAATATGGTTTTAAATTTAGACAACCCCTTTCCTTATTCAATGGATTTAAGTCCCATACCCTTAATCATTAAATACATAGGGTTCCTTTACTCTCAAAAATCAAAACTTAAATTTAATTCATAAAGTAAACTACTTTTCCTTTGTCTCATACATCAAAGTCCCATTACTTTAATATGTAAAACAATCATATTCCATTAATATAAAACCATATGTTCCTTTCTCTATATTAATAAAATAACTTCATATTTAATTAATAATAAAACCATATGTTCCTTTCTCTATATTAATCAAATAACTTCATATTTAATTAATAATAAAACCATATGTTCCTGTCTCTATATTAATCAAATAACTTCATATTTAATATATTATAAAACCATATGTTCCTTTATTTATACTAATCAAATAACTTCATATTTAATTAATAATACAACCCTTCATGTCTCTATATTAATCAAATAACTTCATATTTAATTAATAATAAAACCATGATCTTGTCCCTATACTAATCAAATAACTTCATATTAAATTAATAAATAAACCATATGATCCTTTCCCTATACTAATCAAATAACTTCATATTTAATTAATAAATAAACCATATGATCCTTATACAGGTGTATAGAGAGACTTCTAAAGAACCGTGAGCATTGTCCTAACACATAGGCAAAGCAACAAGCTGCAACCACCTATCACACTATGGAAGGGGGTCCTTGGCAACTAACGCATCCCATAAGGATGAAATACAACCAATAAGGAATTAGAAAATAGTCTACTAGGGTCCACTGACCTGGTCACAACCATGCACTAAACACTCTCAAGAAATGTTCTCTCATAGAGTAAACACAAACCAACATCCCCAAGGATGCGCTCAACTCTTCCTATGCTACGACTATACCATAAGATACCAGAAGGGAGATTTCAATCCTTGATGACTGTATTCTTATACCATTTTGGTCAGTGAGTGGTGCTATCACGGTAATCCTACATATGAGAAAATGGTAGAGTTTTACCCTCTATAATGGGGATGTTTTTTACTGTTGATGCGATCGAGCCTGTCTTCAAAGAACGAGGGATGTTTCACACTACCAAACACAACTCACTCAAAGGCCGGTGTTGTAGGCCAAACAAGGTGAATGGTTTCCTATTTTTGTCACATGCCCGTGCATTTAATTATCAACCCAGGGAGCTTCATAAACTTGCGAAGAGTCAGAATTAGGTTACTACAATACCACTGGAGGTGGGTCTACTAATCCTATGTTGGGGGGTGTTCTTGAGATGGTTGTCAATCATTCCCACACTCCTCAATAAATTACGTAAGAAGAACATAATTTAAATCTATAGAAATAAATCATGTACATATTCTTGAAAATAAACCTATGACAATCACTAGTAAAGCAATGAACATTCCTATGAAAGAAATAATTAATTAAAATAACTGAACAAAAAAGGAAATGGGGAAGAAATACTGGCTTGGAGTGGGCCCAGGCTCCAGCAGCTTCTTCCCGATTGAACACATGCTTTAGAACTTCTGTAACTGTAATATATTTATCAACACATTACAATGTAACTCTAAAATGGATCTTTATTAATTCCCTCTATATATCGCTCTATATTTTCTATATCGCTATATCTTCAGAATGATCTGCGTGTGTTTATATAACACACCCGTAGAACTTCTGTTATAGAAGTGGTTACAACAGTTGATTCTTCCCAGACTAAATTAGAGCAGTCTGGCGATTGCAATCGATGTCTGGCATTCTGTTCTGAAGGCGGCGTGTTCATTTCGATTCATGCTTTTCCTAGCATTGGTAAGATGTTTGGGTACGTTAGGTGCTATCTCCAATTTAGCTCTACATGATGCAGAGTTGGAACTGCACCAACTGCTGTCGTCCACATCGTTCAACTCCGGTCAACGAGCAAAGAATCAGTGGTGCCTACAAAAATAAATCATGTACATATTCTTGAAAATAAACCTACGGCAATCACTAGTAAAGCAATGAACATTCCTATGAAAGCAATAAACTAATTAAAATAACTTAACAGAAAAGGAAATGGGGAAGAAATACCGGCTTGGAGTGGGCCCGGGCTCTAGCAGACTTCTTCCCCGATCGAACACGCGCTTTAGAACTTCTGTAACTGTAATATATTTATCAATGCATTACAATGTAACTCTAAAATGGATCTTTATTAATTCCCTCTATATATCGCTATATCTTCAGAACGATCTACATGTGTTTATATAACACACCCATAGAACTTTTGTTACAGAAGTGGTTACAACAGTCGATTCTTCCCAGATTAAATTAGAACAGTCTGGCGATTGCAATCGACCTCTAGCATTATGTTCTGAAGGTGGTGTGTTCATTTCGGTTCATGCTTTGCTTGGCATCGATAAGACGTTTGGGTACATTAGGTGCTATCTCCAATTTAGCTCTGCATGACATAGAGTTGGAACTACACCAGCCGCTACCGTCCATGTCGTTCAACTCTGGTCAACGGGCAAAGAATCAGTGGCGCCTTTCGACTGTAGGGAGGCGCTCCCATTTAGTTGGCACCTTTCGACTGCAGGGAGGTGCTCGTCTTTGGTTTGGTGCATTTCAACTGTAGGGAGGCACCTATGTTCAATCAGCACCTTTTGACTGTAGGGAGGTGTTTGTATTCACTTGGTGCCTTCTGACTGCAGGGAGGCGCTTATGTTCAATCGGCGCCTTTCGACTGCAGGGAGGCGCTTGTATTCACTTGGTGCCTTCCGACTGTAGGGAGGCGCCTATGTTCTCTTCATTGACTCTCGATGAAATAAAGTGCCAGGTCCATCGAAAGGACCTCGACTGTTACAAATCTAACTAAATCAACTGCAATTCCACAAAACATACTAAAAGCACACAAATTAGATAACACGCATAATTATATCAAATATCTATATAATCATTTATAAAAGTACGCAATCCTTATTATACAGCCGCATATTAATCAAAGAAGTATGTACAAAATATGAGCATTTTTGGTGCTCATCATCCCCCCACGCCTAACATATGCCACGCCCTCGTGGCATCCAAACTGCAGGTAGCCCTCTAACTTTTCATCGTTGCCATATCTTGGAGGATTCGGCTGCTCCTGCGGCCCGAGTCTATCTTTTTGTGTCGACATGTGAAGGTGTGGTTCGCCTATGCCTATGGGAAACTATAGTTGTTAATTGTCCCCTTCTTGTTCTGGCTGCTACTGGTGGTGGTTGAGCCAGCGTTGTTCCTACCGATTGAAATGCAGCTTCGACAACTTGCCAGAGGTCGACGTCTGGAGGTTTGACCACTGCCAGAGGGATATCTGAGTTATCCTCTCTGGAAGGCACTACTTGGGCATTGTATAATCCGACCACTTTAGGGGTAAGCCTTGCATTTTCCTTTGCAATTATAGCAGCCTCCAATTGTGGGCCATATACTCCCCACCATTCCAAATACCTCCTCATCATGGAAGGCCACCCTCAGGATGAACCATAGATGTACCAAAACTAGTTGTCTTCTACCGAATTGACGCAGATGCCAGAATCTCCTTTTATCCTTGAGGATGCCTTCATGGCCACCTTGGATACTTTCATTTCGTTACGCAGTTGCTCGAAATATTTTTGCCTTTCGATGAATGGCTGCATATCCCATTCATCCTCCTCTAACTCGACGAAGGTCACTTTCACCTTTTGTCGAGCCGTCCTGGGCCTCTTTGCCTTGGCCTCTATAGAAAATGTGGCGGCTCGATCAGGGGTCTCTTATTTCTCTTTTTGGGACTTCTCTTCACTCCAAAGGATCGATTGTGCTACTATCTTCGGGGGTGATTCATCCTCCCGTATTCCTGGTGTCGACCCCTTAGGCTCTTCTCCTTCTTCAAGCCTGGGGAGGTCCTCCGTATCCTCTGGTCTTATCTGCTACTGGAGGCCTTCATCCTGATCTGTTTCAATCAAGACAATGACAGGGGGCATCGTAGGACTTATGTCCTCTTCACCCCTAAAAATAGAGGAATCCTCCCCTACCTTCGGGCTGCTCTGTCGGGCATCTGATCGAATCTCCCCCAAAGAGAATACTCTTTCAGCGGATGTGGGAGAGTTCGTCGGCATTGCTTCTGCCCAATCAGTCTGAGTGGCCACCTTCTGTATTACTGTTCCTCTGTCCTAAAGTTTTTGATTTTCCTCCTACAACTGCAAAACCAGCTACTCAAGCTGAGCGATACATCTATCCTTTTCCTCCAATTCCTTTTGATGCTGGTTTTGGCAATCTTCCAGAACCTACTGTGCCATCCAGCAATCAGTTTGCCAATCGAGCGCCTCCTCCAAGGCCGCATCGATCTGGTCATTACCCTCAGAAGTCCCTGCATTCTGTGGGCTCTGGTTCATTAATTCTTGGAGGGTTTGGGCAGCAACGTCTATCTCTGTGTCACTCTATTCTTCCTCTATCGATAGGAATCACCATAGACGTTTCCTCTTGGGAATTGGTTCGTCTTCACCACCAGTGGGTGGTACTCCTTCCTCCTCATACTCGGGCACTGGGGAATGCCCTCTATCCTCTATGTCTGCGAGCACCGATGACTGTTCTACCCTTCCTGGAAAATAGGGCAACGCTAATTGCCCGATGTTTGCTATCTCCTCTACAGGGGATGCTTCGCCTTGCCCTAGTTTAGCAACCGCATTGTGTTTCTCTATTTGGTCGCCTTCTCCCCCTGCATCACGGTTCTGTCTCTGTGCTTCTACATGGTGGACCAATGCTGATATCAGCCCATGATGGGCTAAGGCGGACGGTGCCCCATTCTGGTACCGAGCCGCTTCATCCTTCAAAGCAGTCGCCAGGTAGAAGGGTATATTTATTTTCCTCCCATGCACTAGGTGATTTAGGAAGTGCACATGATTAATGTTCAGATGCGTATACTTCCCTGTGCATGTGAAGAATCGAGCAATCTACTCGAACATCTTCCTTATATCCATGGGGAGACTATTTTTGAGTAACCCCTCCCTTTCTATCTGCACATTCCCTCTTGGCAGCAGTATTTCGGTGTATAGCTTTAGCACTCTGCCCTTGTATGCACATTCCCCCATGAGAGGCAATCCAGTCACCTATGAGATGAACTCAGGGGTGACTGGAATTTCCACCCCTCGTACTTGGGCCGCATCGCCCCTCAAAGAGGTGGCGAATTCTCTAGCTATCTCCACATCTTGGCCCTGATTGACCAGGGTGCAATATTCGAGCCACCCCTCGGCTTCGAATTGGGTCCTCACTACCCCTCTGATTCCATCAGTATCACTGGGTTCGTTCTTCTTGATCACGTGGTTCTTGGACCTTCCTCCCATGGCGCCTTCCGATGCTGTATATTTTTTTGTCCTTCCTTCTGTAGGAAGGCACCTTCTTATAGAAAAGATGCCTAACCCTAGCAGTTATGGAAGGTGCCCTATCATTGGCACATGATTTCGACTATGGGGGGATATGATCTTTATGACAGCTGTATTTTTTTGGTACTGCATATTTATAAATAATTATATAAAAGATTTGATTTAGTATGCGCGTACCTGATTCGGCGTTCCAGTTGTCATGGTAGCCGCTGATTGGCTGATTTGTGACATGAGGGAGGGATGTGGTCATTTGATATCGTTGCTTCGTGCGATGCTTCATTCTGCCCGAGGCATCCGGTAGATGTAAATGTTGTATGCAAAAGGCGTTCTTTGGTACCTTCCCCATGTGGATGGTGCCCTTGTAGCACCTTTCCAACGTTGTCGGTGTTCTTCATCGAATGCGCTTTCTAGATGCAGGGAGGCGCTCGTATTGGCTGGGAGGCGCTTTTGCCTGCATGCATCTTCCCAATGTGGGAGGTGCCTCCTCCTGGTTCGTGCCTTCCCAATGTTGGAAGGCGTTTCTCTTGATGAATGCACCTTCTTGATGTCAGAAGGTGTATTTGGCTGGGTGCATGCGCCTTTCTGATGTTGGAAGGCGCCTCGACTGGATGAATGCGCCTTCCTGATGTTGGAAGGTGCCTTCTGTTGGCTTTTTTTTTTTTTTAGAAACTTCTTCTGGACGGGCACCTTCTAACTGCAGTAAGGCACCTTCTTTTTGACGGGTGCCTTCTGACTGCAGTAAGGCACTTTCTTCTGGATGGGCACCTTCTGACTACAGTAAGGTGCCTTCTTTTGGACTCGGCACCTTATAACTGGAGTAAGGCACTTTCTTGTGGATGGGCACCTTATGACTGCAGTAAGGTTCCTGCTTGTGGATGGGTGCCTTCTGACTGCAGTAAGGTGCCTGCTGACCATGATAAGGCACCTTCTTCTAGTATGGACGCCTTCTAACTATAGTAAGGCACCTTCCTCTAGTTGGCGATTTAACTGAAAAAAGGGTGATCAAACCTTCCTAATTTTTTGCACTTCCCAGATTCTATCTACGAAACGATGTCAGAATGCTGAACCGAATCAGGCCTGGTTTCCCAGATACCTATCCCTCGTGCTGTCAGGTCCTCCACCTACAAAAAGCAACCGAAAAAGAAAAGAAAATAAAGGCAGTTAGACGCGTTCCGTGCTTGTTAGGCCCTAGATTAGGATGCCTGCAGCTTGCATGCAGGTGTCGTCCCTGCAAAAAAAACACACATTAAAAAAACTATAACTAACTAAACAAATTGGGTGAGCACTTTCGTGCCCACCATTTCACCTGTGAGAGTTCGGTCCAGATCTAGCAAGATGGGGTCTCCCCCATGCCTACTCTGGATTCCACTTGTAACGTTTCGAACGTATTATAGGGGCATAGTCGATGGCCATTGACTGTGAACATGGTGTTGCTGCCATCAATTGTGTTGACACGCACCATCCCGTTCCTAATGAGCTCTGCCACCTCATACGGCCCCATCCACCTCTACATAAGTTTGCCCTTCCTTTCCTGGAATCGAGAATCGTATAACAGTACCCATTCCCCTACCTGGAACTTCTTCAGCTTGATGTGGTTATCATGCCACTTCTTTCTCTCGCTTCGTATAATCTCTGTCCTCTGCAAAGCATCTAGTCGGATTTTTTCCAGCTGATCTAGCTGGCAAATCCTCTATTTTTTAGCTTCGTCCAGGCTCAAATTTAATTCTGAAGCCATCCTCAGAGTTTTGATTTCGAACTCGATGGGCATCATCGCATTTTTCCCATAGACCAGTTGGGAAGGTGTGCATCTTGTGGTGGATTTCCATGAGGTGTTGTATGCCCAAACTACCTCCGGCAACCGTGTGGCCCAATATTTCTTGTGTTGCTACACGATTTTGGTCAGGATGTTTTCTATCTCCCTGTTTGTCACTTCTATTTGCTCGTTCGCCTATGGATGGTAGGGCGTGGTTTTGTTGTGCCGAACTCTATACTGCTCCATTAGCTCCTCAATTAATTTGGAGGTGAATTGGGGCCCTTGATCTATTGTTATCTCTCAAGGAACCCCAAATTGTGTGAAAATATGAGCAAATAAGAAGTCGACGACCGTTCTTTCCTTTGAGTCCCTTAATGCCTGCACTTCCACTCATTTGGTGACATAATCCATGCAGACCAAAATAAACCTCCTTCCCATCGAAGGTGGATTGAATGGTCCCACGAAGTCCATGCCCCATTTATCGAAATGTTCCAGGTGTACCTGGGGCTGCAGGGGCATTTCATCCCTGTGGGTTGGTCTACCCATCCTCTGACACTCGTCACACTTGCTAGTATACGCTACCATGTCCTTGAACAAAGTGGGCCAAAAATACCCAGCCTGCAGGATTTTGTAGGCAGTTCATTTCCCTGCAAAGTGTCCTCCGCATGGCTCATCGTGACATGCCTTAAGCACTTCTGAAAACTCCTTTTCTGCTACGCATCTTCTTATAATTTGGTCCCGTCCTATTTTAAATAGGAGACCATCCATCCAAAGGAATGATGCACTCTTCTCTATGACCGCCTGCTTTTCTCGGTAGGAGAGAGCAGGTGAGGTCCTTCCGGTGGCCAAGTAATTGGCTATGTCTACATACCACGGAGTTTGTTCACTAATAGCGAACAGATGTTCGTCCGAAAACTGGTCTTCCACTGCTTGATTATCTGCTGGTATCAATTTGGACAGAAAATCTACCATGACGTTGTCCTTGCTTGGTTTATTGACTATAGTGTTGTCAAATTCCTGCAATAGCAACAACCATCTGATAATTCTGCCACCAATGGTTGGCTTGCTCATCAGATACCTGATAGTCTCGTGGTTCGTATGGACGAAGACCTTGTATCCCATTATATAGTGACGAAATTTGTTTATTGCATGGACAACTATGAGGAATTCTTTTTCTATCATTGTATAGTTGAGCTCTGCTCCCGCCAATTTTTTACTGACATAATAGATGGCGTAGAATTCTTCGCCATCTTTCTACCCGAGGACTGCTCCGATCGCACCGTTAGATACATCACAGTAAATATGGAACGGTATGGTCCAATTCGGTCCTCTTAAGACTGGTGTAGATATCAATTTTTCTTTTAGCAATTGGAATGCTTCTTTGCAATCTCCCATCCAATTGAACTCTACGTCCTTAAAAAGTAGGGTGTGCAGTGGTTTGGCAATCTTACTAAATTCGATGATAAATCCCCGATAGTACCTGGATGAACCAAGGAAACTTCTTACCTCTTTCTGCATTCTGGGGCTAGGTAGGTCTCTGATGACCTTGATCTTCCTCTTGTCTACTTTTATCCCTTCTGCAAAGAGGTGGTGTCCCAACACGATGCCTTCCTGCATCATCATAAAACATTTTTCATTACTTAGGGACAAATGATTTTCCTTGCTCCTGTCGAGCACTCTTTCCAGATTTGTCATTGCCTCCTCGAAGGTTTCTCCATAGGCGGTGAATTTGTCCATGTATACTTCCACCCCATCTCCTATCATATCAGAGAAAATGCTTAGCATCGCCCTTTGAAAGGTGGCCGATGTGTTGCATTGTCCAAAAGGCAATACCTTATAGGCAAACGTTCCCCATGGACAGGTGAACATTGTTTTATCTTGATCTTCTTCCCCTATCTGGATCTGGTTATAACCACTGAAACCGTCTAGAAAGGAGAAGTATTTTCTTCTTGAGAGTGTGTCCAAGACTTGATTGATGAATGGGAGCGGGAAGTGGTCTTTCTTAGTCGCCTTGTTCAGTTCTCGGTAGTCCATGCAGATCCGCTATTTTCCATTTTTTTTGGGGACCACCACTAATGGTGACACCCATTCACTGTCAGAAATTGGATATATGAATTCAGCAGCCAAAAGTTTGTGTAGTTCTTCTCTGACAATGTCTTTCATTGTTGGGTTCATCCTTCTCTATGGCTGCCGACTAGGAGTTTCCTGGTCATCTAAGTAAATTCGATGGGTACATATTTTTGGGTTGATGTCGTGCATATCTGCGTAGTCCATGCAAATGCTTTTTGGTGTTTTACCAGAAGCTCTTCCAATTTTTCTAGTTGTATGGGTGTCAACCTGCTGTTGATGTTTAATGTCCTCCCTAGCCCAACGTGTATTTGTTGGATGTGCTGATCTTGGGCACCAGTCAACGGTGATCCAAGTGCGGGGGTGGATGATTCTCTAGGGGGTGGATGATTCTCCATGGAGAAAATCCATGATAGCACCATCCTCATCCTCTTCTGCCACCTCCTCCAAGGTCATTACCGGCTAGATTATGGACAACTCCATAGTTCCATGCTCGGTGATCCTGGATTCTTTTGTCGAGTCCATAGACTGAGTTGGTAGAGAAATGGTCGGCCTTTTGACGTTTTGCCCATTGGAGATGGTCATTAGCCCATCCTGATAGTTAATGTAAGCATCAACTATTGCCAGCCATGGCCTCCCTAAAATGAGCAGGTAACCGCCCAGCCTGGTCTTGGTCTGCAAAACTAGAAAATCGGCTAGATATTCCCATGCACTGATTGTTACGATCACATCTTCTAGCATTCCTTTCGATGATACAGTTGATCAATCAGCTAACTGAAACACTATCATGGTTGGCTTCAGGTTTGTGAGCCGCAGCCTCTGCATGGTCTCTTGAGGCATCACATTGATGGCTACCCCGAGGTCAACCAGTGTGTTGGACAAGGAATGTCCTCCAATTTTTACGATCAGCACTGGGCTGTCTGGGTCTACATACTTCAGATGATGTGTTCTACCCATCATTAGATCTGCCAGTTTACCTACGATGTTGATAGTCTGGGTAAATTTTCATCCTGATGTCCGTAGACACATTTCTCTAATTGCCTTGGTGTAAATGGGGACATCTCGAATTGCTTGAAATAATGGGATTGTCACCGTGAGATTCTTCAAGCTCGACAAGATGTTGAATTCTGGCTATGTTGTTTTTCTTTGTTCCTACAGCCAGCTACGAAATGGAGCCTCCACTCTTTCAAGTGCTTTTCCTTCTTCTACCAGAGGTGTCTCCTCTATTTCTACCTCCTCTTCTACCAATGGAGGTATCTCTACCATTTCTTCCTCCTCTTCTACCAGAGGTGGAGTCTCTACTCCTAGTTGCCTACCTGATCTAAGCTGAATATTGTACATATGGTACATCTCACCTTCTACGTTGTATGCCAGCTTATTTACTTTGTTGTTCGAGTTTACTGTCGGTTGTGCTGGTAGCTACACAGGTCTCGCTGTTGGCAATGCTGGTAAGTTCTGTTGGATGTGAGCAGGAGCTGCATTTTATGGAGTCTGATTCCATGCATTGTGACCTCTCCACTGCTACCCAGGATATGGATATGACATCCATGGCTGCTGATTTGGGAATGTTGTTGGGGGTGCGTTCGTCCAGGATGACGGTCCCCACCACCCCATATTAGGTGGTTGATGGGGTCCTTGGTGCATGTATGACCCTCCCCCATATGTTGGCATTCTGGTTGGTATATTCCTCATTGGGGGTTGTGGCCAACTCTTCCTATTGCCTATGAAATAGGCCTCCGTGCTCTCAGCTGCTTCCTATTTACTGGGCGGTGTTGTGACTATTTCACAACTAGCCCCTAAGCTTGGGGACCCACATTTTTTTGATAAATTTTTGGTGTGGTTTTTTTTGTCTATTAATGTGTTTGTAATTCAAACATTAACTTTTGGGTTAATTCATGTTTAAAAAAATAAATAAACTAAAAAAAAAAAGGAATAAAAAAAAAATAATAATAAATAAATTAATAGAACAAAAGAAAGAAAAAAGAAAAAGGGAATAAGTAAAAATAATATATATATATATATATATATATATATATATATATATATATATATATATAAACAAATGAACATAAAATAAAAACAAAAAAAAACAAAAAAATAATAATAAAAATAAAATAGGATTATTTTTAGCTTTTTTGTTTTTTTGTTAGTTTTTAATTTTTTCATGTTGGTTTAAGTAAAGTTTAGTTTTTTGTTTTTTTTGCAAGGTATTGCATATGGAAGAAAGGAAGAGAGAAACGAAAAGCCATGGAGGAGAAACGAAAAGTCATGGAGGAGAAAACGAAAAGCCATGGAGGAAAATCTTTAAATACCCATTGAAATGCATGCACAGAGGAGGAACTTTTGGCATGGCCAAATGCGGCAAAATTTGATGTGTAAAAGAGGAATATAATTTGAATGGGAAAGCTTCTTTTCAGAAATTTCAGGCCTTGTTAGCAAGAAAGAATGAGAAATTTTCTGCATGCTCTATTTTAATTGTTTTATCTTTCCCCTTCCAAATTTCAGATTTGTATGTGAAATTTACGCCATGGGATGGGTTATTTCATGTGAATGTTTGCAATTTGGAAATTATTTTAAACCCTAGAAGTCAAGCACTTAGTTTACTTTGATTGTGTGTAGTACAGATCAAATAGGCTAGGTTGCATGTATGAAACTCTCACGTATTCGGTTTTGCAGGACGGGGTGCTATCAAACTGAAGGAGCTTTTGCATTGCTGCATTTCCAGCAATTATCTTGATGCAAAATTTTAATTTTCTGTTCTGAAAAATTTTAATTTTCAGAATTTTTTCCTATTTTCGGGCATTAAAATAAACATTAAAAAAATTTCAAAATCCAAAAATAATTTCACCATTGCGTAGATTATAATTCAGAATTCCATTACGCACTTTGAAATTTCATTTTCGGAGTTGTTTAGTATTTTTTAAAATTCACCGAAGTTGCTGTTTTGTCACATATTTCAAAAATCCGAAAATAGAAATTTTCCATTTTAAGGTCAAATTTCATTTTTCCAGTTTTGTTTTGCATTCATGAGCCTATGATGACATTCCCTTCATGGAAATTCCAATTTCATTGAAGGAGTGATGTTTTATGGCATTTACATAAATTTCCATTTTTGGCCTAAAATTACCCTTTCTTCATAAAAACTCCAATTTTACGAAAGAGGGGTAATTTGAGCATCAAACTGAAGGAGCTTTTGCATTGCTGCATTTCCAGAAATTATTTTGATGCAAAATTTGAATTTTCTGTTTTCAGAAATTTTAATTTCAGAATTTTTTCCTATTTTTAGGCATTAAAATAAACATTTAAAAATTTTCAAAATCCAAAAATAATTTCACCATTGCGTAGATTATAATTCAGATTTCCATTACGCACTTTGAAATTTCATTTTCGGAGTTGTTTAGTATTTTTTAAAATTCACCGAAGTTGTTGCTTTGTAACAGATTTTAAAAATCCGAAAATAGAAATTTTCCATTTCAAGGTCAAATTTCATTTTTCCAGTTTTGTTTTGCATTCATGAGCCTATGATGACATTCCCTTCATGGAAATTCCAATTTCATTGAAGGAGTTATGTTTTACGACATTTTCACAAATTTCCATTTCGGGCCTAAAATTACCCTTTCTTCATAAAAATTCCAATTTTACGAAAGAGGGATAATTTGAGTATTATATTGAAGGTCTTTGCCTTAAAGCACTTAATTGTTCATCTTGATGAAAATTTGATTTCATTTAAGAGGGATAAGTTAAAGTGACATTTTGAAGATTCTATTCATCATTGAGGATTTAATGCAAGATAAAATCCATTTTAAAACCATCAAGATAAAAGGAATTAAAGCACTACATCGTGGTCATATGAGGGCCAACTCACATTTGATTTATTTTGGTTCAATGAACAATCACTAAAGTTTCATGGTAAAATAAACCAACATTGCCCCTTGTTTACAGTTACTTGCAATCACTAAGGTGTTCCAAGCATTTAAATTGAATATCTTTATTTGAGATTACTAATGCACATATGCAAATGCTAATATAACGGAGACCTTGGAGAAGTTGTTTGTTTAACTTCTTTGCAAGAGGGGATTTGGAATCCAAATCCTAAGGGAGAGTGTACTTTCACAATTGGGTGAAAATACCACTCAACATTTTGGCGCTAGAAGGAGGGCTTGAATTGGTTTATTTTAGTATGATTTAAATGCTATAGGGATTTAAATTTTGAATATTTCATGCCCTATTGATTATTATCTGTAGCCCTCTTTTAATATTACAAATTGGTACTGTTAAAAGGAGGACATGAATTGCTATGCATTGTTCTAACGCTTTGATTGTTCATACAAGAATAATGGGATTTGATTTGATGTTAAAAAAATAAAAAATAAAAATAAAAAATAAAAAAGAAAATTTTTGGGTATTAAAGTTATATTCTTTAAGATTCACTAATGGCTATGTTTTCACCATGGATGACAGGTAGCCCATTGAACACACCAGGAGTTCAACATTATTTGCCCGTCGGTTGGGAGAGTTGTCTTCCTCGATTTTTGTCTAATGGGACAAATACTGCAGGAGAACACATTCGAGCATTCAAATTTGTTGTGAATCACTTAACAATTTGGCATGATGATGTTGTTTGTAAAATGTTCCCTTACACCTTGGACAAAGTGGCATTTGATTGGTTTACAAGTCTACCTTTAGGGTCTATCACTTCTTGGGCTCAACTAGAGGCAGCATTTCTTAATCAATTCAACAAAAAGCAAGTTGACCCAATCCGCATATATGAGCAATTTTTCACCATCAGAAAAGGACCAAGTGAAAATGTGAAGTCATTTTCTGAAAGGTTCTTTGGATTATATGCTCAATTAGTGACATGTTATGTTTTGCAAGAAGAAGTGGCTCTCCAAATATATGTCAATGCTCTTGACCCACTTATTTCCACATATTTGCGAGGGATGCCCGGGATGCCCTTAATCACTTCTTTGTCTCAAGCCTATGCTCAAGCAATGGCAATTGAGCAACAATTGAGTTGTCAAAATTATGGTGTGGGTTTTGGATCATGTAATCTTCAATCATTTAATACTTCCTTTACCCACCCAATGATTTATCCACCTCAACCAAATTCAAATGTGAATCAATTTCAGAATCAACAATCATTCCCAAGCTTCAATCAATTTCAAAATCCTCAACTTACTATGCAAGATCAACCATCTTTCTTAAGTATGAATCAACTTCAAAGTACTCATCTTGATTCAAAAGATGGTTCTAAAATCGATTTTAATGATTTTCATAAGAAGATGATTTTAAGCAAGGGAGGAGTGCTAGATCCAACTAGTATTGAAACATGTGACAAATTGGAAACCCTTGACTCACCAAAAGATGAATTCTATGAGGATGAATTTGTTTCGGATGACATTGTTGAAAATGATGGCCAAGAAAATTCACACCTTCCAAATTGTGATAAAATTGAATCATGGGTTACAAATTTGGATTATGATAGCCTTATCAATTTGAATACAAGCAATAACCCAATTTTGGAAGTAATTGAACCATCTAAGGAAGGTGAAGATAAATTTGATGAGAAACATGTTGATGAATTAAAAGATGAAGAAGAAATAGTTGAGCATCACAATTTAATTTTGAAAGATGATCATTATGATTCTTGGGAAGAGTATGCTCACTCCAAAATTGCTAATGAAATTTGTATGCCTATTGATATGCAGGATGATACAATTGCCCTTTCACATGAGGATATTACAAGTCTTGTGCAATCTGAAAATGTTTTGGAAGAAGGATTGGAATCTCATCAAAGGTTTGAGAAGGATAATGATGTTACTACCATGGATCAAGAAGGAGAATCAATTGTTTTTGTTCCCCTTGAGGGGCAAGAAATAGAAAATCTTGATCCACCTATTGTTTCTACAATGTCCATGCCATCTCAAAATGATGAAATTACAAAACCTAAGTGGTGTGGGTTTGATACTGTTGATGATCCTAATGAAAATATGGATTTTGAGGCAACTCAAGCCATTGATCATGGAAAGGTGTCACGTGACACATATCTTGAAAAGCTAGGCTCTTGTTTTGAAAAGGATGGATGCATGTTTGATTGGGTGCCTAACTTTGGTGTTTTTGAACAGGTGTTGGATGATGAAGAAGACAATGAGGAAGAAGAAAAAGCTACTAACACTCATCAAGTTGTGGTAAATTCTAACCATGATGGGTTGAGTAGGGATGACAAGGTGAAATCTTTACCTTTGGTAGTAGCTACCAAAATTTCAAATGATGGATTACATGATGTCCCTTTGGATGCTAATGTCATTAATGATGAAATGTCAAATCTTGGTGATGTTTGTCAAGTCTTGATTGATTTGGATTGCTTTAAAATCTTGAAAAATATTTTGAATTCAAGACTTTTAGAAATAGGCTCTTGTTTGCAATATTTCACATTTGAAAAGGAAAGCCTACTTCTAAATTATGAATGGAATGATGAAATTTGCGCTTTAAAGAATAGGCATGATAAAATTGAAAATCAATCATTGTCTGATCAATTTAAAATTTTGAATCTCACCTATATGAATACTAATGAAACTAAATTTAATTGGTGGGGTGAGAGAGGGAAGTTGAAATTTGTTGCATTGCTTGGTATGATCTTATTGTCGTTGGGGGATTCCTACAACATTTGGCGTGTGTATGGTGACATATGTCTTTTGAAATGCTCTAATCATGTTTGGGATCCAGGAAAGTAATAGTCCAAGCTTGGCATCATCTTGTACTATATTGTATATAAATTTTAGTTTTGGTTTTGGTTTGTGTTTTCAAGTTCGTTTTTTGAAGTTGCTATTTGGATTTGGATTTAAGTTGTGTGTTGACCCTTTGGATTTTTTTGGTTTGTTTAAAATATATATATATATATATATATATATATATATATATATATATATATGTGTGTGTGTGTGTGTGTGTGTGTGTGTGTTTTTTGAGATGTCAACTTATGCCTAAGATCAGGAGAATATGAAACATTGGAATTGTGTTGTAAAAGCTCCACATGTAATACAAACAGTTAATTTATATCATTTGAAACTTGTGATGCATGAAAGAGTCAGTTTTGCATGACAAATCATTTCATTTGCAATTCAAGAAATAATACATTCATTTTCCATCTCACTTTTCATACATTTCATCTTAGTGGCATATGCATCTTAGGTGCAAATTATTTAAGTATGTCAAATCCTCTTAGGGTTATGTTATAACATAAATGTAAGTAAATCCTAAGGTTGGAAACTGAGCCTTGAAATATCTAGAACCAAGCACGTTTCATACATTAAAAAGGATCTTGAGCAAAATGATCAAAACCTAACTTGGAGGAAAAGGTTGGGCGAAAGAAGTTTTTGTCTATCCTATTATGCAACATGATCCTTAAAACAGTGGTTGTCACCACTTCCATAGAGCTTAAAGCCTAAAATCAAAGTAGTAAGGATAGGATTAAATCCTCATCAAACTTAGGTTGAGGATCCAATTCCCCAAAGCTTTGATTTGACCCACATGGAGTAGTAAGGATAGGGTATAAATTCTCATCTCGCTTAGGTTGAGAATCTGATTCCCCAAAGCTCTTATGTCTCATTTCATAGTAAATTTTGGATTGTAAGGATCGTACTACTTGTCCTCTGCAAAGGATGGGTAGTCATCCCCAAGGTCTAAGTAACAAAATTAATATTTTTCATTTACATTTAAATCTTGGATTGTAAGGATAGTACTATTTGTCCCTAACCAGGATGGGTAGTCATCCCCAAGGTCCAAGAAGTAAAAATAAATAAATTTTTCCCATCTCATCTTTATATTGGATTGTAAGGATCGTACTACTTGTCCTCTGCAAAGGATGGGTAGTCATCCCCAAGGTCCAAAGAAATGAAGATAAGTTTTGGATTGTGGGGTTAGATATGCCCATGCATGGCAACATGTCTTGTCTAAAAAACAAGACCACTGATTGCCCAGAGGGTTAGACTAGCATGACCATTTCTTCCATAATTGGTTTAATTATTTTGCTCAAAGTGAGGTAAAGAATTCTAAATCAGAATAGTAAGGATAGGGTTAAACTCTCATCTCGGTTGGTTGGGAGTCTGATTCCCCAAAGTTCTGATTTCACATCCACTCGCACATGGGTTCAAGATAGTAGGGACTCACAACCAACTTTGGGATATAATGAACCATTCACTAGTGGATCCTAAGAGGGTTTGGCAGCCTTGAATGTTTGTACATAATACTAGAAGAGTGACTATGCATTTTATAAAAGCAAAATCTCATGGCATATTCATTAGGGTACACAAATCATTCACAATTTCGCATATGCATTCATGCAAAACTGACAATGGAATGTTGATCAATTTCAAACGATGAGGAAAGAAATTCATTGCACACACTGAGCTAATGCTTAGCGATTCTGATGTTTCATGTATTTTTGATCTATTGGCATTCTTTGGATATTTGTTGATGCTTGTGTTAAATTTTTGAAGTGTGTTTTCAGGTGTTCTTTTTGGGTTCTCATCGAAATGCTCAGGAGCATTTCCCAACAGAGTCGCCATTTGTTGTGACTATTTCACAACTAGCCCCAAAGCTTGGGGACCCACATTTTTTTGATAAATTTTTGGTGTGGTTTTTTTTGTCTATTAATGTGTTTGTAATTCAAACATTAACTTTTGGGTTAATTCATGTTTAAAAAAATAAATAAACTAAAAAAAAAAAGGAATAAAAAAAATAATAATAATAAATAAATTAATAGAACAAAAGAAAGAAAAAAGAAAAAGGGAATAAGTAAAAATAATATATATATATATATATATATATATATATATATAAAAATAAACAAATGAACATAAAATAAAAAAAAAAAAAAAATAATAATAAAAATAAAATAGGATTATTTTTAGCTTTTTTGTTTTTTGTTAGTTTTTAATTTTTTCATGTTGGTTTAAGTAAAGTTTAGTTTTTTGTTTTTTTTGCAAGGTATTGCATATGGAAGAAAGGAAGAGAGAAACGAAAAGCCATGGAGGAGAAACGAAAAGTCATGGAGGAGAAAACGAAAAGCCATGGAGGAAAATCTTTAAATACCCATTGAAATGCATGCACAGGGAGGAACTTTTGGCATGGCCAAATGCGGCAAAATTTGATGTGTAAAAGAGGAATATAATTTGAATGGGAAAGCTTCTTTTCAGAAATTTCAGGCCTTGTTAGCAAGAAAGAATGAGAAATTTTCTGCATGCTCTATTTTAATTGTTTTATCTTTCCCCTTCCAAATTTCAGATTTGTATGTGAAATTTACGCCATGGGATGGGTTATTTCATGTGAATGTTTGCAATTTGGAAATTATTTTAAACCCTAGAAGTCAAGCACTTAGTTTACTTTGATTGTGTGTAGTACTGATCAAATAGGCTAGGTTGCATGTATGAAACTCTCACGTATTCGGTTTTGCAGGACGGGGTGCTATCAAACTGAAGGAGCTTTTGCATTGCTGCATTTCCAGCAATTATCTTGATGCAAAATTTTAATTTTCTGTTCTGAAAAATTTTAATTTTCAAATTTTTTTCCTATTTTCGGGCATTAAAATAAACATTAAAAAAATTTCAAAATCCAAAAATAATTTCACCATTGCGTAGATTATAATTCAGACTTCCATTACGCACTTTGAAATTTCATTTTCGGAGTTGTTTAGTATTTTTTAAAATTCACCGAAGTTGTCTGTTTTGTCACGGATTTCAAAAATCCGAAAATAGAAATTTTCCATTTTAAGGTCAAATTTCATTTTTCCAGTTTTGTTTTGCATTCATGAGCCTATGATGACATTCCCTTCATGGAAATTCCAATTTCATTGAAGGAGTGATGTTTTATGGCATTTACATAAATTTCCATTTTTGGCCTAAAATTACCCTTTCTTCATAAAAACTCCAATTTTACGAAAGAGGGGTAATTTGAGCATCAAACTGAAGGAGCTTTTGCATTGCTGCATTTCCAGAAATTATTTTGATGCAAAATTTCAATTTTCTGTTTTCTGAAATTTTTATTTCAGAATTTTTTCCTATTTTTAGGCATTAAAATAAACATTTAAAAAATTTCAAAATCCAAAAATAATTTCACCATTGCGTAGATTATAATTCAGATTTCCATTACGCACTTTGAAATTTCATTTTCGGAGTTGTTTAGTATTTTTTAAAATTCACCGAAGTTGCTGCTTTGTAACAGATTTTAAAAATCCGAAAATAGAAATTTTCCATTTCAAGGTCAAATTTCATTTTTCCAGTTTTGTTTTGCATTCATGAGCCTATGATGACATTCCCTTCATGGAAATTCCAATTTCATTGAAGGAGTTATGTTTTACGGCATTTTCACAAATTTCCATTTTCGGGCCTAAAATTACCCTTTCTTCATAAAAATTCCAATTTTACGAAAGAGGGATAATTTGAGTATTATATTGAAGGTCTTTGCCTTAAAGCACTTAATTGTTCATCTTGATGAAAATTTGATTTCATTTAAGAGGGATAAGTTAAAGTGACATTTTGAAGATTCTATTCATCATTGAGGATTTAATGCAAGATAAAATCCATTTTAAAACCATCAAGATAAAAGGAATTAAAGCACTACATCGTGGTCATATGAGGGCCAACTCACATTTGATTTATTTTGGTTCAATGAACAATCACTAAAGTTTCATGGTAAAATAAACCAACATTGCCCCTTGTTTACAGTTACTTGCAATCACTAAGGTGTTCCAAGCATTTAAATTGAATATCTTTATTTGAGATTACTAATGCACATATGCAAATGCTAATATAACGGAGACCTTGGAGAAGTTGTTTGTTTAACTTCTTTGCAAGAGGGGATTTGGAATCCAAATCCTAAGGGAGAGTGTACTTTCACAATTGGGTGAAAATACCACTCAACAGAAGTTGTGGGCACAATCGAGTTTTATGATTCAGCCTGCAAACTGTGCATTCTCTGACCTTGTTTTCTGGGCATGCATTCTTTGCGTGCCTTCCTCTGCATTTTGGGCAAAAATAGGCTAATGCTATGTCATTTTATTGTTTCTTATTTTCTAATAGCAGCGTATCCATCTCAAGTGCTAGAGATGAAAGCATTTCGCTCTTCAAATCCTCCAAAGATGTTGCCTATCTCTATTTTGGTGAATGAAGCAATCGCCTTCATGGTCCTGGGGGTGACTTTGCCTTGCCTTCTCGAGTAGTTTCGACATAATTGTTGGATGTCGTTCATAGCATGTTGATAGAAATCACCTCCAGAGATCATGTTGAGAGCCTCCAGTGACTCATTGGTAAGTCCCCTCAAGAAGATGCTTTTGAGGGACTTATCGGATAGCTTCGAGTGAGGGGACCATTGAAGATTAAAGGTGAATCTCTCCCAATACTCCTTGAGAGACTCATCTTCTCTTTGTGTCATGCTCAGGACCTCCTCCCTGGAGTCTCTTGCTCTCCCAAAATCTTGATATTTCTCTAAAAAGAGCGTCTTCATCTGGTCCCAGGTGGTGATGTGTTTGTCTCCCAGACCAATGAACCATCACAGAGCTACATCATCTAATGTAGAAGGAAATAATTTCATCTTCTGCGCATTTTATTTGTAATCCACAAACGTACACAAAACATCAAATTTGAATAAAAACAGGTTAGGGTCCTCAGTCGGGTGTCCTCTGAAGGACGAGAGGTGAGCAGGGGATATGTTTTTCATTTTGGTATCTCCTACTCCCTCCTCTATTAGGAAACTAAATCCAAATGAGACTTCATCGTTATCTGCCATTTTTTCAAGAAATGTGGTTTCTAATGCAGCATTTATGGCCTTTTGGTTGTTTAAAACTTTTTGAGTCAATGCTCTAATGTTGTCTGGTGAGATCGTCTGATCCTCCCTAGCCTTCCACAACAGGGCTTCCTCTAGAGGAGTCCTATTAAACAGGGGATTTATGATGATTCAATCTTCCCCTTGTTGATGGGATGAGGCGACACTTTGCACAAAGTGCGGTTCCTCACTCCAATGGACTGCTGGTAGGTCGGACGGGTCTAGCTCAAATCCAAAATACTTGGCTGACTCAGGTCCTGATGGATTAGTTCTTATAAAGCGATCATCAGGTCCTCTTCTTCTCGAAGAACTCATACAAGGTCAGATAGAAGGTTTCAGGGTATTGCAAGTAATCTAATTAAGACGCTTCCCCGACAACGGTGCCAAAATGTTGCGGGCCAAACAAGGTGAATGGTTTTCTATTTTTTTCACATGCCCGTGCATTTAATTATCAACCCAGGGAGCTTCATAAACTTGCAAAGAGTCAAAATTAGGTTACTACAATACCACTGGAGGTGGGTCTGCTAATCCTACATTGGGGGTGTTCTTGAGATGGTTGTCAATCATTCCCGCACTCCTCAATAAATTACGTAAGAAGAACAAAATTTAAATCTACAGAAATAAATCATGTACATATTCTTGAAAATAAACCTACGACAATCACTAGTAAAGCAATGAACATTCCTATGAAAGCAATAAACTAATTAAAATAACTGGACAAAAAAGGAAATGGGGAAGAAATATTGGCTTGGAGTGGGCCCAAGCTCCAACAGCTTCTTCCCGATCGAACACACGCTTTAGAACTTCTGTAACTGTAATATATTTATCAACGCATTACAATGTAACTCTAAAATGGATCTTTATTAATTCCCTCTATATATCGCTCTATATTTTCTATATCGCTATATCTTCAGAATGATCTGCATGTGTTTATATAACACACCCGTAGAATTTTTATTACAAAAGTGGTTACAACAGTCGATTCTTCCCAGACTAAATTAGAATAGTCTGGCGATTGCAATCGATGTTTGGCATTTTGTTCTGAAGGGGGCGTGTTCATTTCGGTTCATGCTTTTCCTAGCATCGATAAGATATTTGGGTACGTTAGGTGCTATCTCCAATTTAGCTCTGCATGATGCAGAGTTGGAACTGCACCAACCGCTGTCGTCCACATTGTTCAACTCCGGTCAATGAGCAAAGAATTAGTGGTGCCTTTCGACTGCAGGGAGGCGCTCCCATTCAGTTGGTGCCTTTTGACTGCAGGGAGGTGCTCGTCTTTGGTTTGGTGCCTTTCGACTGCAGGGAGGCGCCTATGTTCAATCGGTGCCTTTCGACTACAGGGAGGCGCTTGTATTCACTTGGCACCTTTCGACTGCAGGGAGGCGCTTATGTTCAATCGGTGCCTTCCGACTGCAGGGAGGCACTTGTATTCACTTGGCGCCTTTCAACTGTAGGGAGGCGCCTATGTTCTCTTCATTGACTCCCAATGAAATAAAGTGCCAGGTCCATCGAAAGGACCTCGACTGTTCCAAATCTAACTAAATCAACTACAATTCCACAAAACATACTAAAAGCACACAAATTAGATAACACGCATAATTATATCAAATATCTATATAATCATTTATAAAAGTATGCAATCCTTATTATACAACCGCATATTAATCAAAGAAGTATGTACAAAATATGAGCATTTCTGGTGCTCATCAGCCAGGTTCTTTTAGGACAACGCTAGATGAGCCTAAGATAAACCAACCCAACTCCTATAGTTAGGATTCTTAGCCAGGTGGTTACCATTAGCTAGACTTTAAAAGGCACTATCACCACACAACAAGGGTTAGGTTTTGCCTTGGTAAAAAAACTCTTAGCTAACAACCTAACATCCCACAAGAGTAGGTCCTACTTGGGTGAGTACAGGAAAGTTCATAACCTAGTAAATACCCAATGACACAAGGATTCAAGGCGTTTAAAAAACACAAAGTCAAAGCATTCCTTTCTAACTCTACCAAACATAGGTTTGGCTCCATTTTTACCAACCTATATAACAATTCACAAGGTTGGTCCTTCTTCCTCCGAATCTATCAACCACTGGTGTTGTTCCTCTTTGGTTTTGCTTCAGTGTCTTCGTCTTCTCATCCAAATTTTTCCCACGACCCACTAACCTTCCAAACCATTTTTTCCTTCCTTAACAAGGACCACATTTTGTCGTCTCATTCAACCACTTGTTCACGTCTATCCTCCTACGTCCCAAAAAGATCATATTCCCCTTATATCCAAGGGAGATATTATAGTTTTAAAACTTTTGTTTCCATTCCTCGATGACCATCATAAGTTCATCATCCATTTTGAAGACAGCAATCGACCACCTTTTACTATTTCAATTCTTGGGTACTCATTTTGCCACGAGGGAGGGAAGCTCCTCTCCATCTGAGGTTGGTAGGGTACTCATATTTTAGAATTCTCGATCACAGCCAGAGACATCTATCTCCCCTTCTCATATGTATGGTCATACTTCAACCACCATTGCATTCTTAATGTTTTAAACTAAAGTTTTAGTCCAAGTAATCATTTCTTAAAAATTAACTTTATCAATGCTTTTCAAAACAATACATTTATTAAGATGAAATTTCATTACTCTTTTAAAATAAAACTTCAATTATTTATAAAATGGAATTCTACTAGCATTTTGAAGGAAATATTCTATTATCTTTTAAAAATAAAACTTCAATTATATTTTAAAATGAAAGCCTATTATTGTTTTTAAAAAAAATGCTTCTATTAAAATGAATTCCATTATCATTTTAAAATAAACCCTAATTATTTATAAAATTAATTTCTATTAAATTTTTTCTAAATAATGCTTCTATTAAAATGAAATTCCATTATCATTTTAAAATAAACTTCTATTATTTATAAAATAGAGAGTAAGGGTTTTTAAGCAAAATAAAGAGCTTTCAAATATAAATAAATCGTGCATATTTTTATTTTTCAAATCAACAATGTAGATAGTGATGAAGTAAAAGACAATCAGATAGATACAATAAGCAAAGAGGAAATATTTCCATCAACATAGTCATTGTCTCAGCCTTGATAATTTACGATAGCTACTAGGCTATCAATCTAAGGCTAAATGTGGCTAACGGTTGATGATTATACCTAACCAAATGCATGCCTATATGAAGTTATCCATCCATGTTACCCGTGAGTTGCCTTAATCATTATTTCCCCTGATCTTAAGTACCCCACGTTCAGTGGATGATTTTGCTTCTTCCACCTATGAGTGTACCTGATCCTGCACACTTGGCAATATGTTAGTAGTATCATGCCCTTTTAAATAAACTAAACATCACATAACTAGTTTAATTGCTCAAACTATGTATTAAAGCATCATTCATTAATACATTGTTTCTTTATGATAAAAAAATCCACCATGTAGGGTCATGATAATACCAATAAAAACTTATTGACAACAATTGAGAAACTTTTAGAAAGAAATCCTAGAGATTGGCACAATAAGCTAAAATATGCTTTATGTGTAGATAGGACCAAAACAAAAGCATCCATAGGTACATCACCTTATCAATTGGTATATGGTCAAGATCCTATCTTTTCCTCTAACTTAAAATTCTAGACTCTTCATTTCATGAAGGATTATTTGGAAACTGATGATAGAATAGAAGCTAGACTCACTCATACAATAAGTTTAGATGAAAATAGAGATAATGCCTTACAAAATTTCAGTAAACATAAATAGATAGTCAAAATATGGTTTGATAAGAGAGCTAAAATTAAAGCCTTCAGAATTTTTGACTTAGTCTTATTATGGGATAATGCACATGAAAAAAAAGGAGATCATAAAAATTTTGATAATCTCTGGTTAGGCCCCTATAAAATTTCTAAAATACTTGGATAAAATACCTTTGGATTGAATAATTTGAATGGAGAGGATGTTTCTTTACCTATAAATGGGTAGTTCCTTTGTAGCACCCTAAAATTGGCGTAGTTAAACCTTAGTAAAAAGATAAAAATTTGAATTTTAACCCAAACCGCCTGTTACCCGTTTTCCTTGTTTTTTGTGCCATTTTTAGGATTTGTTTTGACCATTGGATGATATCATCGACGATCAGACGAAATCATCCCAGATCTAATGAATTCATCTGGAACAGAACGTCCAGATGATTTCATCCCAAAACCAAATTTTCATAATTAGCTTCTGTTTCAAAACTTCTCTAACTTGGGCAGAAAGTGTGTCTGCGCAGTTAGAGTCTTCCCCATTGGAGATCTCCCAAATTGGGATGATCTCCAACCTCCTAACCTCTCCCTAATCCTATATAAACTAGGATTTTCTCAGTTTATCCCCCTGAACCCCCTAGTTGACTGATTTATTTGCAAATTTAACTTTTCATGCATTAGAATACCTTCGCACCTTCGTTTGCATTGCGTATTTCAAGTTTTCTTGCAGGGATTTTATTGTTTTTCAGTCGGAGCAAGCTCGGATCATCGTAAGTGATTCCAGACGATTTCGGATGATCCTGTCATAGATCGACGATGATCTCGTATGATCAGAGGTGATCTCGACTGTAGTCTAGATTGGGGGCAATCAGAACCTAGAGTTTGTATTTCTTTATCTTCTCTCTTCATTTCTTTCTGCATTAACTTGGTTTATTCTATTCTTGCATCTTGGAGTTCACCTCATTTAGCATAGATGCATGATAAAGTTAAAACAAATTATTAAATTAATGCATTTCTTTTAATTGCTATCTAGATCTATCATCTAGGCAAATTTACTGTCATTTCTATCATTTCCCTTTACTTTTGCAGTTGCATCTTTGGTTTTTGGTATCTATTTTTGTGACTGCAGGTTTCTGACGAATTCATCAGATCGACGATGATCTCGTCTGATCTCAGATGATCGACTGAGATCTGAGATGATTCTGTGCAATTCTAGATGATTACGTATGATTTGAGACGATTTGGACTTCTACAAACCTCAGAATCTTCATCAGACATCCAAAATCAGGTATATTCTGTCCTATTTAGCATACTCTCTGTGTTTAGCATTTATTCATGTTTTCTATATTCATATAAATCAGCATTGGCATATAGAATAGCTTAGATTCATCTTGGCCAAACCTAGGAATTGAATGATTAAAGTATAAAATGAACACATCAAACCTACTCTCAACCTAGGTGTGGAAACTGCCACTCAAAATTTTCCTGGTGAACCCACCATCCATCGAAAATTCACCCTTATACCCCTCCCCCGAGAGGTGCGACCTTCAAAGGGCCTCTCAGTCCGAGGTATTGTCCCATCCTTCTCGCATCCCCCTTCCGGGCACGGATCCTATAGCTTGAAGGTAAGGATGCAAAAAATTTGGAGCGATACATTTTGGTGAACCCGACGTGAAAACTAAAACCTTTTGAAAACAATCCTAATAAAATAAAAACAAAAAAAACATAAATGCATTTAGAGTCAAAATGCAAACAATTAAGATTGCATATCATATTTAGATGGTAGATTATAATAAAAGATGATTTGTCACCATTAATGTTGAGAATCAATTAGCAGCTATAGAGATTACTTCTTTGCTTAGAGTATCTCAAACATATAGAGTCCCACCTTTATGGGACGAACTTAATAGGAGATTGAATCTTATTTCATCTAGGTCAATAGAACTTAGGCAAATCAAGAGGTTTGTCCTAGATAGAATCTTGGATCCTGATCAAGTGACCTTATATCATGAGCTTCAGAGAGCTTGCCATAGGTGGTTAGTAGATAAAAGAGCCCTTGTGTCTTCTGAATTGTACACCTTTGAGGAATACCTCGACAATGCAACTGTAGTACATAAATTTCTATCTCGTATAGAGGATCAAGAGGTCGTTCTTACGGATAGAAAGAGATGGAATAGAGTTCCTAGAGCTGTGTTATATCGAGAGTATTGCCATGAGCTCTATTTTTACAAGTCGGAAGTAGATAACATCACCATAGCACACTTTGTCAAATTCTTGAAAAACCATTTCCAATTTGAAGAGGAGCATTTCATGACTCCCGATGAACTTGATCCCATCAATGACATCTATAAACTATTTATAGAAAACTAAGCCATTCTTTTATTATTATTATTTTCTTGCATTTAGTATGTTGTTTGTTCTCTTTATAATATTATCATAAAAAAACAAAAACAAAACAAAAAAAATATAACAAAAATCAAAACATTTTCTTTTAAGTATTATAGTAGGTATATAATTAAAATATATACCTCCCAAATTTGTCATATATATATATATATATATATATATATATATATATATATATATATATATATATATATATATATATATATATATATATATATATCAATATATATTTGCTAAAATCTAAATTTAAGCATAATGACTAGACTCAGGAATGGAAAACAGATTGAAGTAGAAGAAGATTGGTTAGGAAAACCAATAAATAAACCAGATGTCCTTCCTGAAGACCCAATTCAGGAAGAAGGAACCCTAGACCAACAAGAAGAAGAATTTGCTAAAGGAAATGAACAAAGAGAAACTGTTAGAGAGGAAGGATCCTCATCTCCTAAAATGTCTCCGGAAGGAGTGGTTACTTTTGAGAATATGGAACATTTCTGGAAGTTCCTCAATACTAATATTGGCGCCCTTAATAGGGCAGTCCATATGGACAAGGATCAAATTAGTGACACTCAAGCAACCCTAGAAGAAATATATCACACACGCACTAATCCCTTGTCCTTCGTTGATCAAGAAAGTGATCAAGTCGGACCATCCAATTTGGATATGGCCGCTATAATCCAGAACATGCAACAACAACAGGTTACCCAACCATCTAGAGTGCCCGTTACCAAGCCTAGGGTTATTCCCACACAAAATAAACCGTCATTCACTGCTCTATTTCGCCAAGTTATTGATCAACATACCTCAAATCAACAAAAGCCTAAAACAAAACCAAACACCAATTTCCAACAATCTGGGATACAACATAATGCTACAACAAATCTTCTTCATAATACTCTTCCTACCAACCATTTGCATAACAACAATATAGCATCTAATCCTTACGTCATGCCATCCTACGCTCACAAATCCCATACTCATGTACCACCGAACCAATATGGTGGACAAACTGGTAATCTGGAAGCCATGGTGAAACAGTTAGTCTCTCGCATGGACCAGATAGATCCCTACCGTCCCTCGTACAATTATCGAGAGATGTGTAGTCAGCCTCTAGATCCTATAGTTGTAGCACAACCATATCCTAAACACTTTCCTATGCCTGTCCTACCTATATACAAAGGAACTGAAGATCCCATAGAGCATCTTCGTATGTTTAGGATAGCGTGTCATGATATATCACATGATGATTTGTTATTACTAAAAATGTTCCCAAAAAGTTTAGGAGGAATGGCATTAGAGTGGTATTATCAATTACCCACTCATTCTTTGAGGAATTTCGAAGAGACAACCGAGTCTTTTGTGCATCAATTTAGTGCCTACATTGAAAGGCATGTAACCATTAAAGATTTGTACAACCTAAAACAAGACAAAGATGAATGTTTTGTTGATTTCCTAGCTCGATGGAGACAGTTGATAGGAAAATTGCACTTTGTGTTACCTTATCGGGAAATGCTGGATATTTTTATCAATAATTTACAAGAACAACTATCCTATGAGTTATCAACTGCTACCTTGACCACCTTCGATCAAGCTATAGATTTAGCTTGAAGAGTGGAAGATGCTCTCATTAGGAGAGGCCAGCTTAAAAAGAAAGATGATGAGAAAACATCCAAAAATCAATATAAAAATAAACAAGTTGTGGGTGATGGAGTCACTGATAGTAGAAATATCACTACTATTAATGCTGCGAAAACAATAGAGAAGTTTATACTAAAACCTCCTGATAAACCACCCCAAGAATTTACTAGGTTAAATCAACCTTTATCAACCATTCTCCCACAATTATTAGAATGAGGTTTGATCCAATTACCAAATATCCGGGAACCTGATCCAACTATACCCGGATACAGAGCTGATTTACACTGTGATTTCCATAGAGGACCTGGACATGCTACCAACTCTTGTAAAATATTAAAACATAAAATACAAGACTTAATTGATAACAATGAGATGGAGGTGCAAGCCTTCCAACCTAAACAAAATCCTCCTAATAATGCTCAAAAGAACATCCCCCAAATTCAGAATTAGAATGCCAATCAATCATTGGACATATTTCAACATCCTTTACCAAAGCATGGTAAAGAGGTGGCTAATCAAATTGAGCATCATAATGTTCCCCCTCCTACCCGATATGTAGGGACTATTAGTGGACATTTACCTGCTCATGATCCACAAATATTTGACACAACTTTATCTATGGTTACGACCAGACCTCTATATAATATTCGAAACCTGATCTTAGTGATACAGAATACGAGACTAAAAGTGACATGGAAATCACCTCAAATCAATCGAATAGTTTTGAAGATGAATCAAATGCTATTCAACCCATCACAAATTCTATGGTTCCGAAAGAACCATTTCCTAGAAGAGTCATTACTAGACCATCTTCTCACCAATTACTTTCTAATGAACAAGCCATAAATGCTAGACCAAGACCCATTCATCATCCACAAAATAATATTGTAGGTACCATCGGAGTTGTTACTCGAAAACAAGCTCAAAATTCTCAACAAGATCAAACTCAGAATGATGGCTCAACTCCATTTGTTTTGAAAATTCCTAATAAAGGGAATCATGCACCTAATGTTCAACCTAAACCTCCTTATAATATTAATGAACAATTATCAAATACTACTACTAGAATTTCCCTTTTGGACCTTTTAAGATCTTCTCCTACACATAGGGATGAATTAATGCTCACATTAAGCCAAATGATGGTACCACAAAATATTCAACCGGAAGCCATGTCCAATACTATCATAACTCGAGAAGTCGATTGTATTGACTTTCGGGATAGAGATATACCACAACATAGTTTACATAAGGATAACCCCTTATATATTACTGCCCTAATTGGAGATGTAGCAGTTAAACGAGTCTTGATTGATAATGGTTCATCTTTAAACATTTGCACTTTTGACTTCTACCAAAGATTTGGGTTTAGAAGTGACGAAATGAAAAGAACTGATATGATTATAAAAGCCTTCAATGACGAAACACAAGAAACGTGTGGAGTTATTACTATTCCATTGCAAGTTGGTCCTAGAACCTTAGACATGACCGTGTTTATTGTACATTGCCCTGCATCGTACAATATACTCTTGGGTCACCCTTGGATCAACGCGATGCGAGTTGTTCCCTCAACTTTACATCAGTGTGTTAAATTCGAATTTAAGAATCAATTGGTTACCATTCATGGTGATCCCAGACCCTTTGATATGTGTGCTTTGGTAGAACTTGTTGGAGTTCAATTTTGCCCTGCTCTGTCATCCACACATCTTGATTCTAATCATCCGCCTAAATGTGTGAAACACACACTCATAACATCATCTACTTTTTCCCCACCAACTACACCTCTACATATAGTTCAACCATCTTCCGAACAAACCACATTAGGACCTCAAAAAGATCCTAAACCCACAACCAATGCTTCTTGTTTTACTCCTATAACTTCCATACCTATAGATCCATCCAAAGACATCTCTACAACATCTACACCTACCAGAGGCATATTTTCCACATCCGAAAACATAGGAAATGTTCCTTCTACCTCTTACGCTCTTACTGATGAGCTCTTACCCGATTTATCTAAAATTCTTATATCAGAGAAAACAAACGTTGCTATGCAAGATTCCCTTATTTTAAATAAATTGCCACCCTCTCCTCGTACTTTGGGCCTCCCACAGCCTATGGGAAGTATTTACCAAGTCGGGAGCTGTGCTTTTATTTATAAGGGATATGACTGGGGAAGAATACCTAGAAACATCAAGACACATTATGATGGATATGCTCGATGTTATTTTTCTAATGAGTATATTAAAGCTAAGCCTATAATGCTTAAATTGGGATATAAAGGGAAAGGTTTGGGACCTTTCCAGAATGGTATGAAAGAACCTTTTGAGGTAGAACCATGGCCTTCCCGATGTGGTGTGGGCCTATTTCCTAGTAAAGGTCAGCCCTTCCCATTTGAGGATGATGACCATCTCATATGTTACCAAGATTATTTGGATAAATGTGATGCTTTGCGTTTAAGGAATAACCCATTTACATGTAATATGCTATCCATAGCTTACCCTGAGATGATTGTTGAATTCGACGATGAGTTGGAGGGAGATATCTTCCATGATGTCTCCGTTGAGGAATTGTTACATAACGGATTTTATTTCGATGGCTCTATACCTAGTATAGCCCAGCTTGAGGCCACGACTCCTCAAGATGAATTATCCAAGCTAACCTCGGAAGAATTACAAGAATTGGGCGTTTCACCCACCCCACCTAATTTTGAGAGAGATCTACACATGGAAGTAGAAAACGTCATAAAAATTAACATTGGAACCGAAGATAACCCTCACGTAATCAACATTGGATCAGAATTGAGTCAAGAAAAACAAGATAAATACATTGCATTCCTTAAAGAATATGAAGACATTTTTGCTTGGACATATGAAGATATGCCAGGATTAGACCCTTCTGTAGTTATGCATCACCTAGTAGTCCATCCGGATGCTAAACCTGTTAAACAGAAACTTAGAAAAATGCATCCTAAAGTGGCCTTACTAGTCAAAGGGGAATTAGAAAAACTCTTGAAGGTTATTTTTATACAAGCCATTGATTATGCTGAATGGATCTCAAATGTAGTTCCAGTAACTAAGAAAGAAGCTACCAAAGTTAGGGTTTGCACAGACTTTAGAGATATTAATGTTGCATGCCCTAAAGATGATTTTCCTCTTCCCAACATGGATCAGATCATTGATTTTACTATTGGGAGTGGAATGATATCCCTAATGGATGGATTCTCTGGTTATAATCAGATCAGGATAGCTCCTGAAGATCAGGCTAAAACAACCTTTATTACCCCTTGGGGAACCTTTTGTTGGAAAGTGATGCCATTCGGTTTGAAGAATGCAGGTGCAACATATCAACGAGCCATGACTTATATCTTTCACGATATGATGCATGATATTCTACATGATTATGTAGATGATATTATAGCTCGTTCCATCAAGGAAGATGATCATTTAGATGACTTGAGAAAAGTATTTGATCGGTTAAGGGAATATCTTATCCGATTGAATCCAGCCAAATGTATATTCGGAGTTAAGTCCGGTAAATTATTGGGGGTTATAGTTTCTTTACGTGGCATTGAAATTGACCCTCTCAAGATCATGGCTATCACTGATATGCCCACACCCACAAATATATCTGAATTACAAAGTTTACAAGGTAAGCTTCAAGCTATTCGTCGCTTCATCGATAAGTTGGCGGACAAAACAGGACCCTTTCTTAAGCTTCTTAAGAAAGATGTCTCTTTTCATTGGGACGACGAATGTCAGGAAGCATTTGAACTCCTCAAACAATATCTCCTTAAACCACCAGTGCTTTCACCACCTAGATCTGATCGTCCATTTATCTTGTACATTTTTGCTTCAGATTTTGCCTTAGGAGCTATGTTAGCTCAACTTGACGATGAGAAGAAAGAACGTGCTAATTATTACATTAGCAGAACCTTAATCAGTTATGAAACTCGCTATACAGTATTAGAGAAGTTATGTCTCACCGTCGTATTTTCTACACAAAAATTATGCCATTATATGCTCAGTCAAAAAATGTATGTTATTGCTAAATTTGACCCTTTGCGATATCTCATGAGTCGACCTTATTTATCTAGTCGCACAACAAAGTGGGTTCTTGCGCTAAGCGAGTTTGAACTCATGTTTATAGGATAGAAGTCTGTTAAAGGTCAAATCATAGTAGATCAATTAGTTGCTGCACCTTTAGAGTCTACCCATCCCCTCATCATTGAGTTTCCTGATGAATGCCTTAAACTAGAGGCAGACCATCCAGAGCAATGGTCCCTATACTTTGATGGAGCCCGATGCATGAGTGGGGCTGGTGCAGGTATTATTTTAATATCTCTGTAGAAACATCTTATACCTCTGTCCTTTAAATTAATGTTTGCTTGCACTAATAATACTGCTGAATATGAGGCTCTAATCCTTGGATTACGAGCTGCCTTGGCACTGAAAATTAAAAATCTATTGGTTTTCGGTGATTCTCAACTTGTCATAAATCAAATCAATGATGTTTATCAGACCAGAGATGATAAATTACATCCATATAAAGCATATGTCTTACAATTATTATCTCTATTTGATCAAGTTACCTTGGAAGCTATTCCTCGAACTAGCAACCGTGCGGCTGATGCTATGGCTGCAACTGCATCTCTTTTGCCCTTGGAGTTAGATGACGAATATGCTACCATCATTATTCATCGACTCCAGGAACCCGCTTCAAATAAATCATGCTTAGAACCTTTGGATGTGTTTTTAATCAATGAAACTACTCCTGAACCATGGTACACTGATATATTTAATTTTCTTCAAAATGGGACCTTTCCTGAAGGTTGTAATAGCAACCACCACCGGTTATTACGTAGACGAGCAAGTCACTTCATGATTATTGGTAATACCTTGTATAGGAGATCTTTTGAAGGCATCCTACTGAGATGTTTGAATCTAGAAGAATCTAGATCAGCTTTAAGTGAAGCCCACAATGGATCTTGTGGGGGACATTTTAGTGGTAGCGCCATTGCTAAGAAGCTCCTTAGGATAGGATATTTTTGGCCTACCATGGAGAATGATGCACATGATTATGTGCGCCATTGTGACAAGTGCCAGAAACACGCTGACCTTGTCCATGCGCCTGCACAAGAACTGCAGGCTATTTCATCTCCTTGGCCCTTTTCAAAATGGGGCTTAGACATCATTGGAAAAATCAACCTTGTGTCATCTGATGGACACAAATTTATCATAACCACCACTGAGTATTTCATGAAATGGGTTGAAGCTATGCCCTTAGCTTCTTGCACTGGAACCCAAGTTTCCAAGTTTATTTTTAATCAAATTATTTGTAGGTTCGAAATTCCTGCAAATCTCATCTCAGATAATGGAACTTGTTTCAAAAATAAAGATGTCAAAAAATTATGTCAAAAATATAAAATTCAACATCGTTGGTCCACTCCCTATTATCCTCAGGGTAATGGCCAAGCAGAAGCATCTAATAAAACATTAATCAAAATCCTCAAAATACTGGTCAATAAATCTGGTCGAGATTGGCACATCCAATTATATCCTGCTTTGTGGGCTTATCGAACTAGCGTTCGCACCCCCACAGGTACTTCACCTTTTGTTTTGGTTTATGGCACTGAAGCTATTTTTCCCTTTGAATTAGAAGTTCCTTCTTTGGCTCTGCTACTTCAAGATACTGAAGTAGGAGATGAATATCGTGCTGGCAGATTTAGTCAGCTGGAACTCCTAGATGAGAAGTGCATCAATGCTTTGGAGCATCTTCGTGCCTACCAAAACAAGCTCAAGCGAGCATACCTCAAGAAAGTTCATCATCGATCCTTTGAGATCGGCGACCTTGTCTTAAAAGAAAATAAAAAAAATACTAATGCAACTAAAGACCTTAAAGGTAAATTTGAGCCCAATTGGCTTGGACCGTATATCATCACTGCTAAATTTGGATCGGGAGCATACCAATTAGCTACCTTAGATGGTAAAGATCTTAAAGAACCTATGAACATTATGCATCTTAAGCGTTATTATGCATAACATTTGGTCATTTCATCATTTGTATATATTGTTATTTTGCATATTGTTTCATTTTAGTCATCCATATAAAAAACATAAAATCAAAATATAAAAACTTTAAAACCATCAAAATCTTCAAAACATTTTTTATTTTTTGTACCTATCAATTCTTGAAGTATTGCAGTTATATTTTCAATTATTTTGGATAAATTAGCATTTATTTGGAATCCCGCACTTTCACACTCACATGCATAAATATCTTGATTTTATTTGGTATGATTATTAATCTCTCTTATATCAAAGTCCACAGTTGAATTAAATAAAGTTTTGAGCATAGAAGAACTGATCTTGTTATTTCCTTGAACCAAGTACATCTCTTCACATTAAAATGATTTCATTGCAAATTCGATATGATGCTACATAGTAGAAGTGGTTTCTTGAGCGAAAAGTTTCCCCCGCTATCCTATCATGCACATGGTCTAGAATCTTTGAGAATTGACAAAAGGACAAGCTCACCCCTACCCAGAATAAAAATCCCTTGCTCTACAGCCAATCCGAGCAAGTATCCCTAGTATAGGAAGAAAAATAAAAAGTCAAAGCAAATGAGAAAAAGAAAAATATTATTTTGTATCATCGCAGCAATATTTCAGCATTATCTCAGTTCCAAGCAAAAATACAAAAAAAAAAAAAAAAGGAGAAAAGAAGCAAACGAGAAAAGAAAAGCAAAAAGCAATAAAATCCTTTTCCCTACCCCTTGAAAAGAAAAGAAGGGTGAATGAGCTTGAATCCCTGGAATTCTCAATTATTCGAAAACTGTGAGGTAAGCCCCATAACAGGTGGTTTGTGCCCAACCCGCTTGGCCTTGGGTAATCCCTAGCATGGTGATATGTCTGTCACATTAGCGACCTTCTTTTGTACAGACCTATGTCGGCTTATGGATTAGCTAGCTCTTGATGACCCGACTTACATAGTAGTCTGGTATGGTTACATGCATATAAATCATGGTCAATGAACCCTTATTTGGTTAAGTCAAATTACTTGTATCAAATTCTCTTGCTCAAAATTGGTGAATGAACAATACAATTGCACACACATTTGTATTTGAGAGATTTTGTATCATTATGATAAATCAAGATCGGTAATGAACTCACATTTGCACATGAGGGTTCCTTATAAATCTACATTTTTGTCTTTGAGATAATTTAAAATATCTCTGCAATTCTTTTCGAATCATTTCATCTTCTTATTTAAGAACATTTGCTTAGCATAAAAACAATTAAATATATGTCTTTCCAACAAACAATTTTTTTTTTCACATCTTCAAAAACCTCGCAAAATAAAGTCATGTTTATATATTATTATTTTTTGTTTATCTCAAAACCAAAAAATCAATCATCAATAAAACTAAAATATCAAATTCTTTTTTTGGATTTCGTGATGATGGTATAAGTCTATACCTATAATTCTATGCCTAGCGCAAACCATTGTTCTCATTTTATTTCCCATTCATTTTAATTCATAAAAACATATGGCTTACATCATTATGTTACCCAATTATGCTTTAAAAAGAATGCAAAATTTTTCTATTTCATGTCATTATGTCAAACATTCAATTTTGCAATGATGGTATAGTTCCTAGGGACTTATTCAAAAAATTTATCACACTTAGGAATTTATGCCTAGCAAAAAAAAATCATATTTCTTTAATATGTCATGCATAATATTTTTTATGAAAATCTGAAAACAAATCATCACCATCATCATTTTTCATCATCACAACACAAAAGTCTTAAGACAGTCTCTTAAGCACCCTTTTACTTTTAGCAATATTTCTATACTAGGACTAGCTTGACGACCTAGTGAGCGGCGACTCCATGAAATGGTCTATAACAACGACAATGTCCTTTGAAATTATTGTTAGAAGTCCCTTTTATTTTTCATCAAATCACACCACAAAACAACCAATTTATTCACATCAAATTATTTCATTTACAATTTTATGGCATGACATAACATTATAATTTATTTCCAATGACATAATTACATAAATAATCAATCACAAAATTCAAAATTAAAGCATCATACAACATATACACAAGTCATATCATCAAAAAGACAATCTATATATATCAATCAATTATGTACATCATCTGGATTGGTATGCCACAATCAATACCCTGGCATACTCAATCCCCTCAAAAAGTAATAATAATACAATCTATAATCTGTAGCAGCTAGCCTCGAGAAGCCCTCGAGCTCTCAGCCTCATCTCCTCCCCCGCCCTGAGGTGGAGGAGGTGGTCCCATAGAGGTCCGGACTGTGTCTCGGGTCCTCGTCATCGATCGTGAGGATGTCCTCGATGATCCCATCATGACCGGCTCTACAATGGGGGCTAGAAATGGTATCCTCTGTCCCTCTGGGACCACGTGATAGTATAACCCCTAGTAGAACGTGGTCTGAGCAATAGCCCATGCCAGATCCTGAGTGCTCGCCCCTTCGCTCTGAGCCCTGAGACGTGTAGCCTCATCCTGTAGTGTCTGCACCTGAGCCCGAAGGCGGGCATTCTCAGCCTGGAGAGCCACCATCTTGCTGCTCTCCCCCACCTCGACACCCTTGCCCTTATCGGGCGATGGTGGCCTCTCCCCCTACTGAGAAGGGAATCTCTCCTCCCTCCTCCCTATCTATTGTGGCCTCTGTGGAGCCTGTGCCATCCTCTGGCATCTCTCCTATGGAGACCATCACTGCTCTCTCCCACCGTGACCCCACGCTGCCTCAATAGTAGCCTGACGCCGCCTCCCCATCCGTCGCACCACTGCATGCATCGGACCCTATGCCCTCATCATCCGAGGAGGGTGGATGCCTACGTACCAGGCATCGTATCCATCTGCAACCCCAATGTCGTCACCATCCACTAGCTGGATGGGGGCATCATCTACATCCTGACTCCAAAACCGTTGCATGTCTGGAGCCCCGCTTAGCGTGGTACTATCCCGAACAGTCTGGGAGTACTCATAATCCCTGAGAGAAGGGATCCCCTACTGTAGACCGAACTACCACAAAACTCGGTCATAGCGATGGAGCTCTACCTCTCCCCACTCCATCCTCAGCCAACAGACTCACCTGATGCGAGCCAGCTCCTGCCCATCCTCTGCCCACCCTGGATGCTCTCTCCATGGCCTCCAGGTGATCTGGTCCGGGATGAGGTCATCCAACAACCTCCGTGACATCGACAGATCTATCCACCACTGTGACCCCCTCTGTAACCACCAGTAGAAAACCTAGGGCCTCTCTCGGTCAACCCCTATCAGTGGGAGCCCTATCGGCCTCCGCACCACAATGTGCTCCCAACACCAAACCTGTAGTAGTGATGTCACAACCAGACATCGACCTCCCTTGTATACGACCCCGTGTAGGATCCTATACAAGCGGCATAGCACAAAGCTGCCCCATGAGTATCTATAGCCATGGTCTCTCATATCATAGACCACATCTGAGAGTAGCCAGGGTAACCTGCATCCGCTCTGGTGGCACAATAGTAGGCCACCCACTATCTCGGCCAACACCCGAGTCAACCTAGATGCCCCAGGCATCTGCCTCAGTGCCTCGATGTTCACTCTGCCCTTCTCCAGGGTGAAGCTCGGGTCCCCGCTCAACCTCATCATCGCCTGGCCCTGATTGGCCGTAGGAGTCATCAACCGTCCCTGTATGGGGATCCTCAAGATCCTCCATACGTCCTCTAGTGTGGGAGCCATCTCCCCTATCGATAACCAAAAGCAGGATGACCCCGGATACCACCTCTCTACTAGGGCTGTCAGTAGCCCCATGTCCGTCGGTACTTGTGGCATCTCTACCACATGTTGTAGTCTGACTTGTGCTAGTCGGTCATGCTCCGCTTGATCGAGCGCGGCTATGTCATCTCTCAGCCCATCGTATTTCCACTCTCGACTCTTTAGTAATCCCTTCTGCAAAACAAAACAATAAAACAATAAAATTCATTAATAAACCAATCATTAAAATCAATTAAATGCAATTCAAACAAGCTTAATTTCATAAAAATGATGATATCGTCCACCATTGGATGATATCATCCTAAATTGGGAAAAATCATCCTTTGTAGGATGAAATCGTCTCCGATTTCGCAACTTGGGGATCGCCCCTTGTTGGACGGGATCGCCCCTAGTTCGTCGATTTTTCCCTAGACGAAATCGACGATCTAGGGACGATTTCAACGAAATAGGGATGATTTCGTCCCGACGTCGTCGATGGCCTAAAAAAGGCCGCGATGCCCCAAAACAATCAAAATTTAAATCACAAAATTGCACAAAATAAATTCAAACATCATTCACTAGGATTAGATCCTTACCCGTAGCCCGCGTCGGACCTCTATCGATCGGTGTGCTGTCTCAACCATTTTTGTCTACAGAGCTCTAAACCAGTAAAAATGAACAGTAAAAATGAATTAGGGTTTTACCCTATTTTCTTAATTTTATTTAAAATCAACAACATTTTTTTTAATTTTGCTTTTCCACGCTTTTTACCTCAAACATGTTCGATTTGGGTAAAAACACGGAGGGGGCACCATAGTCATTAGTCGTACGATTCGACCTAGAATCGTCGTCTAAAAAATGGAGTAAATTTTTGCTTTCTCGTAAAATGGGAAAAACTCGTCTTTAACGCATTTTCTTTGAAAAAATTGCTAAAGAGGGGGCAAAATGTAGCACCCTAAAATTGGCGCAGTTAAACCTTAGTAAAAAGATAAAAATTTGAATTTTAACCCAAACCGCCCGTTACCCGCTTTCCTTATTTTTTGTGCCATTTTTAGGATTTGTTTTGACCGTTGGACGATATCGTCGATGATCAGATGAAATCGTCCCAGATCTGATGAATTCATCTGGAACAGAACGTCCAGACGATTTCGTCCCAAAACTAAATTTTCATAATTAGCTTCTGTTTCAACAACTTCTCTAACTTGGGCAGAAAGCGTGTCTGCGCAGTTAGAGTCTTCCCCGTTGGAGATCTCCCAAATTGGGATGATCTCCAACCTCCTAACCTCTCCCTAATCCTATATAAATTGGGATTTTCTTAGTTTATCCCCCTGAACCCCCTGGCTGACTGATTTCTTTGCAACTTTAGCTTTTCGTGCATTAGAATACCTTCGCACCTTCGTTTGCATTGCGTATTTCAAGTTTTCTTGCAAGGATTTTACTGTTTTTCAGTCGAAGCAAGCTTGGATCATCGCAGGCGATTCTAGATGATTTCGGACGATCCTATCATAGATCGACGATGATCTCGTATGATCAGAGGTGATCTCGACTGTAGTCCAGATTGGGGGCAATCAAAACCTGGAGTTTGTATTTCTTTATCTTCTCTCTTCATTTCTTTTTGCATTAACTTGGTTTATTCTATTCTTGCATCCTGGAGTTCACCTCATTTAGCATAGATGCATGATAAAGTTAAAACAAATTATTAAATTAATGCATTTCCTTTAATTACTATCTGGATCTATCATCTAGGCAAATTTACTATCATTTCTATCATTTCCCTTTACTTTTATAGTTGCATCTTTGGTTTTTGGTATCTATTTTTGTGACTGCAGGTTTCTGACGAATTCGTCTGATGAATTCGTCAGATCGACGATGATCTCGTCTGATCTCAAATGATCGACTGAGATTTGATATGATTCTTGGCAATTCCAGATGATTACGTATGATTTGAGATGATTTGGACTTCTACAAACCTCAAAATCTTCATCAGACATCCAAAATTAGGTATATTCTATCCTATTTAGCATACTCTCTGTGTTTAGCATTTATTCATGTTTTCTATATTCATATAAATCAACATTGGCATATAGAATAGCTTAGATTCATCTTGGCCAAACCTAGGAATTGAATGATTAAAGTATAAAATGAACACATCAAACCTACTCTCAACCTAGGTGTGGAAACTACCACTCAAAAGTTTCTTGGTGAACCCACCATCCATCAAAAATTCACCCTTATACCCCTCCCCCGAGAGGCGCGACCTTCAAAGGGCCTCTCAGTCCGAGGTATTGTCCCATCCTTCTCGCATCCCCCTTCTGGGCGCGGATCCTATAGTTCGAAGGTAAGGATGCAAAAAATTTGGAGCGATACATTCCTAAAACACTATTTTCATCCCTGAGACAGTATAACATATTCATCATTTGTACATAACTCCTTGTTTTAAACATTTTCTTGTACATAATTTCTTGTTTTTATATACCATTTGGACACAGTATTTATTTATTTGTTTATTTTGTTATCTTTGATTTTGAAAATTTGTTTTATTTTATTTTCTATGCTTTGCATTGATGTAAGTTCATGTTAGGTTGTATTTTGGTTTGCTTTTACATTTTTATTTTCATATTTCACAATGTGTTTTTGTTTTTGTCCTTTGATTGTGGTATGGTTGTGTAGCTGCAATGGAATCTTGGTCCCTATGAACGAAATGTTTCTTATTAATGGAATATGAATTGCTTGTTTGAAATTAGGTGAAACTGAAGCTAGAGAAATTAGATTATTTAGTAGTTATTCCTGGATTGTGGATTAAAATGGTGGATATTGAAATAATACTATATTTTGTTGAAGCTTCACATGTAACACCACATTTAAATGATATTTTTGATCCTGAAGGATGAAGTCATTTTGTTTTGTTGATTAGGCAAAAAATTTATACATTCCATATTTAGCCTTAAATGATCTCTAAACCAAGAGACACCTATGATATTTTCAAAGAAATTAAATGAAAAAAAAAATGAAAATCAATAAAATGCCTTGGTGTTTCAGATAATCTCTACTGGAGGTATAAATGCCCGACTGGCAATAGAGCAAAGTCTAGAAGATATCAAGGTCATCTCCACTGGAGCTATGGATGCTCAACTGGTAGTAGAGCAATACAAAGGTAAATATTTATGTGTGACACCTTTAATAACCTAATTGTAAAACATATGATAGAATTATAATTGATTCAAGAATAAATAATGAATGCATAAAACACACACTAAGATGAAGTGAGTGGAGTTATTAATTTCAATTAAAACTATTTAAACCCATACTTCTTGGATATTACTAAATGATCTATATTTTGCATATTTTTGGTTTTCTTGATTTCAGATTAGGTTCTTTATCCAAAATGCTTAGGTGCATTTTTTAGCAGAGCTACCATTTGTTGTTGTTGTCACACAACGTACCCCAGTTTGGGGACCTACTTAAAATTTTGTAGTTAATGTGAGGTTTTGTTTGCATATAGTGATTTGTTGATTAGTATATACCAATTTTTTTTGCAATGTGGATTACAAAGTTTTGAAATTATACGTCAAATGTTTGAGATATTATGGTTGAGTTTTAGTTTATGGTGTCATAAAGAAGTCAATGAAAGCCAACAATTTCCCATTGTTTTGGTTTTAGCACCTGATACTGATCGGCTGTAATAGCTTACATTTAATTTATCAATCCGAGGGTAATAAAGGTTAGATTTAAATAGTAAGAATCTAGTATAGATTGTACCATGGGGATCAATTCTAAGCTTAATTTAGATCTCTTTCAGTTTTAGGTGTTTGTAGAAAAGTAATAAAAAGAATTAAATTATGCAGGAATGAAAATAAAATGCAATTTATGATTTATGTAGTAAATATGATAATTACCTACTTATGAATAGATATATTGTTGAGGATCCTCGTGCAGTTAGTTTTAATTATCTATTTTGACTTTATGTTTTATAAAAATGTAATTTAATTTATTTTATATTCTAAAGGTTAAATAACTATTTCTAACCTATTTTAGGGGTGAGAGATTAGGGACTGACTAAAGGAGTGGATCCTACCTCCTAGAGGACAGTGTAAGTCTTTCTCCCCTAAACTACTCTATCTCAATAACTAAGATGCATAACTATTCCTAACATTATTTTATTCTATGGATGCAGGACAATTACGATTTCAACTACATAAAATAAATTAAGCAGTAAATGAAAATGACAGTTACCATAGGCAAAGAATGAAGTGCTAATTTTATTGCTGGAAATTCAAACGTACATGCTGGTGCATTTTATCAAAAATTATAGAAACACATTGAACATTTGATATTTCTCCCTTAGATTATTCATATTTAGACAATTGGAAATTTGACCTTTTCAAACGTCTCCCTATGTAATACATATTGTGACTTGGATAATTCTAAGTGAAACTCTTCCACGTATTTTTCCATGTGGAGTTGTGGACTTGATAATGCGACAACTATGCACTAATGAGAATAATCTAAACTAACACAATTCCTAATTCTGTTTGGACTTAGTAAACAACTTAAGTGGTCCAAGTGGCACTTTATGAGATAACATAACAACATAATACTAACTTAGATATTTTGCAAGATATGACACATAACCATATATTATTTATTCTCAAAAAGGACCAAATAATATTATGTGGGAATATAATAATCCTAACAATATTCCAATTATACAGCTTTATTGAATAAAGTTATAACAACTTTATTAGTCACAATATCCTCGTGAATAATATGTGACAAGTTAAGTAATCTATGCTGAATATGATCCTTTATTGCCATGTAAGAGCATCATGTTTTCACTGATATGGCATGCAACATCAATCAACTAACTTGGTCAACTCTCTTCGGTAATTGCAGGTAAAAAATTCTCTTCGTTAATAGTCTTCAGTAGCTACCTTCTACAACATACTTTGATAACTGTCTTCTATAACATACTTCATCTACCATATTTTATAATAGTCTTCAGCCACTATTCTATCACCGTGCCTAGAGCTTCCTTAATCCTTTGTCCTTATGTCCATATTATCATGCCCATGGTGTAATCTAAAGCTTGTGCTACTGCATCGTGCATCTATGGAAAGTCCTTCAATATTTTCCTCCATAATTACTCACAACTCGAATGTATTTTACATTAAATGCACACATTTTTTAGATTAACTGCATCCAAATTTTAAATGATAAATCATAGAAATAAGCAGAAACAACTTAAAATATATTATAATCATAAATTAAATATAAAAATGAAACAATTTACTACAAAAATATATGCCAAATAATCACTCATCATTTCCCCCAAACTGAAATACATGCATGTGAAGAAAATGATACAGAAAAAGTATTATATATATTACACATATATCAGATATCATCATCCAAATCTTTGCAAATAAATGAAATATTAAAATCAATCAAGATTTACATTATCTTTCAAAAAGTCATTTGCAAGTTCTTGAAACAGGACATTACAATTATTTTTTAAGAAAAAGCAAATAGGTTATTAGATATTATCTCCACAAATCATTGGTAACGACACTAAAAAAATGAATATTTATAGAGATAATTTAAACATAATCCAACATATTACAATACAACACATAGTTCCAATTAGATATCTACAGCTAAAAATAAAACGTTTCAAATTTTTAAGATTATTTTCATGACAACATAAATGTTACATAAAGTACCTGATATTTGCAATTGAAAGTAGAATATTCTAGGTTGTCACAAATCATTCCTATGACAATACAAATTTTACAAAAACTATCAAGTGAATCAGAAAATAATAATTTCTGGAATTGCTTGTAACAGAAATAATTTCATCAATAAATGTAGAACATTTGATCATCTACAGAAAATATATTGTTTACAATTGTTTTCAGAGAATAGTTCCTGCAAGAGCATAGTAACATAACAATTCTTAGCAGAAAAATGAGTTCTTAAATTATTTCACTACAATAATGTGCTAAATTTATGATAGCAAATCATCAAGCACTGCATCTATGAACAGGCTCAAATATAAAATACTATTTACAATATTCTTTCGATATTATATATATATATATATATATATATATATATATGTCACTAAAATATCTACACAAAAAATATTAAACATTTTATAGATAATAATATATACATGTCAAATATTTGAGTCTGAAGATCATGAAATATTTAAACAATTTTTTTCAGTTCATTCGACTTGTGTCCGTCGGGTGGAAATTCTTGACGATGGGGGTCTTGTTGGTGGTAATTTGTATTCTCGTTTCACCTTTTGTACCTGTTCTTTGTACTTCTATTCACCAACCGATGTCTCAACCATGATTGTTTTTTTATGTTCAACCTCAAGGGAATCCTCTCTCTGCACTGCATCTTGCATTTGAGAAGGCAGAGGTTTCTCAACTAATGCAACTATGTTGTCTATTACTGTGTTAATATTTGGAGGTATCCCAACATTTAAGACAAGATTCTTAGGTGCAGTTCCTATCTTGGTGGAAGGATCTAGTATTTTTGGTTGATTCTCTATGTTAGACTAGCGAACGGTTGAGAACTTTCTTCCTCAAGAAGCTTGGAAAAGTCAAAGGGTTTGTTGGTGTAGGCCGCTTTACTAAAATTAACAAACTTTTTTTGCTTTCTACCAGTGGTGGAGCTTTTATTGGGGGAAGCATCGACAGGTGGTGATTAGTTGATGGAATCAATAGGTTTCATCACCTTATCTGCTGAGAGTTGCTTAATCATGTATATATAGAGAGCAAGGCCTCGTTGGATCAATTTTGAATGCTCTACGAAATCCTCTCTTCGTTTATCAATTTCTTTTTGTAAAATAGTGTTTTATACCGAAGGTGAGATAGGGTTTTAGTAGCTAATTTAGGTGTGGGTAAGTTAGATTCATGCCCTGATATATTTCCTTTCTCATGAGTTTCAAAAGTGTGCTTCTGACATCGAGCCTTTCGTGCAGGCTAAGTTGGTTTAGCAATTTTGGTGGGTCGACATTTACATTTTGGGGACTCAGGTTCCTCCTCCTAACTATCAGACTCATGATATTCCTCAGACGGACTATCTTCTTCAAGCTCATTTTTGGTACTCAGAATATTTTGGCAGGTTAGAATCCTCGACTATTTCGTTCCAAGCTACTTTTACTTCATGTGCTTTTTTCAAGACTATTAATTTGATAAGGCTATGGTGTGCAAGTAAATGTTGTTTAGATTTTTCTTGAGATTTTTTTGGCTGAACACGAATAACAATGGACTTTAGAGATTGAAATAGAAAATACGGTAGGTTTATGACACAATCATTATTCTTCAAAAATTTCAATTTTATCAACATGCGAATATGGTAGGCTGCACAGGTGGACATTCATACTTCGAGAGTGAAGAATTGATAATTAGGATAGCAGCTTCCTACCACATGAGAGGAAGTGAAGGAGTAGCAACACCCTTAATCCATATCTCTTTATCTCGAATAATGGTGCATTTTTTATCAAATTTTTCTACTATCTAAGTGACGCTTTTAGAGGGGTTTTATAATATGGCAGCCCTAACTCTGGTAAACCTAGTACTTTAGAAATAATACTCTGGTTAAGGTCAAACTAGATGTTCTTTATTCTTGGATGGTCATATTTGTGGGGTTACAGTTTAGAACATATTGTTTGGCCACCCCCTGATCGTACTCTCTGAATTTCATGAGGGCATCCCACCACCTAGCTCTTTGAAATAACTTTGTTACATAATAATTAGGATTATGTGTTTTGATAGATGGGGACTCGCTGCATTTTTGAAATATGGAACGGGGTATGGCTTTTAGGGTAAAAGGTAGATAGGAATTTATGGTAAGAAATTTCAAAATTTAGGAGTTGAGAGACCTGCAAAAATATTTCAATCGCACACAGAAAAATACATCTTACAATTTTTGCAAAATAATTCATTATCTTCATAAGGATTAAGCGAAAACATAGAATTTTTAGGAGTAATTTCCATTAATTTCCATTAAATACTGATAGGTTCTTTTATCAACATAAACAGTTTTAATTCTAACCTAACCTTCTGCATAACTCCTAAAAATATTTGTTAATTACATATGTAGCATAATGATTAGGGTATTAAAATATTCGGTTCTGCGACTAAAAACAAAAACCAAAACTGTAAAAAAATTTACCTATCACTTTCGCTTTTTCACCTCGCAAAACCTCTATCACCCTACATTGTAATTCTCCGAATAGTTTTTTTCGCATTTCCTCTTAGAAATTCCGAGGTTCAATCTTGTTTTTCTAGCAAAATTCATAATGTTCCAATTCTGTTTCAATTGCAAAGAATTTCAGGCGATTTTTTTTACGGCCTTCTATGGAAGGAAAAATAATTCTAGGGTTTATTTTCCTATGCATGGAGTTTTAGCCATGCAGAGGCTCTACTACCCTTATCCAACAGTGGTGGCCACTTGAACTCTCATCGACAATAGCGACCACTTTGACTCTCATCGATGGTAAAGAAAATATCAAGCCCAGTAAATCATGTTCATTGATTTGGATTTAATCGATGATAAAGAATTTAAATTCATGTCCTGATGTATGATTGGTCGATAAAAGCCATGCATCGGTGATCGTCTCCCTCCGCCGCTATCATGGCAAAGTTTCTAGACTCATCGTGGGTTTCCTTCCTTCCATCGCAACCTTCCATTTGAAATTTTATCAATGGCTAACATTGTCCATCCGTGACGTCTCCCGTGATTAGTGAAAGAATCCACTTGTCATTCATCATCATAGACTCTAAGGTGGTCAATCTTCCTTTGGTGCAAAAATTACCTGCCACATTTCATGGTGAGGCTAGACTTTTATTTCCAAGTTTTGTAATACGTTTTGATCACCCCGATGGCTAAAACATTTTTTTAATCGTTTACCATGTTTATTCCTTTGTCCTCCAGCGTGTCACTAGCCCATGTGTCTTATTTCCTATCGTTTTGCCATGTTTTATGCCACGTTTCATCCACATGGTACTCATCGTTGATGCTACACTTTATGGCCAATTAAATTGGTCCACATCCTAACTCATTTGCTTTTGCATGCACATGTTCTAATAGACCATCATTCTTTGAAACTTTTATTTCCAACCCCCAAGAACATTTGTGCTTTCAAGAGGGATTTAAAAATTAACAGCACGTGGCACTAGTTTGTGCATACATGTCATAAGAGGGCGGCACGTGGCACCAATTTGGGCGTACACATCATAAGAGGGCTTCTCATTACACCTTCGTGTACACACTTAATAAAAGGTTTTATCAATATATAATAATTTATTTTATTTTGTTCCCCTTGATTCTTCCTAAAATATTACTATCATGTTTCCCTTATAATCTTTGTTGACACACCTTAATCACTTGTCTTGCCATTTTTTGAATTACCACGTGTCTCTTATACCTAGGGCCAATTTGAGTTTTGAGACTAAATAAAATTTTAGGATGTGTGTTACAGATAACATCTATGGATGGCACTTACAGAATATTATTACAAAAGATTATTACTGAAGATACCTATGGAAAATATTTACGGAAGACATCTACATAAGACATCTACAGAAGATATCTATAGAAGGCATCTACAGAATACCTCTACGAAATACTTCTACAAAATACATCTATAGAAGACCTCTATGGAAGACCTCTACAGAAGACATCTACAGAAGACCTCTACGGAAGACCTCTATAGAAGACCTCTACAGAAGACATCTATGAAAGATATCTACGGAAGATACCTACAAGAACTGTAGTTGTTAGAGTTAACAAAATACTTTACCTATTTCTCCCCCCCCTAAATTATATTATGAACTTTGTATGCCTCTGTTAACCCCCCCCCAAACTATAATTTTGGTTATATAGCCAAAACAAGAGGAAGGGTGTTTTATTTATATTGGTGGATAATATAATAATAGCTTTTATCTATGGCGGTTTATTATAGTTTTTGTGATTGTGCTTCCTAAATTTCATTCAGGAGTATCCAAGTGAGAGAAAAATAATGATTATAAAGCTTGTTATCAGTCATCAATGTATGCAAAAATAGATATCTATCAAACGCTTGGGGTATTTTCAATCACTTAGAAAAAAAATGGAATAGATATTTTGATATTGTGATAGCTTTTTCTAAGAGATACAAAGTTTTGGGAGATACAAACCACATTTTTGCAGGAGAAAATGAACCATAGTACTTCCATAGGAATTTGCTTTTGACTTTTGCCTTCTTATGATATTCTAGAGTTATTTCTCAAAGACTTCAAACATTCTAGTGACTTTAAACAAATTTATTTATTCATTTCACAAATCAATATGGTGTTAAAGTTATCATAATGTTTTAAACTTCTCTAGGACCAACTGTGTGTGTAGTGAGTATTCATTTCCCATTATGAGTAAGGATTGAGCAAAACAACGGTCACTTATGCCAACAAGCTAGCTTATCTGTGAGCATCCATAGATCTTATCCAAACTTAGTGTTACTTGTGTAAGGATACCTTATTGCCAAGTGTGTTTCATTCATTCGATTGTTGTAATGAGGATCACCCCATGGTTTTTAAGATACTAAGAATTCCAGGGATTCAAGCTCTTTTACCCTTTTTTGACTTTTTTTCTACTATGGATACTTTCTCATTTTGAGAGGGAGCAAGGGATTGTTATTGTTTTTTGGGGTCTTGTTATACCTTGCTCGATTAGATGAGGAGTAAGGGATTTTTTTTTACGAAGAATGAAGGGCGAGCTTGTCCTTTTGCCAATTCATTAGTACTCTAGGTCATGTGCATAGATGGATAAGTAAGGGAAACTGTTCACTTTATGGCAATAGTAACTCATGAGTTAATCTCTCTAAATCTCACAATATTTTTATATGTTCAAATGTGCATAGTCCAAGAAAAAGTTTGATTGACTAGGAATAACTTACAATATCAAAAGATTGCTTGAATTTCAATGAAAATTTGCTCAAAACACTAGTGTTGTTTGAGTAATTGAAAAACACCTTGATTTTATCTAGCAAACAAGGTATTATGAAATATATGATAGTCATTTTCCTACAAGTTCTTTTTAAAGAAATATCCTGTTGGGCTATTTTTGAATCATTGTGACTAAAAATTGATGAAAATAAGATTGAAATATTGCAAATATAGAAACTTCATGATGAAACAAAGGAAGTATAATCTTTTTTCTTTTTATGTGAGAGATAAGTTATTATTCAATAGTGGTTGATTGCAGTTGAGATATGTACTGTAAATCGGCTTGTTTATTAAGGTGGTGTATGAATTCTTCCTTAGATAATGGTTTCTTATAAAGTTTAAGCCTATGGACATTTACTTGTAGTTTCCTTGTTGAATCATCTATAGGCTTAAGCTTGACTATACCATTTCCAAATATCTCTTTAATTTCATAGGGTCCTAGCCATATTGTCCTCAATTTACCTTAAAATTCTTGGTAACGAGAGTCAAACAACAAGGTCCAATATCCTAATTCGAATGTACATGATGCAATGTGTTTATCATGTCATTTCTTCTATTGTTTTTGGGTTATTTTAGTCCTATGTAATGCCTCTAGTCTTATTTCATCCAGAATGTTTAACTTTTTCAATCTAGCTTTCTACGCTTTGTCCAAATTCATGTCAAGTTGTACCGTTGTGTGAAGAGTTTCTATCTCAAACTCAATGGGCATGATAGATTTTTTTCCATAGACCATTTCATAAGGTGATAATCCTATGGTGGTTTTCCAAGTTGTATTGTATACCCATACAGCTCCTTTCAATCTCTCATCCCAATAACCCCTATTAACAGTTACAGTTTTTGTGATGATCTTTTCAAGTTCCCTATTTGTAACTTCTACTTGTCCATTGGCTTGAGGGTGATATGGTGAGGTTTTTCTATGTTTTATTTGATATATGTCAAAAAAAAATTCAATCACCTTGGAGAGAAATTGGGTTCCATGATCTGAAACTAACTCTCTAGGTGATCCAAAGTGTTGCATAATATTTTCATAAAGGAAATCATCAACGGGCTCAGGTTGTGCTCGTGGTAAAGCTTTAACTTTAGCCCACTTAGTAACATAATCTATAAACACAAGTATGTGTTTATTACCTTCAACTGGAGGGTCTATTGGTCCAATGAAGTTAATTCTCCATTTCTCGAATGGTTAAAACATTACCTGTGAAACCAAAGGCATCTCCATCAACGGGGTAGGCTTACTAGCTCTTTGACAAGTGTCACATCTATCAATAAATTTATGGACATCTCTATTCATGGTAGGCCATAAGTAACCAATTTGAAGTATTTTACTATCCCTTGGGTGGCATAATGGCATCCACATGGTTCTTCATGTGCTGCCCGAATGATATCATATACATCCTCTTCTTGCATACATCTCCTAATTACTTGGTCATGACATATTTTAAACAAGACTCCATGAATCCACATATAAGGAGTGCTTTGACGTATTAGTTTTTTGCACTCATGTGGTGTATAATTGTAAGGCATTTTTCCTGTTACTAAGTAATTTACAATATCATCATACCAAGGAGTAAAAATAGAAAGAGCGAACAAATGTTTGTCTGATCTATGATTGTGACATTGAACTCTTGTAGCAAAAGAAGCCTTATAACCACTCTTCCCCCTATTTTATTCATTAATTATTTAATGGCCAAGTGATCAGTGTGAACAAATACTTCATACCTTGTTATGTAATGTTTAAATTTATTGATGGTATGAACTACAGCTAAAAATTCTTTTTCAGTAACAGTGTAATTAAGCTCAGCTCCATGCAGATTTTTACTTACATAATAGATAGAATAAGGTATTTTGTTCTCAACCTATTGTGATATTGCTCCTATTACGTAACCTAAAGCATCATAATGTATGTGGAATGATAATTCCCAATTTGGTCCTCTTAGGATGGAAGCAATAATCAATTTATCTTTTATAACTTCAAAGACTTCTTAACATGCTTCAGTCCAATTGAATTCACTTTATTTAGTTAAGAGCTTAAGCATGGGAGCAGTAATTTTACTGAAGTCTTTAATGAATATACAGTAGTATCTTGCATGTCCTAAGAAACTTATCACCTATGTTTGTATTTTCAGAGGTTGAAGAAATTGAATAACTTGTATTTTTATAGGATCTACTTTAACACCCTCTTTTGATATATAATGTCCTAGAACAATGCCTCCTCTCATCATCATGAAACACTTTTTATGACTCAAATATAGGTTTTTCTCTTGGCATCTAACCAAAACTTTTTGCAAGCTTGACAAGGTTTCTTCAAAGGTATTACCATAGATTTTGAAGTCATCCATATAGACCTCCACACACTCATTTATTAAATCACGTGCCCCTCTTTGAGTGTTGCTTGCTTCCAGGTGCTTTTGCATGGTCCTCTGCTTAGTTTTTTGGGACTTGTTATACCCTATCCTTCGTGATTTTTTTCCCTTATCGTTGTCTTGGCAAGGATTTTCTTCTTCTTTTTTTTCTTTCATCATCTCCTTTCCATTTTTTTAGGCTTGGTGCCTTCTTTTTGTATTTCTCTTTGGTTTTTTTCTTCTCCTTTTTTTTTTTTTTTGTTCTTTTTCCTTTTTTTTCTTTTTTCCTTTTTTCTTTTTCTTTTTTTTTTCTTTTTTTGTTTTTTCTTTTTTTTTTTTTTTTTTTTTTTTTTTTTGTTTTTTTTTTTTTTTTTTGTCTTGACCTTGATCTTCTTTTCGATTTCCTAACAGTAATGATAATGGTCCTTCAACCTCTTGTTGAAGATGTTCGCTCAAAATATTAATCGATAAGTTTTGGATTATATCAAAATCATGAGGGAAATCATACCATAATTGCTTTAAAAATTTATCTTCTATTATTGATTCAGGGAATAGGCTAAGGTCTTTAATATTCTTGTCATCTGAAATAGTCATATTTCCCAATCTACAACTAATGTAAACATCATCCGTTGCAAACCATGGGTGCCCTAGAATTAAGGGATGTCCCCTAACTTTTTCTTGGGTTGTAAGACTATAAAGTCTACAAGGTATTCCCATGAACTTACAGAGACTATAATGTCTTCTAGTTTTCCTTTTGGCTTAACAGTAGACCTATCTGTGAGTTGGAGTACAATAGATGTTGATTGCAATTTATGTACCCCTAAAAAAAAAATCTTTAGTCATGACATTAGTAGTGGCTCCTAAATTGACCAAAATATTTTGCAAGGCTATGTCACCAATGTGTAACATGAGTATAGGTACTCCAAGATCTGTGTATTTTTATAATGACCTACCTCACATTATTATCTAAGACAATTGTCCAATGGCTTGAATAGTTTGGGCTTTGTTCTTCTTTTTCCTTCCTGAATTTGTACATATGTTCTTAATGAGCTTGGAATAGATGGGTATATCCTTGATAGCTTGTAATAAATGGATCTTGATAGTAACATTTTCTAACTCCTGAAGGAATTTAAAGGTTGGCTTAGATGGTTCTTTTGGTATTGCCAATATTTGAGGAAATGGTATCTCTACTTCCTTCCTTTGAGGAATTTTGATTTCTTGTTGTTTTGTTGGAATGTTTTATGGTGAATTTTCTATTTCCTCTTCATTATTGTCCTCCTTTTTGAAAAAATATACAGTGGGATTATCAAGCTCTGTGAGAGTTACATTATTTTCCAATACTTTTCCTAATCTCAATTAAATCTGTTGACAAGGTGCTATAGAAATAGAACACATCTCTCTAGTTTCATAGGCTTGTTGAATGTTCTTGTTTTTGTTAGGATTAGGGATTGGTTGAGTTGGAAGAGGAGGTTTCTTAGGAGGATTATTATTATTTGGGGGGTGGGGGGGGTGGGGCCCTCAGAAAGAGGGAGGAGGGGGGGGTGGGGGGGGCGGAGGGGGGCCGGGGGGGGGAGAAAAAGGAAAAGGAAGAGGGGGAGTGGGGGGCGTGGGGGGGGGGGGAGGAGAGGGAGGACAAAAGGGGAAAAAAGAAAAAAAGAGGAGGGGGGGCGGGCCCGGCGGGGGAGGGGGACCCAAACACACACAAACAGTGACCCCCCCGCCCCTTCCCTTTCCTCCTTCCTTCCCCCTCCCGCTCTCTTTTGTTTCCCCCCCCCCCCCTCCCCCTTTCGGGGGGGATAAGGGGGGCCCAAAGGTGTTGAAAAAATAGATTATTATTATTAACTGGAGGTGGAATAAGTCTATATTGAGGTGGATTTTTAGGGGCTTGTCCCCTAAATTGGTTTTGAAAGTTCTGTTGTTGCGATGGATTTTGAGACCAACTAGATCCTCCTTGGTTATATTGGCCATTAGTATTCCAACTATTTTGACTTGACATCCCTTGATTCCATGGAGGTGGATTTCCATAAGTATTGGTCATAAAGTGGGCCCATGGGGGTATGTTCCAATCTTGATTGTTTGAATAAGAGTTCTAATTTGTCTAGTTTGGTGCATTGGACCATTTATTAGGCCTTTACGAGTTGGAATAACTAGGGTTTGATTAGTTTGGTGGTTCGTTGAATGGACCGCTCCATATTTGGGCTACAAAATAAATATCTTCTACCTCTTCAAATTCAGATTTCTTTATGGCAACTTTAACAATGGAGATGTATTTGCAGTTTTTAGTTTTGTGATTTTTATCACAAATTTTACAAGTAGCAATGTTGGAAATATTTGTAATATTGAGAGGGCATTCTCTCAGATTGTGTTTTTCTACATATGTGATAGTAGATCTCTTCATTGTCCTATGCTTTTGGCTTCCTATCCATTAAATCCAAATATGTAGTCAAGGTACTTAATAAATCATATTTTAAACCTTCCAATATGTTTCCAATTTTTGCTCTTGTTACTCCTCCTATAGATGTATACTTATTACTCCTTAGAGGTTTATTTCTTGAGTAGTTTCTTCAAAGGTTTACAATTTCTTCAAACACCATAAGATGGATATCTCCTTTTGCCACAAGGTTTAGAACCACAAGGACATCTTCTTTAAGTCCTTTTAGAAAGAGCTCTTTTAAGATTTCTTCATAAAGTTCTATATTCTTCTTTTTTCCCCACAACTAAAAAACTTTCCTCGTATATCCTCTTCTTCTTTCTGATTCATGTGGAATAGCTCATCTTTCTTATCCCTAAATCTAAATTAATCTTTATATCGTTCAAGTAATAGCTCATTTAATCCATGTTCTCTGTCCCATTGATTATAAATATTTTCTCCTAGATCCATGAACCATCTTAAAGCTACATGTTTAAGAGTAGAGGGAAACAACCTTAGATTTTGTTCATCGATAGTGTAAAAGTAAGCTTGGCACACTAGTTCAAATTTGAAAATAAAAGCATCCAGATCTTCGTGTGGTTTCCCATGGAAGTGTTGGAAATTTTGAGTCCCTAAGCTAAAAGTTGTCATTGATGTCAAAATGACCTATGTAAGTAAGAACTGTGGTTTTTCTCCACAAAGATTTTCATGAGAAGCAAAGGTTTTGATCAAAGGTTCAAGAAGGGATGCATAGCATTTGGTTCCAAAAGGAGCTTCAAGGGAAGCTTAGAAAAAGGTTTTTATGAAAACCAATGAAGGCAAGGAAATGTTTCATTTAAAACCATTGATGGCAAATTTTAAATGGGTTTTTCTTAAAACCCAATTTGGCTTTTCGTTTCATCGAAAAAGGTGGCCCGATGATGGAGAAATTTAATTTTAAAGGTTTAGTTTAAATTTTAATTTGTTTAAAATTTTAATTTTAATTTTAAAATTAAATAAAAGAGTTTTCCTGCCATGCCCGCCGACGTCATAAATTTTATCATGCAAAGGTTCAAATATTTAAAGGGGTTGATTTTATCAGCCATGGAGAAGACAAAAAATGTTTTTTCGCATTCGATTATCCCCTCCTTCACAATCATTGATTCCCCCCTTCCAATTTTGTTTGCGCACTACATGTGGAACAAGGGAGCAAGTTTCAAGGCATAGGTGGAGAGGACAAAAATATAAGTCTCAAATGCTTAAAGCCTCCACGTGGGAGGCCTAGCCTACATAATGGGTGAAGAGTTCTCTAAGGCGCATGACGAGGAGGAATGCGAGGTCGAAACCACCTGAAGCCATTTCGCAAGGTATGCCATAATTCGATCGCTAAAATTTTTGGGTGCATGAAGTATTTCAAATTTGTTAAGGTTATGTTAAGCATCGACTTTCACGGAGAGTATAGTGGATTTATTTTTGCATATGGATAAGGTTTGATATTTGATTAATGTGGGATATTGCCTATGAAGGCTTTGTGATTTTTTTTTAAGTGTAAAAGTGTTGAAAGGGAGGATATAAAATATTTGAGTTATTTTATGGTATAAGTGGTTTTTGGAGTGACAATGTTATGCAATGTTTTGATTTATTTTATTTTATTTTATGGTATAAGTGGTTTTAGGAGTGATAAGGAAGTTGTGCATCAATTCTTAAGAAGGTTATTTAATTAAAAGCCTTGGTGAATATTGTTGTGAAGTGGAGTAATGTTGATTATTTTATGATCTTCTAACCCTTGTGAGGATTGGCAAAAGAATATTGTGATTGTGACAGATTTCCAAAGAGGATTCTTCATATTCATAAATGGTATGGGCACATTATCCTATTGATTGATTATGGTGATTGATTATAAAATACCTTTGGAGAGAAAAGGATTTATTGTGGTTTCATTTTTGAAAGTGATTGGTTTAATGCTTCAAGGTTTTTTGGATTGAGAGTTGTGATTAAACCTTGTTTTATAAGCATTGTTTTTGAAGCCAATTGGTATAAAAATAACTTGAAATTGAGTTAGAAAAGAACATGAGTATCATTGTTATGTGAGATTTGTGTTTGAGCATTGTTGGAAATATTTTGAGTTGGTTGATACATGCTTCGACTAGGGTTTGTGAGAAAGGATTGATCCTTGAGGTGATTGGTTGAGAAGAATTGATTGAGCCTAGTCAAGTGATTATGTAAAGTGGTTGTTCAAGTTCCATGAAACAAACTATTCTATATTCTAATTTGAGTTTAGATTGAGATTTGAGAATAGAACACATTGAGTCTCTAACAATTCTCTTTATGATTTTATGAGATTGATTTGAGTAGAGATTGAAATTTGAGTATAGAACATATTGAGTCTCTAACAATTCTCTTTATTATTCTATGAGATTGATTTGAGTTGAGATTGGGATTTGAGTATAGAACATATTGAGTCTCTAACAATTCTCTTTATGATTCTATGATATTGATTTGAGTTGAAATTGGGATTTGAGTATAGAACATATTGAGTCTCTAACAATTCTCTTTATGCTTCTATGAGATTGAGTTGAGATATTGATTGAGCATTGAGTATAGAACATATTGAGTCTCTAAAAATTCTCTTTATGATTGTATGTGATTGAACAAGTTCTATGTGGACTTAAGAAGATTTGAGGTAAGTCTTTGAGAAGGCTTGTGGACTAATTTTGTGTAAGCTTTTATGGAAGCTTCCAATACAGATTTGAGCAAGTCATAGAGAGGACTTATTGAGAAAATTTGGATAGGTTTTGAGTGGACCTGTTGAGTAGATTTGGATAGGTTCTGTGTGGACCTATTGAACATATTTGAGTAGGTTCTGAGTGGACCTATTGAGCAGATTTGATCAGGTTCTAAGTGGACCTGTTGAGCAGATTTGAGCAGGTTCTATGTGGACCTGTTGAGCAAATTTAATTAGGTTCTGAGTGAACCTATTAAGCATATTTTAGAAGGTTCTTAGTGAACCTATTGGTAGAGATTTGGAGGTGATAGATTATAGAGGGCATAGTCTCAATGGATAGAGATCCAACAACCAGGACAATTGAAGATAGATCTTCTGAGTGAGGAGTCTTCAAGTGGAGAGATATCCACCAGTTAGTGCAGTAGAGAGATAGAGTCTTCTAGAAGATCATTATCTAGAGTAGAAGGGAAAAGAGTTCTCCTATGGAAGAGATCCATGAAATTAAGATTTAGGGGATCAACATCTCCTTTGGATAGAGGTCCATAAACATTGTAATTGGGAAGTATTTCCAAAATATTATTTGAGAAATATTTATAAGAAATATTTTCTCTATGGAGGTAGCCCACATTGGGTGAACCACGTTAAAATATGTGTCTCTATTGTGTGTGATTATGTATCCATTGCTATGGTTATTGCTATTTATATTGCCATTGATTATATTTATTAATATTATTTGGGAAAGAAAAGAAAAAAGTGATCTTATACTGTTCACCCCCTCTTAGTATAAGCATGTGTTCTTCAATTGGTATCAGAGTCGGTTCCTTCAGAATAAGTTTAACAACTTGAAGGAATATCCTACAATAACACAAATAACAAAGAAAGGTAAGAGTAGAAGCATGAGACATAAGAAGAAAAGAACACCTATGGTCATGAAAGAAAAGGAAGATGAGTTTAATATTATTGTGTTCGGAGAAAAAATAGAAATATATTGAAGAGATGAATCAAGTAATGGAGAAATATCCAGAATGATAAAATTTTGTACCAGATGTGGGAACATAGGTCACCATGCATCTTATTGTCCATAAGAATGTTTTGTTTGTGGTCAACTCAATCATGATGAAAGTTATTACAATGGGTTTGATAACAGTGAATATGAATATGATTCTCTCAGATTTGAAGTTCTACATAATGATTCAGAAAAAGGTAATAGGGATAATCGAAGCATATATCAAGAAGAAACTCCATTTTGGAAAATAGAAGAAATTGAAGAAAAAGAAGATTTAGAAAAATAAAATGAGGAATCCACTCTTAAGGAACTTGGTGAATTGAAAAGAGAGAATTTAGAATTGAAGGCTCAAATACAAGAATATGAAAAATGTAATACAAAGCTTCTACAGGATATCTCTAACTTGAGAGATAAGGTTGAAAAAGCAAGAAGAGTTGAAGAAGGTATGATTAAAAAATCAAAGGTAAAAGAGATAGAATGTGAAAGGCTTATGATTACTCTTGAAGAATTAAAAAGGGAGAACTCAGTATTAAGGGTTCAATCTCAATAAGATGAGAAAGCACAAGCAAGGTTTCTACAGGAACTCACCAACTTCAAAACTATGGTTGAAGAAGCAAGAAGGATTGAAGAAGGTATGGCCAAAAAATTAAAGACAAAAGATCTAGAGTGTGAAATATTAGAGCATGAGATAGTTTCACTAAGGATGGAAGTAAAAGGTTCCAAGGACAAGCTACACAAGTTTAAGGAAAATTAAAAGACATTGGATAGGGTTATCAATGTACAAAGGTCATCAGTCACCATGACAGGACGTAGTTCTAAATAAGAACAAGGGAAATAGGAAACATAAAAAGGAGATTCAAGATCAAACACCAGAAAAGAAGAAGAGTCAAAAGAAGTAAGTAAAATGGAGAGTGATACTTCTAAGGAGAATTTGTACAATATAAAGTTCAACAAGGAAAGGAACAATGCACAAGTAAGTAACTTATGTAACAAGAAATAGGTAGAAGAGACTAAGAGACCAATGGGGTCTAGGCAAGGTTTCTTCAATGGAAGATGTTTTTCATGTCACAGGTTTGGGGACATGGCTTCACAGTGCAAGGCATATGAAAGATAGGAATATGGGAAAGAATAAATTTTCCATGGGTATTGCTGCTCATGTAATGAGTTTGGTCACAAGGCAATGAATTGCAAGTTTCATGACAAAAGTGAATATGGCTTCACTAGGATAATTCCTAAGATAGTTGCACCTCCAAGGAACAATAACATTAAGTATTATAAGTGCAATAATTATGGTCACATAGCAATATGGTGTAGAGCAAATATTCCAGAATCAAGCATGAACAAAAGCAGGAATATGATCAGGAATGGAAACAAGGATGAGAACCAGAACATGAATATGAATGAGAACCAAAAAAGGAATAGGAACAAGGATGAGAATAGGAATAGGAATAGGAACATGGATGATAACCAAAATAGGAACAAGAACATAAGTGATGACAAGAACAAGGATGATGACTTAGAAAGAAATAGTCAGAGGATTCAGAAAACTCAAAAAATAAGAGAGAAATATAAAGGGAAAGAACAATGCTTTAGGTAAGTTGAAATACTTCCACCTTAGAATTAACCACCTTATGTGGAGGTGGGTGAGGTGCTAATATAAGAGGCTCATTCTTAGCCCCGATTCCCAAAGGTGACCCTTTGTCATTGATGTCAAAGGGAGAGAGATTTGTGTATATTGGGGAGAGATTTGATATTTTAGAGAGCATTGATCCAGGGGGAGCAAATTCCTAGGGGGAGTAGAAAAGAAGGTCATGTTTTAGTAAAATAAAATGGGTTACCATCAATGACAAAAGGGGATATTGTTGGACACTTTGAGTCCCTATGCTAAAAGTTGTCATTGATGTCAAAAAGACCTATGTAAGTAAGCACTATGATTTTGCTCCACAAAGAGCTTCATGAGAAGAAAAGGTTTTGATCAAATGTTCAAGAAGGGATGCATGGAATTTTTCTCCACAAAGAGCTTCATGAGAAGCAAATGTTTTGATCAAATGTTCTAGAATGGATGCATGGCATTTGGTTCCAAAAGGAGTTTCAAGAGAAGCTTAGAAAAAGGTTTTTATGAAAACAAAGGAAGGTAAGGAAAGGTTTAATTTAAAACCATGGATGACATATTTAAATGGGTTTTTCTTAAAACCTAAGTTGGTTTTTTGTTTCATCGAAATATGTGCCTCGATGATGGAGAAATTTAATTTTAAAGGTTTAGTTTAAATTTTATTTTATTTAAAATTTTAATTTTAAAATTAAATAAAAGAGTTTTCCTGCCATGTCCGTCGACGTCATATATATTATCATGCAAAGGTTTGAATATTTAAAAGGGTTGATTTTATCAACCAAGGAGAAGATAAGAAATATTTTTCCGCATTCGATTATCCCCTCCTTCGCAATCATCGATTCCCCCCTTCCGATTTTGTTTTTGCACTACATGTGGAACAAGGGAGCAAGTTTCAAGGCATAGGTGGAGAGGATAGAAATATAAGTCTCAAAGGCTAAAATCCTCCACGTGGGAGGCCTAGCCCATGTTGTGGTTGGATAGTGCACTAAGGCGCACAATGAGGAGGAGCGTGGGGTTGAAACCACCCGAAGCCATTTTGCAAGGTATGCCATAATTCAATCGTCAAAATTTTTGGGTGCATGAAATATTTTGAATTTGCTAAGGTTGTGTTAAGCATCGATTTTCACGGAGAGTATAGTGGATTTAATTTTTGCATATGGCTAAGGTTTGATATTTGATTAATGTGGGATGTTGCCTAATAAGGCTTTGTGATTATTTTTTTAAGTGCAAAAGTGTTGAAAGGAAGGATATACAATATTTGAGTTATTTTATGGTATAAGTTGTTTTTGGAGTGACAAGGTTATGCAATGTTTTGATTTATTTTATGATACAAGTGGTTTTAGGAGTGATAAGGAAGTAGTGCATCAATTCTTAAGAAGGTTTTTTAATTAAAAGCCTTGGTGAATATTATTGTGAAGTGGAGTAATGTTGATTATTTTGTGATCTTCTAACCCTTGTGAGGATTGGCAAAAGAATATTGTGATTGTGGTAGATTTCCAAAGAGGCTTCTTCATATTCATAAAAGGTATGGGCACATTATCCTATTTATTTATTATTGTGGTTGATTATAAAATACCTTTGGAGTGAAAATGATCGATTGTGGTTTCCTTTTCGAAAGTGATTGATTTAATACTTCAAGTTTTTTTGGATTGAGAGTTGTGATTAAACCTTGTTTTATAAGCATTGTTGTTGAAGCCAATTGGTATAAAAAGAACTTGAAATTGAGTTAGAAAAGAACATGAGTATCATTGTTATGTGATATTTGTGTTTGAGCATTGTTGGAAAAATTTTGAGTTGGTTGATACATGCTTGGACTAGGGTTTGTGAGAAAGGATTGATCCTTGAGGTGATTGGTTGAGTAGAGTTGATTGAGCCTAGTCAAGTGATTGTGTGAAGTGGTTGTTCAAATTCCATGAAACAAACTATTCTATATCCTAATTTGAGTTGAGACTGAAATTTGAGAATAGAACATATCGAGTCTCTAACAATTCTCTTTATGCTTCTATGAGATTGATTTGAGTTGAGATTGGGATTTGAGTATAGAACATATTGAGTCTCTAAAAATTCTATTTATGCTTCTATGAGATTGGGATTTGAGTATAGAACATATTAAGTCTCTAAAAATTCTCTTTATGCTTCTATGAGATTGATTTGAGTTAAGATTTGGATTTGAGTATAGAACATATTGAGTCTCTAACAATTCTCTTTATGCTTCTATGATATTGAGTTGAGATATTGATTGAGCATTGAGTATAGAACATATTGAGTCTCTAACAATTCTCTTTATGATTCTATGTGATTGAACAAGTTTTGTGTGGACTTGTTAAGCAAATTTGAGGCAAGTCTTTGAGAAGGCTTGTGGACTTATTTTGTGTAAGCTTTTGTGGAATATTACAATGCATATTTCAACAAGTCCTAGAGAGGACTTATTGAGAATATTTGGACAGGTTCTATGTGGACCTATTGAGCAGATTTGAGCAGGTTCTATGCAGACCTGTTGAGAACATTTGGACAGGTTCTGTGTGGACCTGTTGAGAAGATTTGAGCAAGTTTTGAGTGGACTTATCGATAAAATTTGAACAGGTTTTGAGTGGACCTGTTGAGCAGATTTGAGCAGGTTCTATGTGGACCTGTTGAGCAGATTTGATCAGGTTTTGAGTGAACCTATTGAGCATATTTGAGAAGTTTCTGAGTGAACCTATTGACAGAGCTTTGGAGGTGACAGAGTATAGAGGATAAAGTCTCAGTGGATAGAGATACAGCAACCAGAACAATTTAAAATAAATCTTCTCAGTGAGGAGTCTTCAAGTGGAGAGAGATCCACCAATCAGTGCAGTAGAGATACAATGTCTTCTATAAGATCACTAGCTAGAGTAGAAGGGGAAAGAGTTCTCCTGTGTAAGAGAGCCATGAACATGATATTTAGGGGATCAAAATTTCCTTTGGACAAAGGTCCATAAACATTGTAATTGGGAAGGATTCCAAAAATATTATTTGAGAAATATTTATAAGAAATATTTTCTCTGTGGAGGTAGCCCACATTGGGTGAACCATGTTAAAATCTGTCTCTATTATGTGTGATGATTTGTGCATTATTGTGGTTATTGCTATTGATATTTCCATTGATTATATTGATTAATATTATTTGGGAAATAAAAGTAAAAAGTGGTCTTATATTTTTCATCCCCCTCTCAGTATAAGCTTGTGTTCTTCAAGAAGGTGGGCAATACAAAAATATAGACTGACTTAGGTTCTCTTGTTGTCCCATATGTATGTAAGATTGGTAAGGCAAATGTCTTCCTTTTCCATTTCTTCTTTGGTATCTATTTTGTCTTTTTTCATTCCCCTTTGGTTCTCTTCTACTTCTCCCTACCCACTTTGCTGGTCAGCCATGACTAAATGCAAAATTTCAAGAATTGGACCAGGTATGGGTTTAGTAAAAATAAAAGAAGGATCTATGTGATTATCAAATTCTGGTTTCGATAATAAGTATGAGTCAGGATCTTTTTCTAGAATTTTAGCTTGATTTGTTGATGTTACTGTTTCAAATTATTCTAACTTATAAATCATAGGCTTTCTGCTAAATTCTCTTTGGAAATTTCCTTCTAAGTTGCTAATATTTACAAATATTCCTTTAGAGTCTCTAGGTCTGCTCATGAATTTTCTAAGTTTTCTTGTTTTTGGAACATGTCTAATCTTCCTTGAATAGTCTATGAATATTGTTTATTGGATCAAGTTTTTTTGGGTTTCATGAAGTGTTCTTCTTCAAAATCAAAGTGGTCTATAACCAATTGAATCAATTAAACAAGAAAATATTGTGTTCGAATGGGGTCAGGATTTCCAAATAGTAACTCATAGCATAAATATTGACACAACTCCCTAAAGTACACAACTCTACGTATCATGTGATATTTCTTGCTATATTATAGGGCTACTTATTTCTTTTCTAGGTGAGCAAGAAACTTGTGAATGATGAGGGAGTCTTCAAAATATTGATTCCAAGGATAAAATATTGGATTTATTGTTGCTCTTCTATCCCAAATCCAATGCTCACAACTCCTTTTGAGATCCAGGTAAGATGAATGGTAGTTCATCCCTAGAGTTTCTGCTATGTCAGTCCTTTTGATTTCCTTCAGTTCATCTAATTTCTCTTTAATAATGTCAATGCATTCATACAAGCACTCCCACTCTTTACTAGATATTCTATTTCCTCATTCAAAAATAAGGTTAACTTCTTATTTTATCAATAGTTCCCTAAGGTCTATAAGTGCAGACTGATTCAGAATGTTTTCCACCATCTAGAAAATTATTTTTTATTCTCTTTTCTCTCTCTTTGATTTTGGTTTTGCTTGGGTTTTGTTTTTTATTTTCTATTTTAATCCCACTATTGTCAAGTTTAGATACAAATCACAGTGAATTAATTTATAACCACCCTTAATACAACAGGAAAGAATTGAAATAAAATTTCACAACAATCCTAATGTTTTGCTAAAATTAAGTGCGACTCGCGTTCCTATGAATCTTTATACAACCAATCTTAGCACACCAGGAATAATATGAAATATTGCTGAAAAAAGTAAAATTTAACAATCCTAATATTTTTCTAGAATTAGGTGCAACTCACATTTTTGCACTGCCAAACAACTTTTCTAATTAACCACTATGGCGCTATTCTCCCCGGCAACGACACCAAAATGATCGGTTGTAATAGCTTACATTTAATTTATCAATCCAAGGGTAATCAAGGTTATATTTAAAGAGTATGAATCCAATATAGATTGTACCATGGGTATCAATGATAAGCTTAATTCAGATCTCTTTCAGTTTTAGGTATTTGCAGAAAAGTAATAAATAGAAATTAAAATGTGCAGGAATGAAAATAAAATGCAATATATGATTTATGCAGTAAATATGATAATTATTTGTTAATGAATAAATCTATTATTGAGGATCCTCATGTAGTTAGTTTTAATTGTCTAGTCTAACTTTATATTTTATAAAAATGCAATTTAATTTATTTTATATTCTAAAGGTTAATTAACTATTTCTAACCTATTGTAGGGGTGAGAGATTAGGGATTGGATGTAGGAGTGGGCCCTGCCTCCTAGAGGACAATGTAAGTCTTTCTCCCCTAAACTACTTTATCTCCGTAACTAAGATGCATAACTATTCCTAACATTATTTTTTTCAATGGATGCAGGACAATTACGATTTCAACTACATAAAAGAAATTAAGCAGTAAATACAAATGACATAGTTACCATATGCGAAGAACAAAGTGCTACTTTTATTTATGGAAATTCAAACGTACATGTTGGCACATTTTATCAAATATTGTACAAACACATTGAAAATTCAATATTTCTCCCTTAGATTATTCAGATTTAGACAGTTGGACATTTTACCTTTTCAAAGGTATTGCTATGTAATATATATTGTGACTTGGACAATTCCAAGTGATATTTTTCCACGTATTTTGCCATGTGGAGTTGTGGACTTGATAATGTGACAACTATGCACTAATGAGAATAATCTAAACTAACACAATTCCTAATTCTTCTTGGACTCAATAAACAACTTAAGTGGTCCAAGTGGCACTTTATGAGCTAACATAACAACATAATACTAACTTAGATATTTTGTAATATATGACACATAACCATATGTTATTTATTCTTAGAAAGGACTAAACAATCTTGTGTGGGAATCTAATCATCCTAACAATTGTACAACTTTACTGAATAAAGTTATAACAACTTTATTAATCACAATATCATCGTGAAGAATATGTGACAATTCAACTATTCTAAGTTTACTGTAATCCTTTATTGCCGTGTAATATCACCATGCTATCACTGATGTGGCATGCAATATCGGTAAACTAACTTGGTCAACTCTCTTCGGTAATTGTGGGTAAAAAATTCTCTTCGGTAACAATACTCAGTAGCTACCTTCTGCAACATACTTCGGTAATAGTCTTTTATAACATACTTCAGCTACCATATTTTGTAACAATATTCAGCCATTGTTCTATCATCATCCCTAGAGCTTCCTTAATCCTTTGTCCTTACGTCCATATTCTCACATCCATGGTGTGAAGCTTGTGCTACTACATCATGCATATGTGGAAAGTCCTTCGATATTTCTTTGTATAATTACTCACAAATAAGGCGTATTTTATATGAAATGTACACATTTGTTAGATTAACTACATCCATATTTTAACTAATAAATAATAGAAATAAATATAAAAAACTTACTTAAAATATATTATAATCATAAATTAAATATAAAAATGAAACAATTTACTACATAAACATATGCCAAATAATAACTCATCAAATATTTTTATGATTGATTTTCTTGGAAAGATTCTAGTAATTAAAAGTAAGGAAATAATATATGATTGATCTCATTGTCAAACCCTAGGAGACTCAAGTTCCAATTCTTGTAGGAAAAGCCCTTAAAAAAATCTCAATCAGTTAAATTCCTCAATATTTAAGGAAGAAGCCAAAGTTCAAGTTTTGACAAATCATGCATGGATAATATCCAAGATTTGTTATACTATTATTATATGATGATATGATACAATATTGTTTTTCAATCTGATATAATCAATTTTGAGTTGGCTTTGTAGGTGGAGAAAATAATACGTGATTCACATATCTTTGTATACGCATTGGATGTGACGAGAAGACAAGAATATTTTTGGCATATGATTCTTTTAAATTTATTTCTCCTCACTATTATTATCTAAACACTTATGTTTGATTAATATTGATTTGTTATAATAATGAATTCTTATATATAATAATGAATTCATATTAATATTGGTTTGATTAATATATATGATTCTTTAATATTTATTTCTCCTTAATGATTCTTAAATATGTATGTAGTATTTTCACCAATGGATACTAAAAAGTTGGCATAATTTTTATGCAAAAGGTAAGGTAAACCAGTGGACACAGTGCATGAGCACGATCAATGTGGTCTACGGGTATAGATTTTAAGGCGCTACCAAGTGGTGCGGTAAAGTAATCCTATGTGTGGAAATTTCCTTGTGAACAACTCGTCATATGGGATTAAGGGCGTTTGTGTTGATAAAATTCCCATTACGTTGTCCCTGGACACACGTGTGACTAAACCCACAACAAAAACAAAAGAAAGCTATATTGATTTTTTCCAAGTTGTGTTGTTTCACCTCTGGACTGAAAATAATACATAATGCTAAGAAATAGCCATCTAGTTGTGAAAGATAGCCATTTTTCAAGTGATATATTTAATTGGGAACATCACTACCCTTTGTATGACATTTTAAAAAAAATCTATTATTCAAAGCTTATATTATGGGTCTAAAATCCCTATAAATTCTATGACCGTGGGCCTCTGGGTCTCTTGAACTTGGTGCTAGTGATTCTCAATTTCTTTCACAAATCTGCCATTACCATGAAGATAGCAAATTTCATCCTCAATGCACGAAATGGTGTGCTATGATCATTATTCAATGTATGCTATCTAACTACAAAAGGACCCAGTTTGAGTGATGGGTTTCATGTTTCATTACTTTCGATGATTCGAGTCAGTGGTAAATATGAGGGAATGATAAGAATACCATTTGTTTTTTTTAGGTTGCTAGTATCGTTGGATGTACTTGTTGAAGTATTTCTTTGTATTCGAGCGATAAATGTGTCCATCAAAATCAATTTTGAAAAATATATTCAGACTGATGACGATATCAAACATTATCCAAAAATACCATTTAACTTACAGATAGTAAGAGAATTTTAGAAGAAGTTGGAAGTGCAACTAGAGATATTTACAAAAAAATCAATTTTATTATGGGATAATTTTCCAAAAGTGATTGCCAACTTCACTACAAATATTTGATTCCAAATGAACTAGACGCCCATCATTGACTCACTTCCTGATCAATAATCATTTCTTGGCAATGGTATTGCTTTCATCATGGTATCTCAAGAATTCGGTTATAGAGTGGCATACAGAGAAGATGGTGGATGGCTTGGCCTTTTTATCGAAGATAATAATGACAACTTAGCCAACCAACTTGTGGATATTGAATTTGATATATATTCAGATGACTGGGATCCAAAGGGTGATCACATGGGTATTGATGGTGATTCCACTAAGGAATGAAACCATAATATCTAGTTTTGCAGAACAAAAATTTCATTGGCATCGATGAAATCGTAGCCATGGTGGTGCATGTAACTCCTCTTGTTTGACAGGGGAAGGCCTTCGAGTTGGAGCAATATTTTGGTCATTTGGTCTTATTTGTCGTATTATGACTGGATCTTCTGGAATGATGCAAATTATCTTGTGATGAATTCAGATATTACTTTGGAATACATTTTATATTCCATTGTAGGAAGCATGGAATATGAGAAGATGCCCAACTTCATTCTCATGAAGTATGTCATTGGAGCAAGGAATTTTTGGATTTGTGGTGGAACCAAACTAGCTTTATTCTTCCATTTGGGCAAACAAAAATGGAGACAATGATGCATTAAAGTACTTAATAAAAAATCATACCCATTGATGAGTTGAAGCAGAATGTTTACATACCTAAAATTTAATGTATTTTTCAATTCTTATCTATGAACACCTATGTGGAAAAGCACCTACCGGTTAATGATATTGACTACAAATGTTTGGCAAGGTACCTACTTGAAAGGATATTTTTATGGTTCATTTATCAAGATTTGATGACAAGAAAAAGTGGATAAATAAAATTCTTTGTGATATTGAATACAAGAAAATTTGGAACAAGAGAAATTTGATAACAAGGATGCCAAAGAAAGGTAATGAGAATTTCCAAGAAATGGATAATAACTGGTAAATAATTTAAAATATTTTTTTACAAATAATTTAACTTACAATATTTATTTTGATAAAATTTGTCATCAAGCCAATAATGCAAGCGTTGAAGAGAATAGTTATGAAACCCATTGTATCAACTATTATGAAACTAAACAACTGTAAATTTTCAAATTATAAATAGCCATTAAGACTCGAGGAGAAGAGGTCAAAGGCCATTTGGAGCAAGAAAATTTTAGAAATTAGGGTTCTTTGTTGTCCATGAGCATCTCCTCCCTGGTTGCTGGAATAAAGAAATTTTGTCCATTGTAATCGCTTGATGCAAGGTAATCTGAAAGTGAATTAATTGAACATCTTTTATTTATGCAATATATTGGATTTTTGTTTTAATGAGATATATGCATGCTGATGGTGTTCTTATTTAAAATAAATTTAATATATTGTTTCATTCCCTTAGAAGATTGCACCAACTTAATTCAGATTGTGTGAAGACTGATCAGGTTAGGTTTGGTTAAATTTAGAGTACTTGTTTCAATAGATTCAGGATGGAGTTCCAAGATTTACAGTGACCGGTTTAGTTTTGTTATTTTCATTTCCTAACCCTAACTTTTGATTTTTATTTCCAAATAAAATAGGAATTGATTAATTAAATATTTCATTTTTGAAATATTAAATTAAAGTTTTCTTTTCAGAGTTGATTAATTAAATTATATTTTCGGTAAATAGAATTTGATTAATTAAATATTTCATTTTGTGAAATTTAAAATATTTTGATTAAATTTAAAAAATGAAACTAGGGTAATATTTCAATAATTCTAAAATATTAAATTTTGGGTATAAAGAAAAAAAAACAAATTGTGACCAACTTCAATATTGTGACCATTCAATAATTTTCTCATGGCATGAATATTAAATGTAGGGTTTTTCTTGTTTACAGGCTCATACTCTTGTGTAATTATATTGTTGGGATTAAAACGATTATTTTGTTTTAATAGTTGTTTTCCAACAATGATTTCGAATAAACATTGAAAACCTTGGGATAATTTGGTTGGAATAAACATTGTTATTGATCTCATGAAGGTAATATTTGACATTAAATTATGATTGTTTCATGAACAAAAAATTGAATCTTTGACAATCAAATCAATTAAACATGCCCCTTGTTAACAGTTATGTGTTTTGCTGAGTTGTCCATCTGACTTTTTACATTGCATATTTTGATAAGCGTACAAACAGGTTAAATCAATCTTACCCGAACCTTGGGGAAATCAATTATTTTATTTTCAGAGAGGATGTCCTAAATTAATCTTGAATGTGGGTATGTGTTTGTAATTGGATAAATATATCACTCAACAAGAACATAGACTCAAATATCTCATAACTAATTATAACAAAACTAATGAAGTTATCTATAATGAATTAGAATTAGGAGTTTACACTCTTGAAACTAAAGAGATCGAATATAAGTCTGAAACTAATATATCACCAAGTAAGTAAAGAAAATATGAAAATTTTGTTTGGACTCTTAATTTTGATGGATCCAAGTCTAGGTAAGGTAATGGGGCAGGTATTGACCTCATCAATCCCAAAGGTAAGTAGCCACTTAAAAACTATAGTTCCCCTGCACTTATAACATTGTAGAATTTGAGGCATTAATATATGGACTATAGTTATCCCTTAAGAAGAAAATCATATTCTTGAAATTCCTAGCTAATAGAATTTAGGCACTCGAATACCCCAACACATATAGAGACATTAATTTATTTGACCAAGTAGAGGCCTTTGTTGTATTTCATCTAAGCAATTCTTGGTTGTCTATTCATGAGTCCAATCAAATTCCTTCGATATATTTCACCTAAATGAATCTTACCCATCAATTTATTTGACCAATCCACTCACCTCTCTGATGCATATTGAGCCACATACCTTTTCCAAAGGAAAACTTAGTCAATATTTTAATGCATTCGAATAAATTTTCTTTTGGATACATTAAAAAATATGCTTTAAACAATAGACCTTAGCCTTAGTATTAAATTTAATACTATGACCTTAAAATTAAAGCAGGAATACTTAGCAATGGACTTAGATTTTACACCTTGGACCTTAGTGGATGACCTAAGCATTGGATTTAATATTTTAGACATTAAATTAAATAACAAAAGGGGGGAAATTTTTTTAATGCATACCTAAATCCACATATGATAAAACTTTAACTTCAACTTAATATTTCAGGCATGCAATTAAAATGGAAATAAAATGGTGTGCCATGAGAGCCTAACCCTTAACGTTAGACTCAATACTTCAGACATTGAAAGTAAAGCTAAAACCCTTACTTTAGGAGCCTTAATGATTTAGGCATTAAAAATAAAGTGGGAACTTTAATATTAAACCTAATACATTGGAATTCAAATTAAATGGGAAGTCCTAAGCATTGGGCTTAATAATTTATATATGGGATTAAAGTGAGAGGTCAAAAAAATTAATAAATTTATTTGCTTGAGTCTTAGTCCTTAAATATTGAACCTTAGCATTAGGTTTAATTTTTACATGGAATTAAAGTGAAAGGGGAAATATGAGTCTACATAAATATAACCATCATGGTTTAGTCTTTAATAATTTATTATTGAAATTTTACCCCTAAATATAATTTGAATTAATTTTGCTTGTCTTCTTGATTTATAGGCAACAAAAAGAGAAAATGAAGGCCAAAAGAAATACGAAGACATACAATGAATCTGGACTTGATCTCATATAATTTGGTGTATGCCAACTCAATATACCTAGCTTCAAAGGAAAGCATGTAAGGTGGTTAGAAAGATCCATGGGTAAAATTTGAAGATTAAAATCAAGAGGATGCACAAATTAAATTGTCATATACTCAATTGAGGACAACTGGACCAATACAATTGTAAAAGAATTAAATTTGTAGGGCTATAAATAACCATGAATACCTCATTTCAAAGGGTTAGAATCCACTTTTAGCAATAGACATTTAAGGCTTTTCTTTTCTTTTTTAGTAAGTGGATTTTGAACCCTTTTCATTGTACTTGGAGAGTTATCCTTGAAATCATATGATGCTAGCAAGTCTAAGTGTAATCATTGAATATATCTATCAATAAAATATATTAGAATTCTTGGTGTAATTTTTGCATGATGTTCGTGGTTAGATTTAAGTTAATTTTACTATGTTGTCTATGTCTCCTTTGGAGATGGCATCATTCTAATCTTATATTGTGTAAAGGTTGGTCAAGTCAAAGTTGGTTTACTTTAAAATTTGTTGCTTCAACCAATTTAGTATAAGGCTTCAAGATTCAATTGCTTGTTTTATCTCTTTCTATAGCCCTTTCCTTCTAAATATTCTTTAATACTTTCTTAGATTAGGTTTAGATTAGTTGAATTCTAGATTATGAATTTTATTTTACATGATTATATGCTACACTTCAATTAGTTTCATAATACCATTGCAACTTGTTATAATGCACATGATTATGATGTAATGAATGGTGTATAATGATAATTTTAAGGTACCAAGTTTGCAATATTTCTCTCTTTGATTATTTAAAGCAATATTGTGATGTTAAAATTTTATATTTTGATTATTAATTGAGCAATTAAATTAGATCTATGTTTCTTCAAGCTTAGACAATGAATTGAAACTCGCCCTTATAATCGATATATGAAATTTTGAGTTATCCACCTATTTTCTCTTTTTATACTTTGGTTTACAATATTATAATAACAAATCCTTCAACTAAACCTTTATGGAGAAATATTCCTTTTCAAGATAGAACAATTGTTGTTCTAACCATTGGTGTGCATCGACAATTGGATGAGGTGTATGACTCAATAGGAAATGGTGCTAGAAAGAGGGCCTAAAATTTTAGATTCATTATTGCTTAATAACCTTGGCTTATAAGCTTTGATTTATATTTGATTTAGTTTTGAATTAGCCCAACATTATTGGCTTAATTTTTATAGATTGCTTAAGTCTTGAGTTTAATTCTTGATTTTTGGAACCTTGAAATTTCTTAATTCTCACATATGTCATACTTCTTGATTGTTAGAACTAGATCCTAGGATTATCATCACCAGATATACGTCTTCTAAGGGTGATATTGAATTTTATAGTTTTTCTCCTCCTAGAATATCTAAAAATAGTAAATGTTAGTTATGCACTCTTCCCTCCATTAATACCTCACCCCAACCTATCACGTTGTTTATTGATCCATTTGTCACTGCATTAAACTCACCATGGTAGCATTTGCACCTTGGTTAGGTGGTATTAGTCCACTCAATATACCTAGACCAGCTTATGATATGTCCAATAATATTGAGAGGTATTTACGTAGGTATAGACATGATGGAGCTAGAATAGCTAAAGAACATATTCAAGCTTATAAGGATGCTTTAATTCGATTATAAGTTGAACATGAAGATGTGGCTTGTAGAATGTTTCCTCTTACTTTGGATGAACTAGCATATGATTGGTATATTAGTTTACCTTCAAAATCCATCACCTATTGGGTTCATCCTGAAACAACTCTCATCAGTCATATTTGATTACTCATAGACCCTACTATTATTTACCATCAATTTGCATCAACTAAAAGGGAGCCTAATGATCCTCTAAGGCAATTCAATACTTGGAATCATAAGCTATATTATAGGTTTAATCCACCCTATACACTTAAAATTAAAGTAGTTATACAAATATATTTTAGATCTTTATATCCTATCACATCCATGTTTGTAAGGATAACACTCCATGTCACCACCCTGCCCATGGCATATAGTGAAACCTTGATAGTAGAACAAAAATTAATACCTCAAGGTTTTAGAATTTAAAAATTTCCTTCCTTATGACAACCAGGTGCATTTAATCAAGTCCTAATGATCAATAAAACTCTTTCACAACAACTACCTATGCTAAATACCCTACAACACCCTATCCATAATCGGTCAATTAATGCCATTACTATTGGTGCAAAAAATAGCATCGAACGAATGGGAGGTATTCCTGGAGGTTCCCGACCAGCATTAAATGATTTCCTGGCCCTAGAGGGATAGAGTTGATCAATCTCTTGAGAAGGCGAGATCCTAAGGTTCTAGCTACCTACGTCACAAAGGGAAAATAGGGGAAAATAGAACAATAAAGAAAGAAAATAAGGTCATAGCCGAAACTGATAAGGATGGAATGTGGTCACATCAAAATACACTCCTCTAACATTGTCGATTCAAACAACAGTGAACCACCTAATAGATCAGCCTACATCATCTATCACTACTACTTTGGTTCAACATGTAGGTGTGAATTCCATAACCAATGGGAGGATGCATGAAATCTAGATTGCTAAATTAGAGCGCTCCCACCCATTTGGCTTTAGTAGAAATAAACCCCAATGCCCAATGGTGAATATAAATTCTAGAACCACCCAATCAAACCCATGAAATCTAGATAGAATAATTAAGCAGACCAAATCAAACGGTCATCACAAAAATATACATTTACGCAAAGGTAGAAAGAGAGAAAGAGATATTGAGAGACGAAACCAATTTTCACTATTATTTACAGGTAATGACATATTACATATGAATTGTAAATGCCACAGATCCATCCTTTGGAATGTCAAGCATTCCGCTATTTATAAAGGATTTTACATTGAATTCAAATTATAAAATTAATGGTTCTTGATGGGAAATATCAAACTGAAACAATTGGAAAGTCGGTTGCTACTCCAAGAGCGATGGCAATCATCCAGAAGGAGTTGGTTGTCTGTGCGAAGATCTGTACCTTTGAGTATTATGATAGCCTCTTAAATTTGGATCTATCCTATCCCCTCATTTTGTATATAGATAAAATATTAATTACCTCTAAAGCTATGCACTTTCAAATCCTTTGCGTCCATCAGTAATCTACATTGGGAAGCTAAAACCATTAATGCTCGTCCCTAGGAAACCTCAAAGCTTCCATCTTGTTGCATGGTGATCTCATCCTTGGATGGATTTTTGGGTAAACTTCCCTTGCTCCATCCTCCCATTATTCCACTCATCATATTCTGGCATGGATGGAAGATTCTTCTAGACTCCTGATATTGCTTTTCCCAAAGTTTCATCCAAATTTTGAATGGGAACTTGGGACTCGTGACTGTTGGCCCATAGTATGCGTTTTACATCTAGGGATTTGGGATACCATTATTTCATCCAAGTAGGGTGGGATTTTGGTATTTTAATTTTAGCCCTCCCTTACCTCTTTTCCCATCCGCTCAATAAAATATACCTCAACCATCAATGCCTCAAAATTGACCAACTCTTTTATGAAATCATCCTGCAAAGTGGGTGAGAAGAAATAAAATTTCACCCAAAATCTTGGTGGATCAAAGGGAATTTTCCTTATAAGGGAAAGACAGACCCAAAGAGTGATTAATTTGGAAACACTAAAATCATACAAACAAGAAAAGGAAGAAGTAGGGGACAATGAAGGCACATAAGTAGAGGCAACCAAGAGGGACTGCAAGACAAAGGAGGAAGATGATAAAAGTTGAATGGAAAATGGGATGAGAGGAAAAAGGAAGAGCATAAGGTAGGGAAAAAATACATGGGAAACATAAATGAGACCTAAGAAAGAGAACAAGAGGGACTGAAGGGAGGGAGGGAAAAATAGGAAGCAACAGAGGTACACGAATGACTACCACTAACCTCATCAGTTAGTAGTAGAAAATAACTAAGGAAAGATAAGGAAGAGAGGAATACAATAAAACAAAAGAATCAAAAGGAAATGTGGTCCAAAGGAAACCCTCACAAATCACATTCCATACAACATACCCCACCAAGGACCAAAATACTAGATAATTGAAATATCTTTCCTTGATGCAATAACGTAAAAACTTGATCAACTTATCACTATTCCTATGGGGAATCTTTGGTTGTAATCTCATTCTAATATCATACCTCTTATATATGTTGTGCACCCTAAAGGTGTTATTTATAGGCTGGTTGTCTTGTTGATTAAGGAGTGGGGATCACATCACAAATTCCTTAGCAGATTGTATAATGTGACGTATAAATCTCAAGCCTTGGTCCATTGGGCATGGGTTCATTACAAATATAAATAGAAATACTAGGGATAAGGAGAATACTTAAAAACCACTATACCCTTTGGGATCCCTTACAAGTCACCATTAAATAGGATGATATCACTGGCCATGTGCTACCAACACTTTTATTTAATTGTCATATTGTGTACGCAAAATTAGTGTGAATGGCATACCACAACCATTAACCCATACTAGAGATTATCCAATGAATTTGTGAAAGCACGAGGATACGGAAGCAAAAAGGAAAGCGAATATGCGATGCAAACAGAACCGGACTTAGCGCTAAATCCTAGGAATTTGAAAGCGCATGAAAAGAGGGAAAAGCATGAGCGAATCAAAATGAAACAAATATGAATAAAGAAGACAGCCCTTTTTATTGATATGTTTCACAACTCGGTTACAATGCGCATCCTCCCCTTCCAAGGGCTAGGAGCGTTTAAGTATGCGTTCTTGTTACATCCATGGGTGCCTTTCCTTCTTTCGCGTGCCCACATGTAAAATGGGTGGACCAAACATCGTCGCCACTTGCGTTGATGAGTCTTGACTCCTCGCTGCTCCTCCGATGTCCAAACCCTATGTTCAAAGGAACAAGAAATGGTCAGTAGCACCTACGGATAAAACAAAGCATGCAATCCCCAAGCCTACGATAAGTGAATGAGAAAAATGAATTAAACTATGACTAAAATAGGTCCAAATGCTCTAAAAATTTGACAGGGGCATCAAGACACCACCAGGAAGGCCCTACAAAAAGAATAGTCAAGAAATTCCTCACCGATTTGAATTCGCTCCGGGGTGGGACGAATTCACCTACAACAAAATGCCGAAAAGGTACTGTCCCAAATGTCCTGCCTAGGAAGCTCCAAAAGACCTGCAAACTTGGGGTTAGCTAATTGGGGGCATTTTGGGAAGACCCAGATGGTCAGATTTTCCCAATTTGGCCTCCATCAATGGGAATTTAATGATGCTACCTGTAGATTAGTGGAAGCGAGCAAAGATAGAAATATGATCAAAATTGTTCAAAACGAGACGAAATTTAAATGACAACCTATCTAAGCATCATAGAATTGAATGCAAAAATGAAAGAAAGCAAGTCTACCATGGAATTCCCATCACTCCGAAAGGGGGCGATTAGGACTGTGGCAGTGTGGGAGGGGGCGCCCATGGGGCAGGCCGCCCGTCGTTTGAGGCTTGATTTCGGCACCAATCCACTTGGGATGGGTCCAAAACCTCTTGTGTGGTATTGTCAACAAATTTGGTGGGATATTGTGGCCAAATGTTAGGTTTTGGGCTCAAGATTCATCCTCCCAATAGTCACCCAATGACCTCCCCTCTAAAGGAGATCAAGGATGTGAAAGGCGCAAATCCAAAAGGTGTGAGGTATGACAATAAAATGACAGCACTTCGTTGCTCTAAAATGCTCCTTCTCTCCTATCTTTTGGGGTGAGGAAACTCACCAATTTATAGACCTGGAGGTCTCTTGAAATGGGCATGCAGAGGCGCCACTTGGCAATCATGCCTTCCCGGGGGAAGGAGATTCCTCCCTGAATAGGGACTTCATGACTGCCCTTGTAATTGCCTCTAATGCTCGAAAATGCTCACCCATACTCCCATGCGATGAAGGAAGCGTTGAGTGGCGGATCTGAGCTGCCATTTGTCAAGATTTGACTTTTTGCCCATCAAACTCGCAATTCGCCCCACCCTGGAGCGAATCTAGAATTCTGTCCCTGGGTGGGGCGAATCCCAGTTTGAATTCGTTCTAGGGTGGAACGGATATTGAGCAAAGTGCCTGAAGGTGCCAAATTGATCTCTGACCTTCCAAAACTATTGTGAGAGTGGTTAGGACCACTGTTTAACCTCTGGGGGCTGCCCTTGGGGCTGTGTGTGTCAAAGCGATCAGTGTTTGCAGTCACATAATCGGATTGGTGTTGTTTTGGTGTCTATAGATGCCCCTTTTTGGGATGCGCTGTGCATGGCGCAGCGTCGAGCAAAAATAGATAACCAAAGCACTAATGATTAGGGTTTCTCAGTAACCTAACCAACTTTTGATGCCCCAAGTATGGAAAGGGCATGCATTCTTGAATCCTTGCTTCTGACGAGCGAAGGAACTCAATTCAAGTGTTAACCTTTTTCGGTGAGGTGTTACTTGATCTTGGACATTGATCGGTCATGAATAGGCAAAGGGCGCAACCTTTTGTCTGTGAGAACCTTGAGTTCATGATTCACGAAATGCCAAGTGATTTGATCAGCTTGTGATTATTGCTTGTTTACTACCCCAAGCAGGAGCGTAATTGTCTTTGTCAATGATTCTTTGAATGCATGTCATTTTCCTTAATTGGGTGTGTACTTGTTGGTTGGTGACTAAGTGTGACTACCCCCTCAAGCGACGAATCGATGAGGGAATGACCTTCATGAGAAAAGCGATGAGTCGCTTGACCCAAGATGACTTGTGTGAGGGTGCCTTTAGATGTTTTATCATTGAACGTGTGTGCAGTTTTTCGACATTTAGACCTATTTTTGGTGGGTGTTAACCCTTTTTGCGACGCTTTTTGGAGCTAAAATTGGCAAAAATCCATCCTCCCGTGGAGCGGTCCGGCTATGGTAGCCTTCTTAGGGAGTAGGATGGTGACAATTTGTAGCCCCAACGTCTATTTTGGATGCCAAGAATGTCAGGCACAAAGGCGCCTTCGTTCGGCAATGTTATTGCTATTTTTGGTTGGGTTTTGACCCTTTTTGGCGACGTCGTTTAGGGTGGAAATTCTCAAAAATCCATCTTCCCGTGGAGCGGTCCGGCTATGGTAGCCTTCTTAGGGAATAGGATAGCGAGGATTTGTGACCCCGACATCTATTTTGCATGCCCAGGATGTCAAGTGCAAAAGCACTCTCATTGGGCAAGTTTATTAGCTGTTTTGGTGCATTTTTGTTCAATTTTTTGTTGTTTTTGAAATTTTTGCCCTGAATTCATTCTGGGGTGGGATGAATACCAGTTTAGTATTCATCCCAGGGTGGGACGAGCGCTAACCAGAGCGCTCATCCCAGGGAGGAACGAATATAAGCTCAAAAAGCCTATTTAAAGGCCAAAACTAGGGTTTGGGCTCATTTGCATTCAAATTTTCTTGCGATTTGGAGCTCTAGGGAGGAGGAGGTTAATTCTGCGAAGCGAAGCACTACCGAATTTCTCCCGACATCATGAGTGCACAAACCGGATCGAGTAGCGGAGCCGACGCGAGACCAGTAAGTGCTCCTTAGCATTATTGCTTTTGTTATATGTTTTAAAACTGCAAGTGATTTGTTTAATTTTCTTTGTTATGTTGTTTTCCAAAATTAAAATTGAAACCCTAAAACTGAGCTGAACACAAACCAAGACTTAGCTTAAAACTGAATGGAAAACGTAGTTAAAACCTAGGTGGAAATTTTTATTTTTCTTTTTAAAATGGAATAGAAATTTACTGTCCGGTTTGCACTAAAGTAAACCCTAGGAAAAATTTTGATTTTTGCTAAACTAAAACCCTAGGATAAACGGAATGTAAAACCCTAGTTTTTTAGGTTGAGCTTGTCAGTTTTAAAACGTAGGTGAAAACCTTAGGTTAAAAAAAACTATTATTTTAATTTTGTTTTGTTTGTGCAGACTTTGTCAATTTGAAACTTAGAATACATAAACCCTAAGACTGACAACTGTAGTTAAAAAAGTTTTTGTGTTTTTATGTTGTTGTCAGTTTTAAACTTAGAGTACATAAACCCTAAGACTGACAACTGTATTTTCTAAAAAAAATGTTTTTGTGTTTTTATGTTGTTGTCAGTTTTAAACTTAGAGTACAAACCCTAAGACTGACAAACTGTATTTGCTGAATTGTTTTTGTATCTATTTTGAATTTTTGTGAATTTTGTTGTTTTTGAGTTGTACGTTGGTAGGCAGTACTATATATTCATGTTATTGTTGTACAATTTTTCATGATTTTAATGTTTTTGTGTTGTTTTCTTTTGCAGGTTGTGAAGAGCCGGTATCGTGTACCTACTACTTTTGCTGAAGCATGGGGGCGCTAACTGTGGCTGACTAGGAGTGGCTTGATGCCCTTGGGCTCAAGCAGGTGGCTCGACTAGAGCCTGTGGTCGGGGATCGGGCCTATCTGATGGCCCTGATCAACCTGTGGGATCCCTAGACCAACACCTTCCATCTCCCAATAGGGGAGATGATAGTGACCTTGGAGGATGTCTATCGACTTCTACGGATTTCGATAGATGGACTACCGATCAGAACGTCATCGCATGATCAGCGGATAGCTGTACTGATATGATGCTTCGGGCATGGGGAGGAGCTGGGTGTGGAGAGCCCAGTGGAGAGGGTAGAGGGTGACTGCTAGATTGGTAGGATTCTGGTCCGATGGTGGCTTGAGAGAGGGGTGTTGGGAGTGAGGCACGCAGTACTCATGGGCCTCATTTCCAACATGCTGCTACCTGACTCGTTAGGTGCGAGGTTCTCGTGGAACCTATTGGATGTGGTCTGGCAGCTGGTAGAGTGCTCGACAGAGGCACCACTGATCATGAGGTGGGGACAGACGTTGCTGGCACAGCTCTATGGTGAGTTGTACGAGGTCCACTATCGGAGGTGGAAGGGGATTAGCTGTAGCTATCTATTGCAGAGTTGGGCTTGGCAACACATAGCGATGGAGAGGCCAGTAGGGTTACCATGGATGACTTGGATGGAGATGGAGGATAAGGATATAGGCTATGCGGTTCTGTGGTGGCGGTCTGAGGAGCAGGGATAGAGTCGATGGTGGGCAGGTGTCGTAGGGCACTATGTCGATGCCTTCGCTCGGCTTACTCCAGGGGAGGTGTTCTGGCACCCTTATCGGGACTGTCCAGCCTGGCTGGAGGCTAGAGAGTGGCTCCGATGGGTACGTAGGGAGTGGTGGCTGATTGGGTGACATGGGACCGAGCATGAGTTCTTCCCTTATATTTGGGTGACATGATAGTTTGGGGTGCACCAAGGGTTTCCTGGTGAGCCCGTGGTCTATCGGCATCGAGGGGACGAGAGGACTCTGGATCGATCGGTCATCGCGCCACTAGGCGAGGATTCAGATGTAGTGATCGACGTCCCGGATGTGGATGACATCGGGACTACCATAGAGTATGACCAGTGGTGGGTACTACGGTGATGGCAGGGAGAGGGGCCACTGGGAGGCATGGAGGCAGTAGCAGCGGGTGGGGAGGGTGTCGAGGCACCAGGAGATGATTGGGGAGCTCCTCGGGAGGATGCAGACATGGTGGAGGTGGAGGATGAGGATGTGGATTTGGGGGTTCTGGATCATCCGGAGATGCAGGACATCACGGAGTAGTGGGAGCCAGAGTAGGCTGCTATTCTAGAGATGCCTACGCCTCAGGTGGATGCAGAGGACATGGAGTCCAGGCTACGTGCTGAGATTGCATGGTTGGAGGGGCTATTGTGGAGGCATGATGAGGAGCTAGGGGACGCGCTATAGGAGAGGGATCTCCTGTGCATGCAGCTGGTAGAGCGAGAGAATGCATTGGCTACCTACCATCGGTAGGATGGGGGTACTGATGCTGCATGGGAGAGGGATCTCCTATGGATGTAGCTGGCAGAGAGGGATAGGGCTTTGGCACGGTGCGAGGAGAACTTGGCGACGTATCGCCAGCGGGAGATGGACTCGATGTGGCAGCGGTTGGAGCTGGAGGTAGAGATTAGCCACCTTGGTGGGTGGGTCCCTACATTCAGCGGAGGTGGATCGTCATGCCGCTCGAGAGGGAGCGAGACTGAGCAATCAGCATCCTCTCGATGTAGGTGACTGGATGAGGGGGGCGAGTAGGCATGATGCGGGGGCTAGCAGCAGTCGCCTTGAGGGGTCTCATAGGACCCACACCATGGGGGGTAGTTCCCGTCGCACCGATCCTGCATGATCATGGTGGCCGATGCCCTAGGCTTGGGGGTTTTTGAGCTTTTGGATTTTGTTGCGGGGTCACAGGACCAGTTCATTGTAGCCTCACGGGCATTTTTGATGATATATATGAGATGACTTTATTTTGTTTATGCGAGTGATGATTTGATTTTATGCATGATGAGTGATGAGTATGGATGTATGCATGTTAATTTATTTTGATGGATGCATATGTTATGATAAATGCAAATGTTTCTAAATTTTAGGATATGCAAATGTAATGGATGAATTGAATTTGTGTTGTTTGGCGAGAGCACCATAGACTGTTTAGACCTTTGTGGTTTTTGGCGATTGCTGATGGCAATGCGAGGATGAAAGATAGCGCAGTTGGTTTAGAAATGTAGCTAAGGTTTTCTGAGACTCAGACGGTTTTAACTAACTAGCCATGACTGTACTTTATCTTACAAGACTTTTGGACAAGGTATGAATCGGACTTGTCTTTGACCAAGTTATTTCACATCCCTGTGTGTGCAATTGAGTTCGTTTATGTGGTATTTGTCAGGATACCGCCAGTGCCAAATAGGCTATCAACCAAACCTGTATTGAGGATCACCTAATTAGCTCCACTAACTCCTTTGTTGTATTTAGTCAGATTAATCTGTGGTGCTATCTAGGATACCATAAGCTAGCTCATCCACATGCAAACATTGATCTGTACATGAGTTAATGTGATAGATATATCGTCATGCGGGAGGTTTACCACCAGTGATCGATAGGCTATCCACCAAACCGGTATTGAGGTTTGCCTCATGACCTGTCGGAATGCTGAGAGTTCCAGGGATTCAAGTTCGACTCCCTTCTTTTCTTCAATTGTATTGGGATACTTGCTCTTTTGTAGTGATAAAAATCACTGTTTATTTTTATATATTCTTCTTTTGAGCAAGGGATTTGAATTTTGAGTGATGAGAATCACTATTGTATGTGCCTTTTGATGTATGCACTTTGGTGGTGATGTCAAATTTTTGGAGTTTTGACTTTTTGCAAAATTTTATGATGTTTGCAACTTTTTGAGAACTTGGGATTCTTGGGGAATTGGGTAGGGAGGATGCTTGTCCTTTTGCCAACTCTCAACATTCTTGGGGTCATTCGCATAGGGGGATGAGCAAGATAACCATTTCGCTTATGGTGACCTGGATTGTTGTGCAGGTTTCATCTTTCATTCACACAACTTGGGAATTTTTATGTGTTTTAATTTGTGTTGGGATGCTACGTAACAAGGTGTGATCCAAGTAGAACTCTACCTTTGTAAAATCTATCTGACTTGGTATAGTACATGGCTAGAAAGCTATATAACGACTGAAGGATGAAAACTCTTGATACATTAGAAGACCACTGACTCTGGTATGGTAAAAAGAAGTGAATGGCATTTATGTTTGATGGACTGCTTATAGAATGGAGAAATGTGGAACAAGATGGATTGGCGGAGTAATTACAGTCTATGGTGCCTTTGACTTGTATGACCACAAATGTGCAATGTGTGGGTATGATGCTTAATGCAGCTACATATTTTTGTGTTTTTGATGGATTGATTTTTTTGTGAATATGAAGATGAGATGTGAAAAGAGCTCTTTATTGTTGTGATGAGTTGGAGTATGCCTGGAAATGAGATGCAAATTTTTGTTATTTTTGATGATTTTACTATTTTTGAATTTTCTTATTTTTGACCAAGCGGTAATGGGTACCTTTGGGGCATTTTGGGATTGACCAAGCGATTGTAGGAATCCTTGGAGCATTTTGGGATTGACCAAGCGATTGTAGGAATCCTTGGAGCATTTTGGGATTGACCAAGCGATTGTAGGAATCCTTGGAGCATTTTGGGATTGACCAAGCGATTGTAGGAATCCTTGGAGCATTTTGGGATTGACCAAGCGATTGTAGGAATCCTTGGAGCATTTTGTTTGGGATACGGCTCTCTTAGATATGGAATGGTCGCAAATGACTGATGTTCAAGGGTTCTAGTTCCTTGATTCCATCAAGAGAGGCTAGCCGGTATGTCCCGGGTCCTATTTTTCTATCAATTACATATGGACCTAACCAATTTGCCATGAACTTGTCCCTTAGATGGGATGACAAACTAGAGTTCTGTTGGTTCTCTTTTAAGACCAAGTCACCAACCTAAAAATCCCTCAGGTGAACTTTCATGTTGTATGCTTTCTTAAGTCGCTCTTGATAGATACGTAAATGCTCGAGGGCATTAACGCGTCATTCATCAAGCAACGTAAGTCTGGTCTAACCGGGCCTACTATGCAGTTGTCATCATCGATGAACTCTTGCATTGATATGCGTAGGGAAGGAATTTCCAACTCGAGAGGCATGACTGCCTCGGAGCCATACACGAGCGAAAATGGAGTTGCCCCAGTGGGCGTCCGAATGCTAGTGCGATAAGCCCACAGGGCAAGTGGGATTTGGATGTGCCAATCCTTATGACTATCTACGACTATCTTTTTGAGGATGGCAACTAGCATTTTGTTTGACGCCTCTGCTTGCCCATTTGCCTGCGGATAATAGGGTGTCAAAAAACTATGCTAAATTTTGTACTTTGTGGTCAAAGCACGCACGTCTTTGTTCTTGAATGACGTCCCATTATCCGAGATTATTTTGGATGGAATACCAAAATGACATATGATGTTATGCAAAATGAACTCCACAATGCGGGGTCCTGTCGTAGAGGTAAGTAGAACTGCTTCCACCCACTTGGTGAAATACTCTGTGGCCGTTATGATAAACATGTGATGACCTAACGATGCAGGGGAGATCTTTTCGATTAGATCTAAGCCCCACTACAAAAATGGCCAAGCCGACTGGATCGGCTGCAAGGCCTAGGAAGGTACATGTGTCAAATTAGCATGGTGTTGACACTTCACGCACTTCCTTACATATGCGCAACAATCTCGCTCTAAAGATGGCCAATAATAGCCCATGCGAAGAATGCACTTTGCGATGGCCATACCACTGAAGTGGCCACCACACGTACCATCGTGCGCTTGGGCGATCGCCCAAGTGGACTCTTGTTGGTCCAAGCAATGAAGGAGGATTCCTTCGTAGCTACGACGGTACAAAATGTCTCCTAACAAGACATACTTAGCCGCTTTCTTCTTGAATGCTCATTTTGTGGCATGTGTCAATCCAAGCGGGAGGTTACCTAACTTGAGGTAGTCCCTTATGGGTGAATACCAATCCTGCTGATCGGAAGCCTCGATGGTATGAACAGCCAATCCCTCTTGAAGTTCATCCCTAGCAAACGCTGAGCGGGAGAGAACTTGTAAGAATAGCGTTGTGTTGCTATTAATGGGAGTAGGGGAGAACAAGGACCCCCAGTTGGCATGTTTCAGATGATCATGGATTCGAGAGAACTTATCCGAGGATGGTTCAATCTGGATCATGTGGATTCCTGGCGTCAAGTCAGAGCTTGCACGCTCCATCATGGATTGCGATAGTGTTTTGACTTGAATGGTTGTCATATCACCGAAAAGGTCTTGCGGGATTAGTGACCCCAAGGAGGCCATAGTGTCTGCAAAATGATTCGATGACCGAGGGAGTGCCTCGATGTCGTACCACTCAAGCTTTGCCAGGAATTTGTCCACAAGGGCTTTGTAGGCCTACAGAACTAGGCATTTACATTGGAATACCCCTTTGACTTGGTTGACAATTAACAGCGAATCACCAAAGATGTTCAGTCGTTTGATGTTCATGGTGATTGTTGTCTAAAGACCTATGAGCAAGGCTTCATACTCTGCATTATTGTTGGTGCATGGGAAGTCTAATTTAAAGGACAGGGGCACTGGAGCCCCTTGCGGTGTGAAGAATACAATTCCTGCACCACCACCTTGCTCACATTTAGAACCATCAAAAAATAGGGTTATGTCGGCTTGTGACTCAGGCTCATCAGAATCTGGTGATTCTGAGACATGGAAGACCCCATCATCGGGTAGTTCTATGACCAGAGGCTGATCGTCTTCGAGAGGAGCCTCTGCTAGTTGATCGGCTATGACTTGTCCTTTGATGGATTTCTATCCAATAAACTCTATGTCAAATTCCATCAACAACATGATCCATTTCACCGTGCGACTACTATGATAAGTATGACTCATCATGTACCGCAATGGATTCTCCTTAGACACAACATACGTAGTGTTGCTCAGCATGTAGTGGCATAGCTTTTTGGTAGCAAACACCACTGCCAAGCAAAGTTTCTCGACGTATGCATAGTTAAGTTCATAACTGACCAGGGTGCGGCTAAGATAGTAAGTAGCCTATTCTTTGTGAAGTTCATTCTTCTAGGCTAGCATGGCGCCCAGTGCCACCTCAGTAGCTGAGATGTATAAGTAGAATGACACTCCTGGTCTAGGTGGTGCCAATACTGGTGGCAAAGCCAAGTATCGTTTGATGTCATCAAAGGCTGATTGGCACTCGTCATCCCAGTGAAATGCTACCCCCTTGTGCAATAATTTGTTCATGGGTCGGCACTTGTCAGATAGCTACGCTATGAAGCGCTTGATTGACGCGACCTTTCCCTGTAGACTTCTGAGCTGCTTAATGGTAGTTGGGGGAAGCATTTCAAGGATTGCCTTGACTTTGTTTGGGTCCACCTCGATGCCTCACTTTGAGACTATGAAACCCAAGAGTTTTCTAGATGTGACGCCAAATACGCACTTCTTGGGATTCAGTCTGACTTTATGTTCCATGAGGCGATCGAGGATCTTGCTTAAGTCATCGAGATGATCCGGGCGCAAAAGAGACTTGGCCAACAAATCATCCATGTAATCTTCCAAAGTTTTATGCATGTAATCATGGAAGATGTACGTCATGGCACGTTGGTAGGTGGCGCCAGCATTTTTAAGGCCAAAGGGCATGACCTTATAACAAAATGTCCCCCAAGGCATTGTGAACGCCATTTTTAGTTGGTCTTCGGGATTGATACGAATCTGATTGTATCCCGAGAAACCATCCATGAGGGATAGCATTTTGTGACCTACTGTAGCATCTACCAATGCATCGATGCTTGGCAAGGGGAAATCATCCTTAGGACTCGCTTTGTTTAGATCTCAAAAATTAGTGCATATGCGAATCCTCCCGTCGGGCTTTTTGATGGGCACCATGTTGGACAGCCATGGCGGATAATCCACGCAGATGACAAACTATGCATCCAACAACTTTTGCAATTCATCTTTGACCATCAAGGCCACTCGTTGGGTGCATCTTACGTAGTTTTTGCTTAACTGGCTTGATTGTCGGATCAAGCGTTAGATTATGCATGACTAGCTATGGATCTAGCCCCGACATGTCTCTGTATGACCATGCAAAAACCTCCTTCTTCTCTTTGAGAAGGGCAATGTAGTCGGCTTGCTCTTCAGGGGATAAGCTTACCCCTAGCTTGATGATCTATGGATTCATTGGATCCAAGCCGATGTCTACGTCAGTCGTCTCCTCGACCGACATGTGGGATCCATCCTCCAACTGATGTGGAGTTGGGATCAAATGGATATCATTTGCTGAGTTTAAATCTACATTGGGAACCTCGGGTTCCTCTTCGGCATGAAAGATATCCTGAGTTGTCCCTGGGGTAAAATGAAGCATTTTACCGAAAGGCCAATACTCTGATGGGGATGGAGGTGAATTGACATGATCCCAGTCAATGGCATCTATGTCTAGATGCAAGGACCATGCTGGATCGGCTGGATTGTGGATGGGGGTGGTTAAGTCAATGGAGATCATGTTGATGAAATGATTTTGGTCTCCATTACCATGGGTGTGATGACTCAAACACTCTGGATGTTCTCTGTGCTTCGGATCTGGCTCTAGAGGTATTGGCATGAATGGATCGGCCCTATGTGCTGATAGGAGGATAGGGTCTACCCTCGACACTGATATCACCCTAGGGTCTCGGGGTGGAAGGTGCTCTTCGTATACCTGGAGCGGCGGATCCAACACTTGGTCCCACCCCGCTGGGTCTACGTACCACTCGTGCCCTGGCACTATGCCCATCTATTCAAATATGTCATTAATCTCCAAGGGGTATGGTTGCGGCATCTACCGCATGTGATTAAGATATGTCATTTTTGTTTCATCTTCGTAATCACTATCGAAGATCCAAAAGCCCTCGTTGGCTCCGATAACTATTTGAGGCATTACAGGCTCATCCTGCTCGAGCAAATTAATCTTGGCCCCATTGTGGTTGTTCCACTCTCCATGGGGGGACCTGATTCTCTTGACGTGGCACTGGCTCGCTTGGAGCCTCTAGAGGGAACATTGTCAAGAGGCTCTCTTGATAGTCATTCATGGGGATCACTTGTGAGTGATCACTATCGGATTCGAAGGGATCATATGATGCTGGTTCATATTCTGATTCATCCTCCGAAGATCCCTCTTGACACTATTTATACCTTCCTTGAAAGTGAGTCCCCAAACTTTCACCTCTCTCTAGCAAAGGAGAAGGGTTATTGAGGTTAACAAGGGTGGTTGTTGACCATGGGAGGTAATCTCCCAATGTATACGTTGTGTTTGGGTTGGCATAAGGATCTGATGCCAATCCACCCTTGTTGCCTATCCCTAGGCCTTGCATGTTTTCCACCAAGATGTCCAAGGGCAGGGGGTGGTTGAACCCTACTCCCGACTTGTCATAAGGCATTTGGTATCTTGGCTGGCAAAGGACACGCACTCCTTGCTCATACCTTCCTAGCCCGTATCCATGCCAATTGCATTGGCCAAGATATCTCAGAGTGAAGTTTGGGTTAGACAGATAGTTGACATCTTCTACAAAAGGCTCTTCATCTTCGTCCTCTTGCATGCATGGCTCAGTACCATGATCAAGGCCCCCATACACAAAGTTTGTCTGGTTTGGCGGGTAGCCTAAAGGAACAATTGTACCGATGGGGAGGCGAGGTCTCCCCATGTCTTGCATCGGACTCTAGTGCAGTCGTTGCTACAACATTCCACACCAGATACTCCCCCAAGCCCGTACTGGCCATTTCAATAGTGATTGTTGGTGATTGAGAGGGAGGGAACGAAAGCTCTTCCTGAGTCCACTCCATGTTGGGTGAACTAGGAGCCTCAACTTCCATTGTGCTAGGCATCTCTTCGGTAGAGATGGTTGATACTGTTGGCAGCACCTCTTCTAGGGGTTGAGCCTCTTCCAGGGTTTGCTTCCCTTTGTCCTTCTATTTAGCCATGATAGGTGGCATTGTTGGTGAAGGACCGGATGATGAAGATGTACCTGGATGGGGTTTTGATGGATTTATCACCAGTGGTGCTTGCGGCATCGGACCCTGTCTAGATGGATTTAACTAAAAATCCAAGTGCGTCGATGGAAGGGTCGATTGCGGCATCAGCTGCACCGCATTGCAATATTTGAAGGGTTCTAAGTCCATCGGGACTACATGTACTTCCCCTTCAAATGTATACTTCAAACACTGATGAGCTATCGAAGGGACACACTTCATGTCCCCGATCCATGGCCGCCCTAGCAAGATGTTATAAGCCATCTCGCCTTCCAAAATATGGCACAATGTAGGTATCATCTTTTGTCCTACTTGAATGGGTAGGACAATTGTGCCAACTATTGAGCATATCGCATCATTGAATGCTCGCAGTGTATAGGTGGAAGTCATGATGTGAGAGGCCGGCAACTTTAGATGTTTCAATGCTCGTTGTGGTAATGATGTTATTGGACGAGCCAGTGTCTACCAACACCCTCTTATACGGGATCCCGTTGACCCGCGTGATAACGTGTAGGGGTGGATCTGCCATGTCATCAAACACTGATTTAACTTCATCCTCTCGAAAGGTGATGACTGGCTCTATGCATCGTTTGACATGTCCCATGAAGTTGTTGAAGGAATTCGCTTCATGGGGCTGCAACTCGATGGCTTTCAATATCTCCATTAGAGCCTCCCGATGGGGTGTTGATTGTTGTATAAGCTCGTATATGGAGAGCCTAGCCGACGTGGTCCTCAAAATTTGTGTGAGTTTGGTCCGAATCATGGCCACGGGTCTAGGCAGAGGTAGCTGCATAGGGTGCTGTTGAGGTTGTGACATCGATGGAACCTCTCTTGTGGCTACCTCGGGGGCAACTCCTGGGTATCTCTTGTTCCTAGTCACTATGCTTATCATTCCTACATACCCTTGCATGGGGCAATTCTATTGCACCTCATTGACTTGAAGGGGTTTTTCCTATGCCTCATGGGCAGGCAAGGGGTCTTTGAAAACTCCCATCTCGTTGGTTGTTTGGTGCTACGGGGTTGTCCACTGCCAACGTCTTATTGTCAATCAGGTCTTGTATCAATCCTTTGAACTTCCAACATGCATTCAGGTCATGTCCCCTCCACCTGTGGAACCTACAATACAAGTCCTCCCTGTACCCCTTAGGCTTGGGAGCATTGGGATCTATGGTTTGGATCTCTGGAAGGTTGATCAAGTTCGCCGCTGACAAGCGGTCAAATAGGGAGTCTCTAGACTCTGTATAAGGTGTGTACTGTCGCCTAGGGTGACGCTGCTAATTTTTCTCTTGCTTCTGGTTTTCTCTTTCATAATTATTAGGAGGCACTGCCTGATAGTTAGCCTTTTGAGGTTGTATTTCTTGTGCAGGCTTAGGGACATTTATAGCAACTTGATTGACCACGTAGCGGGTTTTTGTTGCGTAGTCCCTATTTTTGTGTTCTTGTTCCATTCTTTCTTCTTAGGTTTGGCAATCTCGCCATCCTGTATCTTGATCTCTTCGATGATTCTGGCTTGCGCCAGAGCTTCCTCTAAGGTGGCATATTGTTGCAGCTGCAATAGCATAGAGATCGATCTCAAACAACTTTGTGAGAACATTTGTGTAAGGTCAGACATAGGAGGGAGGTAGGGTAGCTTGGAAAGTAGAGTCCTCCACCGATTCCCGTAGGCCACCATGGTCTCTTCCTCATATTGCCTGAGGCTGGCTAGGTCACTTAGTGATGCCTTCTTCTTGGTGTTGAAGGTGAAGCGTTCGAGGAACGCATCCACTAACTGATCCAAGTTATTGATGTTGTGCTTCGAAAACTGAGTGAACCAATCCGAGGTAGGGCCCACAAATGTGGTTATAAATGTCCTTAGCAACAATGCATCATTGTCCTGAATGCCAAAACATTGGCTCAAGAATCTGGTCACATGCTCTTGGGCATCCTCCTCACCCTTAAAGATTGCCAACTGAGGCAGCTTAAAGTGTTCGGGGTAATGGGGTGCAGGCACTGACGGATGCACAGGATGACTACGGAGTTGGCGTAACATGGGATTTTGGGGCCCAGAAGCTTTGGTTTCCATAGACTCCAAATGCTCTAGCAGCACTTTGTATGCATCGGAAGATTTAATCTCTTCCTCTTTAGTTTGCTCCCGTTGTGGGTTGTGGGAGACTTGAGGCCTATGGGGGGGTGGTCGGATAGCAACCCCTCCACCTTGGTAGGGCATTTTTTCTAGATACCACCATGATCACCATTGAAAGCACGAGGATACGGAAGCAAAAAGGAAAGCGAATATGCGATGCAAATAGAACCGGACTTAGCGCTAAATCCTAGGAATTTGAAAGTGCATGAAAAGAGGGAAAAGCATGAGCGAATCAAAATGAAACAAATATGAATAAATAAGACAGCCCTTTTTATTGATATGTTTCACAACTCGGTTACAATGCGCATCCTCCCCTTCCAAGGGCTAGGAGCGTTTAAGTATGCGTTCTTGTTACATCCATGGGTGCCTTTCCTTCTTTCGCGTGCCCACATGTAAAATGGGTGGACCAAATGTCACCACCACTTGCGTTGATGAGTCTTGACTCCTCGCTGCTCCTCCGATGTCCAAACCCTATGTTCAAAGGAACAAGAAATGGTCAGTAGCACCTACGGATAAAACAAAGCATGCAATCCCCAAGCCTACGATAAGTGAATGAGAAAAATGAATTAAACTATGACTAAAATAGGTCCAAATGCTCTAAAAATTTGATAGGGGCATCAAGACACCACCAGGAAGGCCCTACAAAAATAACAGTTTGGAAATTCCTCACCGATTTGAATTCGCTCCGGGGTGGGACGAATTCACCTACAACAAAATGCCGAAAAGGTACTGTCCCAAATGTCCTACCTAGGAAGCTCCAAAAGACCTGCAAACTTGGGGTTAGCTAATTGGGGGAATTTTGGGAAGACCCAGATGGTCATATTTTCCCAATTTGGCCTCCATCAATGGGAATTTAATGATGCTACCCGTAGATTAGTGGAAGCGAGCAAAGATAGAAATATGATCAAAATTGTTCAAAACGAGACGAAATTTAAATGACAACCTATCTAAGCATCATAGAATTGAATGCAAAAATGAAAGAAAGCAAGTCTACCATGGAATTCCCATCACTCCAAAGGGGGCGATTAGGACTGTGGCAGTGTGGGAGGGGGTGCCCATGGGGCAGGCCGCCCACCGTTTGAGGCTTGATTTCGGCACCAATCCACTTGGGATGGGTCCAAAACCTCTTGTGTGGTATTGTAGGAAAATTTGGTGGGATATTGTGGCCAAATGTCAGGTTTTGGGTTCAAGATTCATCCTCCCAATAGTCACCCAATGACCTCCCCTCTAAAGGAGATCAAGGATGTGAAAGGCACAAATCCAAAAGGTGTGAGGTATGACAATAAAATGACAACACTTCGTTGCTCTAAAATGCTCCTTCTCTATATATTTTGGGGTGAGGAAACTCACCAATTTATAGACCTGGAGGTCTCTTGAAATGGGCATGCAGAGGCGCCACTTGGCAATCATGCCTTCCTAGGGGGAAGGAGACTCCTCCCTGAATAGGGACTTCATGACTGCCCTTGTAATTGCCTCTAACGCTCAAAAACGCTCACCCATACTCCCATGCGATGAAGGAAGCGTTAAGTGGTGGATCTGAGCTGCCATTTGTCAAGATTTGACTTTTTGCCCGTCAAACCTGCAATTCGCCCCACCCTAGAGCGAATCCAGAATTCATCCCTGGGTGGGGCGAATCCCAGTTTGAATTCATTCCAGGGTGGAACGAATATTGAGCAAAGTGCCTGAAGGTGCCAAATTGATCTCTGACCTTCCAAAACTACTGTGAGAGTGGTTAGGACCATTGTTTAACCTCTGGGGGCTGCCCTTGGGGCTATGTGTGTCAATGCGATCAGTGTTTGCAGTCACATAATCGGATTGGTGCTGTTTTGGTGTCTACAATTTGCAATGATCAAACCAAATTATATCAAACTTGAGGTACTTTTTGTAGTTCGGTTGGCATTGCCCAAAAATTTTCCAAGATGCAACCAGGTTACAACTTGGTAGATCATCATGCATATTAGTACTTATGCAATCGATGATCGATGTGGTAAAAAATTCTACCACATGGGGGTACTCCATAGATACTAACTCGTGTGGCAAAAAGCTCCCTTACTGCCATTGTTTAGAATTCATTTGTTTTGAGATACCTGCTTGGTCCAGTTCCAAAATCTTCATATGCATTCACCAGCAAGGCCCGTTTATTGGAAAACCTTCCATAGGAATTCCTTTGAGGTAATTACCTTGGTGAGTCATATCCCCAAGGTGGGGACTTAGCTACTACTCAATGTACTTTTGAATACAAAAAGGGTGTACAATTACATCCTTTTTGCAAGTGGGATTCTCCAATCGATATGAACTCTTTGTTTTTTGGGAAAGGGTACATGCAACAAGATTATTAATTATAGGCATGGTACTTGCACCCTCTCTACATGATTTTGAGAAAATATCCACCCTTGGTGTTTTGAATGGTTGCGATCCTACTTTGGATAGGCCCCATGATGGGTATTGTAGGATCGGTAGGGTAACAACAATATATGATACTATGGCCAAAAATGCGAGATATCTTGAAGTTAATTTTCCTACTTGTAGTAGGAGTTGCTCAACCTACAAAGCCTCCCCAAAAAATTGAGGGAATCATCTTTCCCCTAATTGATACAGTAGGAGGCTTATGTCTAAACTAAAATTTGTGACATAGTATAGATAATCCTGGGCTAGGGACATCTAATATTCAAAAGGGATCCTCTCCCAGCTCATTTTGAATCTTATGTTGAAGTCCATTATAGATTCAAATGGTGCCATATTTATGAATGAGAGGTACATCATAAGTTGGAATGGGTCAATTGAGCCATTGAATGCATCAAAAAGACCTCTCACAAAATCTATCCAAGAGCGGATGGTTTTTGACTCCAAGGTATGGTACCACCATAACACCGTTCCTTCAAAATATGAAACTATGATCCTCATCATAACATATTCATGTGCTATACCATGAAGGTGTGCCATTGTAGCAACATCCTCAAGATGTTCTCAAGCAGTCCCCAAAGTGCCATCATATTTGGTTAGATGCTTCATGGCACTTTTAGGGATCTCATGCTATAATTGGAGGTCCAACGGGCCAGGATAATTCCACTAAGGCCATCTTAGGTAGGTCATTGAGGCACTGGCATTTAGAGGTCCCAGTTCGTGCGTCAAATTCAGACTCACTAGATGAGCATACTGTCACTACTTCCAAGGTCAGCGCTACTCATCAAACCCTGAGTCCTTCAGGAAATAATTTTTTTAGCATAAAAAGGCTACTGATATCATGATGTGGATATGTTTCATAGTTAGAGTTTCCAAGTGATTTACCAAGATCTAGGTAAGATAAAGAATCACAGGCTCTATTTTTCTTAAATATGAAAACTCAATGAATTCCCCAGTAGAGTGATCAAAAACTATTGGTGTGAAACCCAACATCAAATGAACAAGAGGCACACCCAGAGGTTCTTAACCAAAATTGAATGATCACTCGACCTTGGAGAGGTAGAGTCGATCGATCTTCAAAGAATGCCAGCTCCTAAGGTTCTAGCTACCTACACCACACGGAAAAGGGTGAAAAAGGGAGCGAGAAAGAAAGCAAATAAGGTTGTAGCCATAACTGACAAGGAAAAAATGTAGTAGCATCAAAACACACTCCTCAAATATTGCTAATGCAAACAAAAGTGACCCACCTAACATATCAACCCACATCGACTATCACTGCTCCTTCGGCTGGACGTGCAGGAGTGAATTCTAGAACCATTGGGAGGGTGCATGAAATCCAAACTAAAAAATTAGAGCACTCCCACCCATTTATCTTTATAAGAAATAAACCTCGATGCCCAGTGGTGAATGCAGATTCTAGAACCATCTATTCAAACCCATGAAATCTGAATAGCAAAATTAAGCAAATCAACTCAAGTTACCATCACAGAAATAAACATTCACATAAAGGCAAAAAGAGAGAAAGAGAGATTGAGAGACCAACCAGTAATTCACTATTATTTATAGGTAATAAAATATTACATATGAATTGTAAAGGCCATAGAGCCACTCTTAGTAATTCCAGAGCCACTCTTAGGAATGCCAAGCATTTTACTATTTATAGAGGATTTTACATTGAATTCAATTTACAACATTAATGACGCTCGATGAGAATTATCAAACTAGATTGGTTAGAAGTCTTTTGTTGCTCCAGGAGGGATGGTGGTCGCCTTTGATTATTCTAATAGCCTCTTAAATTTGGATCTACCCTATCCCCTCATGTTGCAAATAGATCATAGATTAATTACCTCTGAATCTGTGCACTTTCAAATCCTTCTTACCCATCAGCAATTTGCATTGAGTAGCTAAAACCATTAATGCTTGAAGAACATGAACTTATACTGAGAGGGGGGTGAACAATATAAGACTTAACCATTTAATAATTTTAAATTCAGATAGCAGTGGCATCAACATGATATTAAACAAGACAGAAAGCATCACACATAGAAGACTCATTTTAACGTGGTTCACCCAGAAAGGCTAGGCTACGTCCACAAAACTTTTCTCTAAAATTTTATTTCAAATTCTTTGGGAAACCTTCCCAATTACAATGTTTATGAGCCTCTGCTCAAAGGAGATACCTTCCCCTAACTCTCTCTGGTCGGTGATCCTCTAGAAGACCTCTACCTCTTCTGCCCTTAGCAAGTGGAACTCTATCCACAGAAGACACCTGTCTTCCCTGCTCTGGCTGGAGACCTCTGTCCTCAACTCTGTCACCTCAAAGTTGGTCCTCGAATTTGCACCAAAACACAGTCCTTCGATCTGGTACAAATTGTCCTCTTCCTCTATTCTGCAAGACACAGTCCTTCGCTCTTATTGCGCAATTACAGTTGCACTCGATCGAACATCGACCTTTGCACCTCTGTGCAAACACAGCAGCATACAACACTCTACGATCGAACTTCTCACAGTGCACATCAACTCGCCACTTCTACGCTAATTGCGCTGTTATGGCTGCATCTCGCACACTTCGCACAAATCGACTCGACTCGACTCACTCTCTTGCGCACAACAGAATTCACTTGCACAAATTCGATACTCACATTCGATACCTTGAAACTCAAAAATAGTCCCCCTTTTATAGCATTAATTCATGATCAAAAACTTAATCTTTAGTCGGCTGTTACCCTAAAGATCATCGATTGCAAAACCCTAATCTTCGTCGGCCCAGATTTAACTTTGTCGGCTTCAACCGCCTCTACTGCCTCTGTCACTTCCCTGTAGCTTCCACCGTGAAACTACAACATGTCGTGATATCGCGACATTTTTGCAACCATACACTACCTTATGGCTTTTGTCGCGATATCACGACACTTTTGCTTTTGCCTGCCTTGACAATGTCCTTGTCATGAAATCGTGACACTTCTGTCTTTTGTTGATGTCATCTTCACTCTTGTCATGAAATCATGACACTTTAGTCTTCATGGCCTTCCTCTCAGCTTTTGTCATGAAATCATGACACTTCCTTCTTTCTCCTTCCAAATCCGAACATGTCACGAAATCATGATGCTTTTGTCTTCATAGCCTTCCTCTCGCTTCTCATGAAATCATGACACTTCTCCTATAGAAGCCACTTCGTGGTTCATGAAATACAGTGACTCTTTCACCATCCGTACGCTTTTCTTAATCTTTGCAACCTATCAGGAAATCTACGAGCTTCTCCTTTCATACTCTTCCCTTTGTTGCATGTCATGAAATCATGACAGTTCTCTCTTCGAGCTTTTTAGCATGTCATGAAATCGTGATAGTCCTCAACTTGACCTCTGCAGCATGTCATGAAAACGCAATAGTCCTCACTTGGAATTTTGCATCATGTCATGAAATCGTGATAGTTCTTGAATAACTTTCTCTCTTCGATCTTGTCATGAAATCGTGACAGTTCACACTACGGACTCTCTTTTTTGCATTATGTCATGAAATCGTGACACCTTTTTGTCCATACAACTTTCTGAATGTGTCGTAAATCGTGACACTTTTCCCTCTCTCCTTCCCACTTTTTAGTCAAAGACATGTCAGAAATCAACGACACTTTCCAACTTGCTCTCCTTCTCTCCAACATGTCATGAAATCGTGACAGTTTTTCCAAACTTTCTCTCTCCTCAAACATGTCATGAAATCGTGACAGTTTTTCCAACACTTTCTCTCTCCTAAAACATGTCACGAAATCACGACAGTTTTTCCAACCGCCTGCATACTTTTTCTTACTTGTCTTTTTCTTGATCTTTTTGCAACTGGGCTACTCTGATCTTCTTGGAAACTCACTGTCCAAACTGAAACCTTCATCAAAACAATTTCTTTGACATCAAACCAGATTGCTTCAAGACCTTCTTGACATCAATGACAACATCTACACTTAGAGCAAAGGCAATGTACCCAAGGTACCCAAAATTGCCAACAATCTCCCCCTTTGTCATTGATGGCAAACCTTAATCGAAAACACTAGTCAAGAGCCAAAACTGAAACCAACCGATCCATCAACCGAGAATATACCTTTTGAAGTTTTTGCTCCCCCTGACTTGAAGCTTTCTTCTTCACTATGAAGCTCTCCCCCTTTGTCATCAATGGCAAAGGGCCACCTTTGGGACTCGGGACTAAGAAAGAGCCTCTTGGCTTGGTCCCTCCCCCACCTCCTGATGAGGTGATTAATTCTGAGGTGAGAGTACAACTCCCAATTTCTCCCTTAGATACTCAAACGTATCTCTTGGAAGAGGTTTGGTGAAGATATCTCGCAATCTGCTCTTTAGTAGGCACATACTCTAGCTTGACCTGCTTCTCTTGCACTTTCTCCCTTAGAAAATGATATTTGATGGAAATGTGCTTCGTCCTTGAGTGCATTACCGGATTTTTAGAAATACTTATGGCACTTGTATTATCACAGAGAATGGAGATGGGTTGTTCATGCTTGACTTTGAAATCCTCCAAGGTGGTTTTCATCCATAAAACCTGTGTGCACCCAACCACCGTCGCTATGTATTCAGCTTCTGCTGTAGATAAGGAAATTGAAGGTTGTTTCTTACTTAACCAAGAAACCAGACTCTTTCCCAGAAAGAATGCTCCACCACTAGTGCTTTTCCTGTCATCAATACTGCCTGCCCAATCTGCATCTGTATATGCTGTGAGGGTGAAATCATCACCTTTGGGATACCAAAGCCCAAAGTCCATAGTGCCCTTCAAATATCTGAATATCCTCTTGACTGCTATAACATGAGATTCTTTTGGAGCTGCCTGGAAATCTTGCAACTAATCCAATGGCCTGCATGATATCCGGTCTGGTAGCTGTATTGTATAGTAAACCGCCAATCATAGATCTCGTACAACTTCTGATCTGCCACTGGAGATTCATCATCTTTACTCAGATTGCACCCTGTAATCATAGGAGTACACACGGGTTTGCTGTCCATCATCCCAAATTTCTTCAACATTTCTTTGATATACTTTTCCTGAGAGAGAAATATACCATCTTTTGATTGCGCAATCTGAAGCCCTAAAAAGAATGACAGCTCTCCAATCATAGACATCTCGAATTCCTTCGCATGGTGTTGGCAAAAACTTTGCACATCTGAGTATTATTTCCCCCAAAAATAATATCATCAACATAGACAACTATGATCAACATATCATCACCTTCATTCTTAATATACAAGTTGCTATCTGCCACGCCTTTCCTGAAACCTTGTTCATGAAGATACCCGTCAAGTCTTGAGTACCAAGCCCTGGGTGCTTGCTTTAACCCGTACAAGGCCTTTTTTAGTTTACATACATAGTCTGGCTGTTCTGAGAGAGACACTCCTTCTGGCTGTTCTATGTAGACTTCTTCATTCAACACCCCATTTAGAAAGGCTGACTTTACATCCATTTGAAATACCTTGAAAGATTTGAAACTAGAAAGGGCCAAAAACATTCTGATAGCTTCAAGACGAGCAACAGGCACAAACGTCTCCTCGAAATCAACACCTTCTACTTGAGAATAACCTTTACAAACTAACCTAGCTTTGTTTCTGACAATATTTCCATCCTCATTGAGTTTATTTCTGAATATCCATTTTGTGCCAATGACATTCTTGTCCTTAGGTCTAGGAACCAAATCCCAAGTTTCACTTTTCTCTATTTGATTTAGCTCTTCATCCATTGCTTTTATCCAAAATTTATCTGCACATGCTTCACCGAAATCTTTTGGCTCAATCTGAGACAATAAAGCAACATTCGTAGAATCATGTGAAGGAATGACTCTTCTTCTTGTTTGCCTGTTGTTTGGATCACCAATGATCAAGTCTTTGGGATGATGTTTCTGAACATACCGTGAAGGAGTTTTGGGAAGCAGCTTGTTGTCTTTCCTCTTCTTCATCTGAAGCCTCTCTGAATTCTTCTTGACAAATTTCATCACCCAGTTCCTTGACCGGTTCTTTTATCCCTGTCTTTTCATCTACTATTACATTTATGCTTTCTACAATAGTATGAGTTCTTTTGTTGAAACATCTGTAGGCCTTGCTTCTACTGGAATATCCAAGAAAAATTCCCTCATCACACCTAGGATCAAATTTTCCCAAATTCTGATCTTCCCTTCTGATGAAGCACTTACTCCCGAACACTTTGAAGTGTTTTACTGTAGTTGGTCTTCCTTTCCACAACTCATAGGGAGTTTTATGATGATTGACTCTGAGTTGAGCCCTGGTGATGATGTAAACTGCTGTACTGACTGCTTCTCTCCAAAAGCCATCTAAAAGTTTTGACTCATTTAACATAGCTCTAGCCATATTTTCAATAGTTCTATTTTTCCTTTCAACTACTCCATTTTGTTGAGGAGTTCTTGCTGCTGAATATTCTCTTTTGATTCCGTGTTGCTCACAGTATTCCACAAATTCATTTGAAGTGAACTCTCCTCCTCTATCTGATCTTAAGCATTTGATTCTCTTGTCAGTCTCATTTTCAATCATTTCTTTAAAAGCTTTAAATTTTTCAAAAGCTTCAGATTTTTCTTTGAGAAAAGTAACCCAAGTCATTCTAGAATAATCATCTATAAACAGCATGAAGTAGCTATCTCCCTGAATGCTCTGAGTTCTGGTGGGGCCACACAAATCAGTATGAATAAGATCCAATGGTTTGGAAGAAGTATACCCTTTTGATTTGAAACTGGTTCTGGTCTGTTTACCATGTTGACAAGGACCGCAAATGATGTTATGGGGCCTTTTTATTTTAGGCAAGTCTCTGACCGCTTCCTTGTTACTAATACCGACAAGATTATCAAAACTCAAATGTCCCAATATTTTATGCCATAACCAACTCTCATCTTCTTGAGTTATAAAACACTTTTCCCTTTTTATCTCACTTAGCATGTAAAGATTGTTTGGAGTCCTTGTAGCACTAGCAATGAGTTTTCCATTTTTTTCTTTACTTATCTCACATCTATCCGAAAAGAAAGATACTATGTGCCCTTGATCACAAAGTTGACTCACACTAAGAAGATTATGTCTTAGGCCTTCTACATAGAGCACATTCTCTATTTTGGATTTCCCATCCAAACTAAGAGTCCCTTTACCACAGATTTTTGCGGACCTGTTATCTCCAAAACCGATCGTTCCTCTCGTTTGTTTCTTTGAAAACCAAAAACTTTTCTTTTTCACCAATCATATGTTTTGAACAACCACTATCAAGATACCATTTTTCTACTTTGTCTTGAGCATGAAAAGCAGTTTGAACTATCATTGACTTAGATTTGATCTCATTCCTCTTTTTAGTGAACTCAAAGCTAAATCTATTCAAACTGCACATCCTTGCTATATGCCCAAAATTCTTGCACTTGTAACACATGATATTTTTGTTCATAAGAGGTGCAAATGAGTTAACATTTTCCTTACTATGGCTATTCAGAGATTTATTGCAATGCATAGCTATGTGACCAAATTTCTTACAGGAAAAACAATAGCCATGGAAGGTATTATGTAACCTGTTTTGATGCCTTGGATGACTGTTCTTCTTGCGATCAACTAGAATCCACTGTTCTTCAGGATGAAGATTGATCTTGCTCGAAGACCCTATTTCATGAATGGTGATACCATCCTTCTTTTCACACGGAGTATTCTGTCTGAGAGTCAAATGTTCCAACTTTACTCTAAGAGACATAATTTCTTCTTCTAGTTTCTCACAATCAGCTTCCTTTCCTTTTAGAGCCTCTGTTAGAACCTGTTCAACCTTCTTCCCTTCTTCAGCTAGAATTTTGAAATCTATAACACTTTGAGACAATTCTGATCTTGCTATCTCTTCTTCCCCGACATTTATGCTTGAGAACATGAATTCTCTTCCCCGAGTTTCTCAAGCTTTCTCAAGGCCAAGAAGAATTCACTTTTGAGATCGAACTCAACCTCTTCATTTCTTTCTCGAATTTATATGTTCCTCTCGATAGATCCTTCTCCAAGCCGTTAGGCTCTTTCTGGAGTGACCCGCTCCGATACCAATTGAAGAACATGAACTTATACTGAGAGGGGGGTGAACAAGATAAGACTTAACCATTTAATAATTTTAAATTCGGATAGCAGTGGCATCAACATGATATTAAACAAGACAGAAAGCATCACACATAGAAGACTCATTTTAACGTGGTTCACCCAGAAAGGCTAGGCTACGTCCACAAAAATTTTCTCTAAAAGTTTATTTCAAATTCTTTGGGAAACCTTCCCAATTACAATGTTTATGAGCCTCTGCTCAAAGGAGATACCTTCCCCTAACTCTGCTCTGGCTGGTGATCCTCTAGAAGACCTCCGCCTCTTCCTCGCCCTTAGCAAGTGGAACTCTATCCATAGAAGACACCTGTCTTCCCCGCTCCGTCGGAGACCTCTGTCCTCAACTCTGTCACCTCAAAGCTGGTCCTCGAATTTGCACCAAAACATAGTCCTTCGGTCTGGTACAAATTGTCCTCTTCCTCTGTTCTGCAAGACACAGTCCTTCGCTCTTATTGCGCAATTACAGCTGCACTCGATCGAACATCGACCTTTGCACCTCTGCGCAAACATAGCAACATACAACACTCTGTGATCGAACTTCTCACAGTGCGCATCAACTCGCCACTTCTGCGCTAATTGCGCTGTTATGGCTGCATCTCGCACACTTCGCACAAATCGACTCGACTCGACTCACTCTCTTGCGCACAGCAAAATTCACTTGCGCAAATTCGATACTCACATTCGATACCTTGAAACTCAAAAATAGTCCCCTTTTATAGCATTAATTCATGATCAAAAACTTAATCTTTAGTCGATTGTTACCCTAAAGATCATCGGCTGCAAAACCCTAATCTTCGTCGGCCCAGATTTAACTTTGTCGGCTTCAACCGCCTCTGCTGCCTCTATCACTTCCCTGTAGCTTCCACCGTGAAACTACAACATGTCGCGATATCGTGACATTTTTGCAACCATACACTACCTTATGGCTTTTGTCGCGATATCGTGACACTTTTGCTTTTGCCTGCCTTGACAACGTCCTTGTCACGAAATCGTGACACTTCTATCTTTTGCTGACGTCATCTTCACTCCTATCGCGAAAATGTGACACTTTAGTCTTCATGGCCTTCCTCTCAGCTTTTGTCATGAAATCGTGACACTTCTGCTGCCTTGCGCTTCTTTCTGCCTTACACCCGTGAAACTGGAACATGTCACGAAATCATGACGCTTTTGTCTTCATAGCCTTCCTCTCGGCTTTTGTCGTGAAATCGTGACACTTCTCCTATAGAAGACTTTCAATTTTTGTCATGAAATCATGACTCTTTCACCATCCGTACGCTTTTCTTTTTTCGAAATTAATTTTTTTCAGAGCTTTCACTTTCGAAAGCTTTCCTGCAACCTCGTCATGAAATCATGACGCTTCTCCTTTCAGACTCTTCCCTTTGCTGCATGTCATGAAATCATGATAGTTCTCTCTTCGAGCTTTTTAGCATGTCACAAAATCATGACAGTCCTCAACTTGACCTCTGTAGCATGTCACAAAAATGCGATAGTCCTCACTTGGAATTTTGCATCATGTCACGAAATCGTGATAGTTCCTGAATAACTTTCTCTCTCTTTGATCTTGTCACGAAATCATGATAGTTCATACTGTGGACTCTCTTTTCTGCATTATGTCATGAAATCGTGACACCTTTTTGTCCGTACAACTTTCTTGGCAATGTGTCACGAAATCGTGACACTTTTCCCTCTCTGCCTTCCTGCACTTTCTGAGTCACGAAAATGCGACATGTCATGAAATCGTGACACTTTCCAACTTGCTCTCCTTCTCTGCCAACATGTCACGAAATCACGATAGTTTTGCCTAAACTTTCTCTCTCCTCAAACATGTCACGAAATCGTGACAGTTTTGCCAGCACTTTCTCTCTCCTAAAACATGTCACGAAATCGCGACAGTTTTTCCAGCCGCCTGCATACTTTTTCTTACTTGTCTTTTTCTTGATCTTTTTGCAACTGGGCTACTCTGATCTTCTTGGAAACTCACTGTCCAAACTGAAACCTTCATCAAAACAATTTCTTTGACATCAAACCAGATTGCTTCAAGACCTTCTTGACATCAATGACAACATCTACACTTAGAGCAAAGGAAATGTACCCAAGGTACCCAAAATTGCCAATAATGCTCGTCCTTAGGTAACCTCAAAGCTTCCATATTTTTGCATGGTGATCTTAGCGTTGGATGAACTTTTGGATAGACTCCCCTTGCATCATCCTTCCAATTTTTCTCTCATCATATTCTGGTGCAGATGGAAGATTCGATATGGACTCTTGATATTGCTTTTCCTAAATTTTTGTCCAAATTTCGTATGGGAACTTCAGACTCGTAACCATTGGCCCATAGTCCAATTTTTCATCAAGGGATTTGGGATTCCATTCTTCCATCCAAGCGATGTAGGTTTTGGGACCTTCATTTCAGCCCTTCCTTTCCTCTTTTCTTGTTTGCTTAGTAAAATCTACCTCAACCATCAATACCTCAAAATTGACCAACTCTTTTACGAAATCATCCTACAAATTGGGTGAGAAGAAATACAATTTCACCCATAATTACTACCCCTACCCATCCAATCACCCCAACATACATTGATAATCAATTTACTACTCATAAGAATACTGAAGCTAATGCCCAAACTACACCGACATTTTCAAATGTAAATCTGACTAATACAATACCAAATTTTCTAAATCCTACTTCATCTACAAATAACACAAGAAACTATGCCACTGTAGGCTAGACCAATGATACAAATATTTAGCTAGATAATCTACAAATAATGGTCTAAAAACTTAGTAGCGATGTGATCTAGTTACAAAAACAAGTACCTTAAAATCGACCTCCTAATAACCCTACTCATAATGGAAACTTCAATTTCCAAAGAGTGAATCATCAATGGAACACACGCCCAAACAATGGGGGACTTCCTAACCCCATTTCCAATCTAAATCATTCCAACACCATAGTTAATCTTTCAAATTTAGCTTTAAATAATTGGTGTATAGTACATTCCACTACACAACATAATAAAAATGATTGCCCTAAATTCAAGATAACCTTAGATATAGTCTAGAAGCAAATGGAAATTACGAAAATAATACCTAATGAAGATAATACAAATAAATCTAGCTCTAATAATGGAACAACCTTTGTAGTAGAAACCTTTGAATCATTAGAAGGAGATGAAGAAGGATATGATGGATTTTTAGAAAAATAAGTACAAACCTACAAAAATTTCAAGAAAGGAAATAATTATATTATGAGCAGCAAAGGTAAGGCATCGATCACCTCTTCTACTCCACCTAATAATACTTCTATTCCTCTTTATGCACAAGCTAGCAATAATCTCAATCCACCTAAGGCTAATGTCCCACTACAACCACACAATATTATAGAATAGTATAAACCTATATATAATATTGGAGAAGATTTAAAGAAAATTAAATCAAATATATATCTATTTGAGGTTGCCCATTTAATTGATCAATAATAACTCTTATCTAAAGTATTGAGTGATCAAAAAAAGAATCAATCCAAGAAAACCACTGATCCCAAAATTGTGTTATGGAAAAGAAAAAGTGTGAGCCTCTCCTTTCTTCTTGACTATTAGAATCATAGGTAAAAACTTTCATAATTGCCTTGTTGACCTAGGAGCTTCGAGTAATGTCATGGCACATGTTGTTTACTAAAATATAGGTTTGAATCCTATCCCTTCTAATCGACTAGTGGTATAACTGGATAAAATAGAACTGAGTGGTTGGAGTACTTAAATATATCCATATACAATCAACATCAAAGACTAGAATTTAGTAGTACATAGACATTCAAGTAGTGTATATCTTTGATAGATATTGAATGTTACTCATTAGAGACTAGACAAGAAATTTGAATGGATATATGGCAACAAATTTTTCTCACATGTGGTTTCCTTGGTGAGGTGTTGTAAATTAGATTAGAAGAGAGAGAGAACCTAAACTCAAATATATCAACACTAATTATAATAAAACCAATGTAGTTATCTATAATGAATCATAATTAGGATTTTACACTCTTGAAACCAAACACATAAGATATAAGTCTGAAAATAAGATATCACCAAGTAATAAAAGTACAAATAAATATTTGGTTTGAACTCTTAATTTTTATGGATCCAAGTATAGGTAAGGTAATGGAGTAGTTATTGAGCTCATCAATCCTAAAGGTAAGTTTTATTTAGCCACTTATAGACTACAATTCCCCTACACTTATAACACTACAAATATGAGCAATTACTATATGGACTACATTTAGCCCTTAAGAAACACATCATATGCTTGAAGGTGTTAGGAGATTCAAAGTTGGTGGTTAGAAAAATTAGGAGTCAATATGCTTGCCATGATAAAAGGCTAATCCACTATAGAAACATAGCTCATATTGGAGAAGATAAAAAAAAAAAAACTAAAGCAAATATATCTCTATTTGAGGTTGCCCAATTTATTGACCAACAAGAACTCTTAATTAAAGCATTGAGTGATCAAAATAAGAATCAATCCAAGAAAACCACTGATGCCCAAATTGTTTCATGGAAAGATAAAGCAAAATTCCCTCTTTTCCTCTTGACTATCAAACTTGTAGGTAAAAAATTGCATAATTGCCTTGATGACTTAGGAGCTTTGAGTAATGTCATGCAACATGTTGTTTGCTAAAATTTAGGTTTGAATCCTATCCCATCTAATCGAGTAGTGGTACAACTAGAAAAAATAAAAGTTAATGTGGTTGGAGTACTTAAATATGTCCATATAAAGTTAGCATCAGATCCTAGAATTCAATAATACATAGACATTAAAGTAGTAGATATCATGGATACATATGGAATGCTACTCACTAGAGATTGGTCAAGAAGTTTTAATGGAAATATGGCAATCGATTTTTCTCACATGTGGTTGCCTTTGTGAGGTGTTGTAAATCATATTAGAATAGAGAGATAACCTAGACTCAAATATCTCATAACTAATTATAACAAAACTAATGAAGTTCTCTATAATGAATCAAAATTAGGAGTTTACACTCTTGAAACCAAACAAATCATAGATAATTCTGAAACTAAGATATCACCAAGTAAGTAAAGTAAATATGAAAATTTAGTTTGGACTCTTAAGTTTTATGGATCCAAGTCTAGGTAAGGTAGTGGAGTAGGTATTGAGCTCATCGGTCCCAAAGGTAAGTCTTATTTAGCCACTTATAAACTATAGTTCACCTACACCTATAACACTGTAGAATATGAGGCATTAATATATGGACTATAGTTATCCCATAAGAAGAAAATCACATTCTTGAAGTGTTAGCCAATAGAATTTAGGTACTCAAATACCCTGATGCATCTCGAGCCATTGATTTCTTTGACCAATCAGAGGCCTTTGTTGCATTTCACCTGAGTGATTCCTGGTTGTCTATTCATGTGACCAATTAGATGCCTTCGATATATTTTGCCTAAATGAATCCTACCCATCAGTTTATTTGACCAATGATATTTTAATCCACTCACCTCTCCAACACATCTTGAGCCACATACCTTTTCCAAAGGAAACCTTAGTGAATATTTTAATGCATTTGAATAAATTTTCTTTTAGAGACATTACACATTAGGCTTTAAACAATAGACCTTATCATTAGTATTAAATTTGATCTTATGAACTTAAAATTAAAGTAAGAATACTTAGCATTAGACTTAGCATTTACACCTTGGACCTTAGTGGATGATCTAAGCACTGGATTTAATTTTGAAGGCATGAAATTAAATAGCAAAAGGCGTATTTTTGTTTAATGCATACCTAAACCCACAGATGATAAAAATTTAATTTCAACTTAATATTTTAAGCATGAAATTAAAATGGTAGGGAAATATTGTGCCACGAGAGCCTAATCCTTAATGTTAGACTCAATACTTCAGACACTGCATGTAAATTTAAAACCCTTACTTTAGGAGCCTTCATGATTCAGGCATTAAAACTAAAGTGGGAATTTTATTATTAAACAAAATACTTTGGAAATAATATTAAATGGGAATTCCTAAGCATTGGACTTAATAATTTAGATATGGGATTAAAGTGAAAGGTAAAACAATTTAATAAATTTGTCTGCCTGATTCTTAGCCCTTAAATATTTAACCTTATCTTAGATTTAATTTTTACAACATGGAATTAAAAATGGAAAGGAAAATATGTGTCTACATAATCTTAAACCTCATGGTTTTAATCTTTAATAATTTATTATTGAAAATTTACCCCTAAATATAATTTGAATTAATTTTTCTTGTCTTCTTGATTTATAGGTAACAAAAAGAGAAAACAAAAGCCAAAGAAATAAGGAGACATACAATGAATCTAGACTTGATATCAGACCATTTGGTGCATACCAGCTCAATATACCTAGCCTCAAAGGAAAGTGTCTAAGGTGGTTATAAATATCCATGGCTAATATTTAAAGATCAAAAGCAAGAGGATGCACAAATTGACATGTCATCTACTCAATTAAGGACAACTAGACTAATACAATTGTAAAACACTAAAATATATTTAAATTTTAAGTCTATAAATAGCCATGAAGACCTCATTTCAAAGGGTCATAATCCACTTTTAGCAATAGATATTTGAGGTTTTTATTTTATTTTTTACTAGGTGGATTTTGAACCCTTTTCATTTTACTTGGAGAGTTATCCTTGCAATAATATGATGCTAAAAAGTATAAGTGTAATCATTGAATATCTCTATCAATACAATATATTAGAATTCTTGGTGTAATTTGTGCATGATGATGGTGGTTACATTTAAGTCAATTTTAGTATGTTTTCTATGTCTCCTTTGAATATGGCATCATTATAATCCTAGATTGTGCAAATATTTGTCGATTCAAAGCTAGTTTACTTTATAATTTGTTGCTTCAATCGATTTAGTATAAGGCTTCAAGATGCAATGGCTTGTTTTATATGTTTCTCTAGACCTTTCCTTTTGAATTTTCTTTGAAACTTGCTTATATTAGGTTTATATTAGTTGAATTCTATATTATGAAGTTTATTTTACATGATTATGTGCTACACTTCAATAAGTTTCAGAATACCATTGCAAATTGTTATAGTGAGCACCATTATGATGCAATGAATGGTCTATATTGATAATTTTAATGTAGCAATCCTAGAATATTCCTTTCGTTGATTCTTTAAAGTCACATAAATTAGATGTGAAATGGATTTGGATGACCATTATTGAGTAAATCATAAGTTAAAAGAATAGGTTTTTGAATTGATCCTACTTGCAATTAAATATCTAAAGAGATTGTATACTTTGTTTGCAACCATGTGTTAGATAAGAAGAATATACCTAATTTTTTGCTATATATGTTTATCCAATCTATATATTATCCCATGTGTATATATTTGAAGGAAAAACATCCCAAGATCCTTTTGAATTGGTAAATGAAGAAAAATATTGCATTGATTTATATCATATAGGAGTATCATGCTTATGTTTTAAAATATTTGCATTTGTGTTGAGGCTGGCCCCTAGAATCCATAGACCTTAATTATGGATAATTATTGTGTTTAACAAAAATATGCTAAGGTTATTCCAACATGTTTCACAAGGAGTAATTATTTTTGGAGCATATTACATTTATAACCCTAACTTTCATGTTTTCTTCTTTCTTGTAAAAGAGTTTAGAAACCCAATTACTTTTTACTTTTATTAATTATCCATCCCTTTTTCATTTATCTCATATTGTTATAATACTTCTAGAACCTTGTATAGAAGAAAATACTAGATAATTACGTATTTTCCAAATCACTCTAAAAATATCCTTACATTCCTCACTACTTAAGTGTATTTCTTGTATTAAGATAAACTCAGGACTATATCAACCTATCAATTCCTTAACAAGTCTTTTTTAGAGTTTTTTTTATCAATGTCCCTAGTATTTTATGATATCATTTTTATCATCACCTTTTGTTTTTGTTTTTTCTTGATAGGATTAGCCCCCATTATTGTTAACATTTGTGATATTTTTTTTTGGATTCCCAAATCAATGAGTGTTGTTTTCTATTTATTCATGCTTTGATGTCCTTGCTATATTTTTTTCTTTCTCACCAACACTTTTATATTCATAATTTTTTTTTTGATAATGAGACTTATCTTCTAAAGATATATTATACACTAAATAATTTAAAATTAAAATAATAACCTCATAAACACTTTCTTCTTTATGTTTCCATAGAAGCCCTAAAGTACAAGGATGATCCTTCATTTAAATTTATTTCTTATAATTCTCAAGAATCCTTAAATTTCTATGGATATCCTCCATATACATTTCTTTGTTATTTTTCTCTTGAAACCATAAAGTACAATGGATCCACTTTTTGCTACTTTAAGTTTTATTGTAGGAAGAGAATTTTATGCTACTTGAGAAAAATGAATATGATTTAACTAGATTATCTCCTTCACCTTATTCATTTAAAAATTTGTCTCACCATATTACTTTGCACCATTAACTCCTATTTAAATCTATGCATTGTACTTCCTCATCCCTTGTGATATTTTTTCTTCTAATGGCTAATCGAAGTAAACTGTAATGACCTTTGTCATTTGATGATGTAGAGGAACTTCTTTCACTTTATTTGGAATGAAAAACCCATGATTTGAATTATCTTCTACTATGATATGATCTCCTAGTTTCATATTGAAGTTTTTCTCATGCTCAAAATTTTCCATCTTTTTGTCCACTAATTTTACTTTACAATCTCTTGCCATATGTCTAGTATTATAATATTTATGACATCAAAATGTAATATTTTCATAAGACACATGTTGAGATCATTATATTAATTCATATTTAATATTAATGGAGTATGGTAATGATTTTTACATATCCATGAAAATACACATTTGAGTGTGTACAACATGTATTTTATCCTTAGTAGTTGGACCCTCTTGGATGAACTCCCCTAGAGAATTTCCAATATTCTTCCAGACCTCCTTATTGATGAGATAATAAGAAATCCCAAAATTCGAATCCACACTAAAATCCTTTAAGTAGTCTCTATCTCCACAAAACATTTCTCACATTATGGTCTTAAATATAATGCATATTTTCTCGTAAACCAAAGACAACCATCCATTATTTTATCCCTTATTTTAGAATTGAGGAAGATAATGACTAAAAATCATTTTACAAGAAAATCCATGGAGTAAATTGGATTCAATCCCCACTTATACTTCATCCAATCTAAAATATTAAAAAAACTTGTCTAGTATCCATGGAACTTAAATATTAACCATCCTTGATAATTGCTCATGGTGTAACATTTGCTACCTACATAGGCTTTATCATATATTTGCTCATTTTAATTTCATTAACTAGGGCATCCTTACTTCTAATTAAAGCATCCTTACTTCTAACTAGGGCATTTAATTTTTTCTTTTAAGATCTAAAATACAAATAAACCGTACAATGTCCTTACCTACACTTTATTTCTTACTTGCAAGCATAACACTTGCTTGCTTTACAAAATAAGAAAAAGTTGAGACTCACTCCTAGATCACAATCTTATTATAATAATTTATTGATCATTGTTAATATTATTATTAGTTTTTTCCTATGAATTCAAGTTAATATATATCTTCATAAATATTTTTAAAACATATATAAATTATTTTTACAACATATTTATATCAATATTGATATTTTAGATGTACTATTGTAATTTTTTACGTGTTCATTGAAAAATTATGTAAAATTATATTATTATCCAATTCTACAATTACTTATTCTAAATTTCAGTATCTAGATTTATATTTTGATTTATTTAATAAATTTAGTTTCAATTTTAGTGTCCTTTAGCTTGTGTTATATAGCTTCAATTTTTACTTACTTAGATGTGATAACTCATAATGCTATTAGACAATAACCGTTTTTAATATTTAAATTTAAATTATGAATTTATTTATACATAATATAATATAATAATATAATATAACTCATAATGTTATAAAACATGACCGTTTTTAATATTTAAATTGTAATATATATATATATATATATATATATATATATATAATAAAATACTTAAATTGTAAATTTAAGAGGTTTATATAAAGTATACCTACATTCATACCATAGTTTTAAGGTATTTTCTTGTTAATAATAGTCATTGATATGTAATTAATCATAAAATTTCTTCAATATAAAAATATTTTTATCTCATAAATTATTTATTAATATATTTTATAGAAAACTTTTGGTTTTTTTAAATATACCTTATATTTTTATATTTAATATAATTAAAATTATAATATAAATTAAATAATATTTAAAAAAACATTATAATTGTACACACTTATACAATTTTTTGTTTTTTAAAGCCGAAAAAATGAACGGTGTAATTTTAATTGTAATTGGTTATATTTTGTGCGTTTAATTTAATAAAAAATAGTTTGAATTAATTGCAAGGGAAACCTATGTTATATTACAATCCCTTTTCGACTTAGATGCGGGATTTTATAAAATCGTTTGCAATATTTATAAACAGTTGGCCTTGAGTTTCACGCAAATGCCCGTCATCTATTCATTTACGAGACAATTCACAAGCATTTTCTCACATACCTCTCACGATGATATTTACTTTTTATAAAATCAGTTCGCAAAAACGTTTCAGTGGACTTCACTGTCTTAAAAAAAAATAGAAAATGATGTTCTTTGTCGAAACAAAACTGACTTAGATTTGTGGTGGAAAACGGAAAGACAAAAAAGGTCGAGGAACACAGTAAGAAAACGCATCCCTTCTATTTTCCTGCTATAGTAAGAAAACGCATCCCTTCTATTTTCCTGCTATAGTCAGTCTATGTCTCCTTGAGCACGTTGTCATTTCCGCTTCTCTTTCCTACTTTCCTCCAACTGACTGAAATATACCAAATCCACTCAATCTAAATCTAAATGATTGGGAAACACCGTCTTATTAGGAGAAAAGTAAAAGTAAAGCTATAGTCAGTCTATGTCTCCTTGAACACACTCTAAAAGTAAAGCTATAGTCAGTGTATGTGTCATGACCAGGCTTCTCGCTCCCGCTTTCCTCCCACTCAATGATAATGATTTCAAGTTTTAGATTTCGGAAACCCATCTTTTACTCTACATCCAATTTTCCCATTAAATATTTTTACCCCTTTTTTCGGAAAAAAAAAAATTAAAATCACATGATAATACTGTCGTTTCTCGATCGATTGACGAAACTTAAACTTCCAAACTTGTACTTCGGCAATTTTCAGATGCTGGCCTTCGTTAAACGGCATAAAAAATCAAATAGACGTCGTCAGCGGTGTTAGAAATATTAATCCCGAATTCACGCCTCCGCCCAACTGCACTCCGAACTTGGGCGAAGCCGGACTGCACTCGCGAAGTTGGGCATCCCAAAAAATTGTCAGAAGTGACATCACACATTTCTCTTGATAGATGTGATGCCTGACACATCTGATCACCACACTTTGCCAAGCATGTGCAGTTAATGCCAGTTCAGCGATTGGTCAGAAACCCTAGTTTAAGGTCTCTCAGATCCTGTCAGGGGATAACCCCTATCTTCCTCTCCCCGCGGCTATATAAGGTAGTTCGGGTGTTCATAAGAGATAGAGGCGTGTGTGGACAGTGCAGAGAGGAACTGTAGATAGAAGCAATTATTGTGCAAAGCAGTTTAGTGAGTAGAGTCGCTCATCTGGCTCAACTCCGAGCAACAGTCTCGGTTGTTAGTTCTTGTTAGTTTATCCTGCATTTTCATCTGTAGAAGTCTGTATATCCTCAGTTGAGGATCTGTGTAACTCGTATTTTCAGATAAATAAAATATGCCCTTGTTCTAGGCATTTTGAAGGGTCTGCACTTATATATGTCTGCATTGCTTTTGTGATTTGCTCTTTCACATTTTAATCATTGTCTAAGTGCTATCATTTTTCTTGGTCTTTCGACCGCAACCCCTTGCAAACAGCGCTCGGTGTTTCTCTGTTGAACCCCTACAATCGCCTCCTCAACGGAGCGATTCCGTTCCTTGTTGAGGGTTTGTACTTCAAGTGGCGAAGCGTTGTGAAGTAAAGAAAGCCACCGGGATATTTCTACTCCCCTTTGGACAGTAGATTTATCACCCAGATTTGGGCTAAGTGTTGCCTCTATCACCTGCTTGTGTAGCGCTGTCCAACTGCGCAAGCTTGGTATCGCACAACCGGACAGGAGAGGGCCACAATTTTAGCTAAGGCTAGGTTGCCGCCCGATTGCGCAACGCAGCCTGACTGCACAAGTTGCAAACTACGCAGTCTAAGAGCACAGCAAGACTTAGCCAATTTTTGGCTAAGTCAGCCTCCCTTGTGCGTAACCCGACTGCACACTATTTTCATGCGCACACGGGAGTTGACTGTGCAGCTGGGCGTTGACCCAGCCCAAGCCGTCGGACGTCACGTATTTTCTCTGTGACGCTCGACTTCAGAAGCGCAACCCAACTTCGGGAGCACAGCTCAACTTCGGGAATTTATTCCCCGACAACCGACTTCGTGTTCCTTCGCTCTGCGCTCCTCGACGATGACCTGAAAACAAGTAAAATTTTAAACTTTAAATTGGTATTAGAGCTACTGATCTCTTGACGCAAAGATCGAAGCATAATGGCTTCCATGAGCAACAACTTACAGTTGCAAATCTCGCGTTTCAACGGGAAGAATTATGATTACTAGAGCATCTAGATGAAGATCTTATTTAGATCTCAGGAGCTATGGGAGTTAGTTGAGAATGACTACCTAGAACCGAAAAATGCAACAACTCTGGTTGCCCTCTCCCAAGCTAACAAGGATTTGTTGAAGGAGAACACGAAGAAGGACCAGAAGACCCTCTTCTACATCATGTCAGTGGTCGAAGAGACCATCTTCCCGTAGATCACATCGACCACCAAGGCAAAGCAAACCTAGGATATTCTGGCCAGCTTGTACCAGGGAACCAACAAGGTGAAGTTGGTGAAGCTACAGATGTTCAGGAGGGAGTTCAAAAATCTGTAGATGAGTGAGCCCGAGTCCATGAGAGACTTCTTCACCTAAACGACAGACACCATTAACTAGATGTGGTTGAATGGAGAAATTATGCAGAGCCAAAGAATCGTGAAGAAGATTCTCATAAGTAAGTCTTCCATGTTTCACTCGATTGTGATAGCAATCGAAGAATCGAGGGATCCGACAACTCTCTCGACGGATGAGCTCATGGGTTCTTTGCAGACACATGAGTAGAGGCTCGGACATTCATCTCAAACCTCTCTAGAGCAAGCATTCAAAGCTCAAGTCTCATTCAGAGACAGCGATAAACAAGAATCCCACCATGGCACCTCTAGTTCTCATGGAGGAAGAGACAAAGGCAGACGCGGGAAAGGCAACATGCAAGGAGGACGATAAAACCCTAGTGAGGGAGAGACCAACTGTAATTTCCATCAGTAAGGTGGAAGATGCGATTCAAAAAATCAACAAGCTGGATCTGGTCAGAAGAAGGACATGTCAAAGGTCCAATGCTATTATTGCAAGAAGTTCGGTCATTACATCTCACAGTGCAAAAAATGAATGGCCAAGGAGAACTAGCAGTAAGCCCATTACACAAACGAAACTAAAAATACGGTAGGAGGAAACGTGGTGCCGACCTACAACATTGAGGAGGAGTGCCTGAAGAATTTCTAGTATTTAGACAGCAGGTGCAGCAACCACATGATGGGGAATAAGGAAATGTTCTCACAACTGGATGGAATAGTCCAGTCTAAGGTGAATATGGGGAACAACAACAAGGTTCTCGTAATGGTGAAAGGAAAGATCCTCATCCACACCAAGCACGATGAATGGAAGCAGATCTTTGACGTCTACTATGTGCTTGGCCTGAAGCGCAACCTGCTAAGCATTGGACAGCTCATGTAGAAGGGACATATGATCCAGTTCAAAGATGGAGCTTGCACCATCAGAGACAAGTCACATGGGCATATTGCAACCATGCCCATGACGAAGAACAAAACGTTTCTGCTACAGATTCAGAATGAATCGCTGATGTCTCTAAGTGTAGTTGTGAAATATGATACTTGGTTGTGGCATCTTAGATTTGGTCACCTGAGCTTCAGTGGCCTAAATCAACTGCACAAGAAGCAGATGGTGAAGGGTTTACCCTTGATAGAGCAGCAAAATCAAGTTTGTGAGGGCTGCTTAGTCGACAAATAGCACAGGGATTTTTTCCCTTCCAAACAGTCTTGGAGAGCATCACAGCCATTGGAGTTGGTGCACTCATACATCTACGGTCCGATGCAGACCAGCACGTTTGCTGATAACAAATATTTCTTGACTTTCATTCACGACTTTAGCCGAAAGACCTAGGTCTATGCCATCAAGCTAAAGTCAGAAGCATTTGCCAGATTTAAGGAGTTCAAGGCTTTGTTGGAGAAGCAAAGCGAATATCATATCAAGACTCTCAGGACAGATGGCAGAGGTGAATACATATCCAATAAATTCCACAACTACAAGCAACACAGAATTCAGAGGTAGCTCACTGCCAGATACACGTCACAGCAAAACGGCATAGCTGAGAGGAAGAACCGAACCATCATGGAGATGGCACGCATCATGATGAAGGCAAAGGGATTACCGCACGAGTTTTGGGTAGAGGCTGTAACATGTGTAGTCTACCTGCTGAACAAATGCCCCACAAAATGTGTGAAGGACAAAATCCCTCAAGAGGCCTGGAGTGATGTGAAGCCAAGTGTGGCTCACTTGCATGTGTTCGGGTGCATTGCATATGCACATGTTCCAGAAGAGAAGCCACAAAAGTTGGATGATAGAGCTAAGAAGTGCATTTTTATAGGTTACAGTGATCAAGCGAAGGCCTATAGGTTGTACAACCCTATGATGAAGAAGTTCATCATCAATCATGATGTTAAGTTTCTTGAAGATGAAGCCTAGAACTGGAAGTCGAAGACTGGCCAACTTGAGCTAGTAGTAGTGGAGTTTGTTGACTTGGAGGAGGGCAGTGTGCAACCACATACAACCTTAAGCAGCAGCAACAGCAGTGCCAGCAGCAACACAGCCTCACAATATTTGACACCTCCACTTGCAAGCAAGACCTCGAACTTGAAGACTCCAGCAAAGATGAAAAGCTTACAAGAAATCTACGAGGCAACCCAAACCCATGAATATGAAGAGTACTTTGAATTTGCATTCTTTAATGAAGTTGATCTAGTAGAGTTTGAAGACGCAAGTCAAAATTAGAAGTGGGTGTAGGCAATGGACGAGGATATTGAAGCCATTGAAAAGAATGATACATGGCAACTGATAAATCTTCCAACAAGGAATAAGACCATTGGGGTCAAGTGGGTGTATAAGACAAAGTTCAACGCCCAAGGAGAATTTGACAAGCATAAGGCCAGACTGGTGGTGAAGGGCTACAAGCAGAAGTCAGGCAATGATTACCATGAGGTATATGCGCTTGTAGCCCGACTTGACACAGTCAGGATGATCCTGGCATTGGTAGTCCAACAAGGTTGATGCGAAGATCGAAGCATAATGGCTTCCATCAGCAACAACTTACAGTTGCAGATCTCGCATTTCAACGGGAAGAATTACGATTACTAGAGCATCTAGATGAAGATCTTATTCGGATCTCAGGAGCTGTGGGAGTTAGTCAAGAATGACTACCCAGAACCGGTAGATGCAACAACTCTGGTTGCCCTCTCCCAAGTTAACAAGGATTTGTTGAAGGAGAATACGAAAAAGGACCAAAAGACCCTCTTCTACATCATGCAAGTGGTCGAAGAGACCATCTTCCCGCAAATCGCATCAGCCACCAAGGTGAAGTAGACCTAGGAGATTCTGGCCAGCTCATACCAGGGCACCAACAAGGTGAAGTTGGTGAAGCTACAGATGCTCAGGAGGGAGTTCAAAAATCTACAGATGAGTGAGTCTGAGTCCATGAGTGACTTCTTCACCCGAACGATAGACATCATCAACTAGATGCGGTTGAATGGAGAAATTATGCAAAGCCAGAGAATCGTGGAGAAGATTCTCATAAGTCTGTCTGCCAAGTTTGACTCGATTGTGATAGCAATCAAAGAATCGAGGGATCTAACAACCCTCTCGATAGATGAGCTCATGGGTTCTCTATAGACACATGAGTAGAGGCTGAGCCATTCATCTCAAACCTCTCTAGAGCAAGCATTCAAGGCTCAAGTCTCATTTTGAGACAACGACAAATAAGAATCCCACCATGGCACCTCTAGTTCTCATGGAGTAAGAGACAGAGGTAGGCGAGGGAAGGGCAACAAGCAAGGAGGACGATAAAACCCTAGTGAGGGAGAGACCAACTGTAATTTCCATCAGTAAGGTGGAAGAGGCGGTTCAAAAAATCAACAAGCTGGATCTGGTCAGAAGAAGGACATGTCAAAGATCCAATGCTATTATTGCAAGAAGTTCGGTCATTACATCTCATAGTGCAGAAAATGAATGGCCAAGGAGAACTAGCAGTAAGCCCATTACACAAACGAAACTAAAAATACGGTAGGAGGAAACGTGTTGCCAACTTGCAACATTGAGGAGGAGTGCCTAAAGAATATCTAGTATTTAGACAATGGGTGCAACAACCACATGATGGGGAATAAGGAAATGTTCTCACAACTGGATGAAATAGTCCAGTATGAGGTGAATATGGGGAACAACAACAAGGTTCTCATAATGGTGAAAGGAAATATCCTCATCCACACTAGGCACAGTGAATGGAAGCAGATCTTTGACGTCTACTATGTTCCTGGCCTGAAGCACAACCTGCTAAGCGTTGGACAGCTCATGTAGAAGGGACATATGATCCAGTTCAAAGATGGAGCTTGCACCATCAGAGACAAGTCACATGGGCATATTGCAACCATGTCCATGACGAAGAACAAAATGTTTCTGCTGTAGATTCAAAACGAATCGTTGATGTCTCTGAGTGTAGTTGTGAAAGATGATACTTGGTTTTGGCATCTTAGATTTGGTCACCTGAGCTTCAGTGGCCTAAATCAACTGCACAAGAAGTAGATGATGAAGGGTTTACCCCTGATAGAGCAGCAAAATCAAGTTTGTGAGGGCTGCTTAGTCAACAAACAACATAGGGATTCGTTCCCTTCCAAACAGTCTTGGAGAGCATCATAGCCATTGGAGTTGGTGCACTCAGACATCTACGGTCCGATGCAGACCAACACATTTTCTCGACAATAAATATTTCTTGACTTTCATTAATGACTTTAATCGAAAGACCTAGGTCTATGCCATCAAGCTAAAGTCAAAAGCATTTTCCAGATTTAAGGAGTTCAAGGCTCTGGTGGAGAAATAGAGTGGATATTAGATCAAGACTCTCAGGATAGATGGCGGGGGTGAATACATCTCCAATAAATTCCACAACTTCTACAAGCAACATGAAATTTGGAGGTAGCTCACTGCCAGATACATGCCGCAGCAGAAATGGCGTAGCTGAGAGGAAGAACCGAACCATCATGGAGATGGCATGCATCATGATGAAGGCAAAGGGATTACCGCACGAGTTTTGGGTAGAGGCTGTAACATGTGTAGTCTACCTGCTGAACAAATGCCCCACAAAAAGTGTGAAGGACAAAATCCCTCAAGAGGTCTGGAGTGGTGTGAAGCCAAGTGTGGCTCACTTGCATGTGTTTGGGTGCATTGCATATGCACATGTTCCAGAAGAGAAGCCACAAAAGTTGGATGATAGAGCTAAGAAGTGCATTTTTATAGGTTACAATGAGCAAGCGAAGGCCTATAGGTTGTACAAACCTATGATGAAGAAGTTCATCATCAACCGTGATGTTAAGTTTCTTGAAGATGAAGCCTGGAACTGGAAGTCGAAGACTGGCCAACCTGAGCTAGTAGTAGTGGAGTTTGTTGACTTGGAGGAGGGCAGTGTGCAACCACCTACAACCTTAAGCAGCAGCAACAACAGTGCCAGCAGCAACACAGCCTCACAATATTTGACACCTCCACTTGCAAGCAAGACCCCGAACTTGAGGACTCCGACAAAGATGAAAAGCTTACAAGAAATCTACGAGGCAACCCAAACCCATGAATATGAAGAGTACTTTGAATTTGCATTCTTTAATGAAGTTGATCTAGTAGAGTTTGAAGACGCAAGTCAAAATTAGAAGTGGGTGTAGGCAATGGATGAGGAGATTGAAGCCATTGAAAAGAATGATACATGGCAACTGATAAATCTTCCAACAAGGAAGAAGACCATTGGGGTCAAGTGGGTGTATAAGATAAAGTTCAACGCCCAAGGAGAAGTTGACAAGCATAAGGCTAGACTGGTGGTGAAGGGCTACAAGCAGAAGTCAGGCAATGATTACCATGAGGTATATGCGCTTGTAGCCCGACTTGACACAGTCAAGATGATCCTGGCATTGGTAGTCCAACAAGGTTGGAAGGTGTACCAGATGGATGTCAAGTCAACATTTTTCAACGGAGTTTTGGAGGAGGAGGTCTACATAGACCAGCCACCAGGTTATGAAATCAAAGGTCAAGAGGGCAAAGTCTTGAAGCTAAAGAAGGCCCTGTACGGTTTGAAGTAGGCTCCCCGAGCTTGGTACAACCAGATTGACAACTATTTTTAGGAGAATGGGTTTGTAAAATGCCCATATGAGCACACTCTATACATGAAGATAAATGAAGCAAGAGAGCTCATTATCGTATGCCTGTATGTGGACGATTTGATTTACACTAGCAACATCACAACACTGTTTGACTAGTTCAAAACATCCATGAAGAAGGAGTTTGAAATGACGGACTTAGGGTTGATGAAGTATTTTCTCGGTATTGAAGTTGACCAATTGACAGATGTCATCTTCATTTCTCAGTGCAAGTATGCGAAGGATGTCTTGAAATGGTTCAATATGGAGGACAACAAACCTGCCATCACACCTGTAGCCATAGGTTTGAAGTTGAGCAAGTTGGATTCAAGGAGGAATGTGGATCCAACTCTGTTCAAGAGGCTAGATGGTATTCTAATGTATTTGACTACAACTCGACTAGATATGATGTTCGAAGTCAGTTTTATCAGCCGATTCATGGAGACTCCGAAGGACATGCACTGGCAAGTAGGAAAGAGAATCCTGTGTTATGTCAACGAGACGCGAAACCATGGCTTATTTTATGCCAAATAGGACCAGTTGGAACTGGTGGGCTTCATAGACAATGACTAGGCTGGCAGCACCAATGATCGAAAGAGAACCTCTGTGTATGCTTTCCATCTCGGATCAGGGACAATCTCATGGGTGTTCAAGAAGCAACCTATCATTGCATTGTCCACAGTTGAAGCAGAATATGTCGTCGCCACATCAGCCGCATGCCAGGCAGTTTGGCTACGAAGAGTTCTGAGTGAATTGAACTATCCTCTAGAAGGCGCGACAACAATTTTTTGTGATAACAATTTAGCCATCGCACTGTCAAAGGATCCAGTGTTCCATGGTCGGATGAAGCACATCGAAATTCGATATCACTTCATCAGAGAGCTGGTGAAGTCAAGGGAAATTTAGCTGCAGTTTTGTAGATCTAAGGAGCAGTTGGCAGACATTTTCACAAAGCCTTTGAAGGAGGAACACTTCAGCAGATTGTGAGAGAATCTTGGAGTCAAATCACTCATGATATCGGGCTTAAAGGAGGGTGTTAGAAATATTAATCCCAATTTCACGCCTCCGCCCAACTACGCTCCGAACTTGGATGAAGCCAAACTACGCTCACAAAGTTGGGCATCTCGAAAAAATTATCAGAAGTGACGTCGCACATGTCTCCTGACAGATGTGATGCTTGACAGATCTGATCATCATATTTTGCCAAGCATGCACAGTTAATGTCAGTTCGACGATTGGTCAGAAACCCTAGTTTAGGGTCTGTCAGAACCTGTCAGAGGATAACCCCTATCTTCCTCTCCCTGTGGCTATATAAGGTAGTTCGAGTCTTCATAAGAGATAGAGGCATGTGTGGGCAGTGCAGAGAGGAAGTGCATATAAAAGCAATTATTATGCAGAGCAGTTCAGTGAGCAGAGTCGCTCATTTGGCTCAACTTCGAGTAGCAGTATCGGTTGTTAGTTCTTGTTAGTTTATCTTGCAGTTTCATCTGTAGAAGTATGTATATCCTCAGTTGAGGATCTGTGTAACTCGTATTTTTAGATAAATAAAATTTGCCCTTGTTCCAGGCATTTTGAAGGGTCTGCACTTATATCTGTCTGCATTGCTTTTGTGATTTGCTCTTTCACATTTTAATCGTTGTCTAAGTGTTGTCATTTTTCTTGGTCTTTCGACCGCTACCCCTTGCAAACAACGCTCGGTGTTTCTCTGTGGAACCCCTGCAATCGCCTCCTCAACAGAGCGATTTCGTTCCTTGTTAAGGGTTTGTACTTCAAGTGGTGAAGTGTCATGAAGCAAAGCAAGCCACCGGGATATTTCCACTCCCCTTTGGACAGCAAATTTATCACCCAAATTTGGGCTAAGTGTTGCCTCTGTCACCCGCTTGCGTAGCGCTGTCCGACTGCGCAAGCTTGGTATCGCGCAACCGGACAGGAGAGAGCCAAAATTTTGGCTAAGGCTAGGCTGCCGCCCGATTGCGCAGCGCAACCTGATTGCGTAGGCCACAAACTGCGCAGTCTGAGAGCTCAGCAAGACTTAACCAATTTTTGGCTAATTCAGCCTCCCTTGTGTGCAACCCGACTGCGCACTATTTTCGTGCGCACACGGGCGTTGACTACGCAGCTGGGCGTTGACCCAGCCCAAGCCGTCGGACGTCGTGTATTTTCCCCGCGACGCCCGACTTCGAGAATTTACTTCCCGATGCCCAACTTCGGGCCCCTTCGCTCTGCGCTCCCCGACGGTGACCTGAAAACAAATAATATTTAAAACTTCAGGCGGGCGACGAGAGAACCGCAATAATTACAAAGAAAAAATAATTATTAAAAATCACAAAGGGATTACATATGGGATTAAATCATTTTTCCTATCTAATTTTTTAATGTTAGTTACTAATGTCAAAATCAAGTACGTGACATAGTTGAACTTAAACTTAAAGAATTTCAAGATTATGAATATGGTAAACTATGCATGAATATGAATATAAAGAGAGGGATACAAACAAAAACATGGTTTACAATTTTGTTGTTGGAAATAATAATAATAATGGTTCATTAATATAAAGAATTTTATTTTTCTTTAATTTAATGTGTTTTATATAATATTTTTTTATTATCATTAAATTATTATAATATAATTTTTAAATAGATTTTTGAATATATATATATATATATATATATATTATAGAAATTGTTTTACTAGTTTTTTTTTTTTAAATAAAGTTAATAAGAGTGAAACTATCAAACAAAGTTAATATATTTTAATTTTACTCTACCTTTGTTTATTTTTAATAAAATTTCATTCCATTTTAATACTTATTTTATTAAAATTATTTATTTTTAAATATATTATGTAAATTCTATTGAAAGGAAGAGATTTCTTTATTAAATATCAATGTTACTTTTAATTCAGTTCCACGTTTATTTTTTTATAACAGTTTATTTCCTTTAATTAAAATTTATTTTTATTATTTTTAATTACAATTTTAATCGTCTAACCTCTATATAGCTGTTAGTAAAGGTTTCATGTGATTTTAAATAAGCAAAGAGAATTCGCTGGACTTCACTGTCTTCAAAAATAAAATAAAAATGTTTAGAAGTCCTTATTTTCTTTTGGGGTGTCATTGTTTATAGTTATATTGATGCATACAAAACAAAAATAATTTCCATGATGTGGACATGAGTCTCAATGTTGAACGGTCTACTGCCACTTAGAAATTACGCATCTTCATCTTTCAATTTGCTAACACATCAACGCGCTTTCTTAATTTTGTCTTCTAGTTATGGGACGCGTCACGAACTTGTCAATAAATTCGTGACGAAGCCTGCATTCTATACACTTCTGGTAAGGTATCATTAGAGGCCAAGATAGCAAATGGTGCGGGTACTCATGGATTCTATATGCTTAACCTTGTTAGCCATCATAGCTTTTATTGGATCATTTGTTTCCACAGTCTCAACTTCAGATGGTAAACATCAACTCATCGCTGTGGAAAAGTATCCAAATAAATAGCCTGCACTTTTTTCGCTCTGATTCTGTTGGTTTACGTGTCTGTGCAGGTTTTCCAAACATCAATTGTGGCGAGTCATCAAATGAAACGGTCTGTGCACGTTTTCTAAACATCAATTGTGGCGCTTCATTAAATGAAACGGGCTCTCATGATCTATACTGGATCTCAGATTCCCCTTTCATCAAAAGTAGGAATGTTTCCTTCCCCTATACTACAACCTTATCTTTGCAATACAAATCCTTTGCCTATTTTACAAATTTTGAAGCAACTAAGCATTGCTACCTACTCCCAGTTAAACGTGATCAACGTTACCTTGTCAGAGCTACGTTCTCTTATGGATTTTCCTCTCTCCACTTAGCAAAAATATTTGATTTACTCTTAGGGGGGATCAAGTGGACGAAAGTCGACTTAACGAACTTAAAAGAAGACGCGTTTCACTACCACGAGATCATCTTAGACGTCAAAGCCGAGAGTCTCAGTTTGTGCCTCGCCCGAAATGCAGAAACACAAAACAGAAGTTATGTCTTCATTTCGACCATTGAGTTGCGGCAGCTGCAGCCGGCTATGTATAATTCAACAGAGTTCCACGTTGGGGCCTTAAATATGATTACTCGTCTCAATTTTGGCGAGTCCGAATATATACGGTAAACTAAGCTATGGCCTAATGCAACATAAGTTTGCGTTCCGTTTGTTGAATGTTTGTTCTTTGTAGTCATCTTCCCAAAGAAAATCTGAAATTATCTTTTAGCTACCATATGGCATAATAGAAGCGCAGCCATACTGCTTCTCAATGGAAGTTATCGATTATCTTCTAATCCTATACTTAATTTCACGTTCTCACTTCGTAAGTATTCTCATATTTAGCTCAGAATTTTAATATAATTTAAACCTTGTAGGTACCCGAATGATTCGTTTGATCGCCTTTGGCGGCCTTCCTTGCCATTGTCAATGCCAAAAAAGAGGACGGGAGACAATATATGGAATGACATTTGGAACCAAGTGCCTCTGCAAGTTTTACAGACTACCATTACGGGAGGAATGGTGGAATGGAGTATACCAGTAGAGCGTCAGAATCCTAATTATATTATTAGTGGCGGTTACTATTATTTGGCACTTTATTTCTGCGACGTCATCAAGGGTGGTCCGCGAATTCGCATATTTGATGTTTCCATTCAGAAACCGGTGGCGACAATCACCATAACTTCTTATCTACACGGTGGGGCTAGAGATCGCATCGTATTACTTGATAGGACTGATAATTTAACCATTGTTTTAAGTCCGAAGGATGGATCAAACACGGGACCAGTCATAAACGGAGCTGAAATATACAGTATATTAGATATACAGAATATAACAGATCCTCAAGATGGTAGGTAATTTTGTTTACCATATTCCAGGAATGCACTTGCATTCGCATCGTTTGTCCAATGCATTCTTTTGGAGTGTTCATAAATGTGTTTTTTGTTTGCTTTACTGAACTGAATAAATTTATGTGATGCTTGTCCCAAAAGCATTTTAGGATATGCTATGTATAGACGACTAACATTTGAACGAATCGCATGGATACAGTCCTTGCTATAGGAAAAATAGCAGAGGCTCTGAATGTTCCAGATGACTGGAGAGGAGGAGATCCGTGTTTACCAGTCGGTTATTCATCCACGGGGATAATTTGTAGGCAAGAGGCCCAAAACAGCCCTTTTCGAGTGATTAGCATGTAATATTTCTAACGTTGAAACTCTACTAAATACTAGTTTATTGTGGTAGATCTTGGCTGTAAAATCGACTTACGTACGTCATTTGAACTCCTGCTAGAAATCTATCAAACATGGGCCTCACGGGCAACATACCTTCAATAATAGCGAACTTGACAGCATTAACTGAGTTGGTAAGTAATCTTTTATCCTAGGTAGTTGTTGTTTTAATTTTTTGTTAAACCTTTGTTAATTATTTTAAAATTTGCAACTAAGCCTAGTAAATAATAGATATCACCAAGTTTTATGCTGTTTTTGTTAGCTGCTGGGAAACAATAGTTTATCAGGTTCCATTCCAGAACTCAGTTCATTGAAGAATCTTAAAACATTGTAAGATAACTCTTACTTTCTGTTCTCTGAATTATAAGACAAGTCCTTTCATTTCTAATCACATGTACTTTTCTTTCTCTAATATACCTTCGTCATTTTTGAGCGTGTGAAGGCAACTGCAAAATAATCAGTTCACTGGAAAGATTCCAGAATCTTTGGCTCAGCTGCCTCTAAATCAGTTGTATGTCTATAAACTAATCTATCTTGTCCTTGCAACAAAATAACATAACATACATGCTCAAAGGAAAATGTCTCTTGAACATTCTAGCGATGTTAGTTTTACCGTCTTATTACTGAATAGATTTTATATGAAAAAGATTTTTGCAGAACAATAGATTAGACGGAGCCGTGCCCACTGATCTAATTAAATCTGGCATAGAACTTCGGTACAAGATTTCTTATCCTTAATCTGTTTCTGCAATGAATTCAAGCAACTATAATGTGTTTTATGTTACTACAATTAGCAAGAAGTTGTTTTTTTCCCTCTTTATTTTTTCAGTTCCATTAATTTTGCTATGAAAAAAACTCTCTCTTAACTGTGACTCGTACAACGCAGAGTTGATCCTGAAAATTATAATTTTCAACGGGACAACCAAAGTCCCAAAAAAAAAAGTTGGAGTCTCGGACTAATTGGTGGTTCACTGATATTCGTAGCAGTAATAGTTATATTTATAAGTTTCTTGTGGAGACGCAAACGTAGATCACAAGTTGAGACCACAAACGGTTCTGTTTTGCGGCCCACACATTCATTTACAGGTGATCTTAAAATATCTATAATATAAGAGTGGTTATTGTACCTGACAATTGATTTCCTTCTTGTTTATTGTTTCAAAACTTATTCAACAGCTTTGTTCTTGTAGATAATGAAGATCAAAGAGAAAACAAATTCCCTCTAGAATATACCGAGGAAGAAATTAAAGACGGTACAAATGACTATTCCACTTTCATTGGCAAGGGAGCATTTGGTTCTGTATTTAGAGGTAGACTCTCTGGATACGAAGTTGCGGTCAAGATCCTCTCAACTAATTCTGACCAGGGGCGGCTACAATTCCAAAATGAGGTGGGTTTCTGGAAGAATTATTTACGAAAAGAGAGCATTTGTTTTAATCTATTCATAAATTTTCTCTTCCGTTGACATGTGCTTTGTATTCGTTCATGTAGGTAACTCTCCTTTCAAGAATACATCACAGGAACCTTGTTAATCTTATTGGCTACTGTAAACACCCTACAGTATCGTTGGTATATGAATATATGCATTCTGGAACATTGCATGATCGTCTATACGGTAATTTCAAATCCACCTTCCTATGATACAGTAATTAAGGTTAAATGCTCATCTTAGTAAAAATGCGTTACTACTCTGTTTGTAGGTGTAGCCAAAATGAAGAATCCACTTGATTGGCGTACGCGACTCAATATCGCTCTACAAACAGCACAGGGTAATTTGCTTGGAAGAGTGATTAATTTCTAGTTTGATATGGCTATCACTATGCTACGGTGAAATTGAATACAAGTATGACTATTTTCTCAGGCTTGCTTTATCTACATCAAGGTTGTAGCCCACCGATCATACATAGAGATATCAAGTGCAGCAACATACTTTTGGATAGGAAATTGTGCGCAAAGGTAGCTGACTTTGGTCTATCCAAGCTGATAAACTGCTCACGAAGCCATGTTGCCACGGGTGTCAAAGGCACCATGGGTTACCTTGATCCAGAGTATTTCACTATCATCCATAACATTTATCTTATCATTAAGAATTCTTGCTATTCATCAATTTAAATATGTTTGGCACTATGACTGAAGCTGAAAGTTCTTCCAGATACTATGAGACAGGATCCCTAACTGAGAAGAGCGATGTGTATAGTTATGGAGTAGTCTTGCTGGAGATTATTTCGGGAACGTCACCACACGAGGAGATAGTTGATTCGGTAATCCTTCTAGCTTTTCGAGAATTTGAGGTTTACTAACTCTGTGCAGACTCTTAAAACAAGCATTTTAATGATGTATATTTTCCAGGCCCGAAGGCTACTTAGATGCGGTAATCTAGCGGAGCTTCTGGATACTTCATTAGGCGACCGATATGATTTAGCATCTGCTTGGAAGGTTGCAGAGATCGCATACAAGTGCGTGGAACCAAAATCAGCATATAGGCCCAAAATGAGTGTAGTGGTGAAAGAATTGGAGGAAGCGGTGTCACCTGAAGTTAACAATGACAATCCTTCACGAACTTCATTGAAATCATTCAGTATAAGTGAGATGCCCAAACTCAGGTAGTCCGCAAAGGAAAAAAGATGATAAGATGAACTTCAGTTGTGAACTGCACGAAGACTAGAAGTTTTCACAAATTCCCTCCCCTCACCCTCTCAAATAAACATAGTTTGCTCTTGCACATGACGAGCGTTTCCATATCCTACTGTATTATGTAAACTAAAAAATTGTATATCAGAAATTATCCTATTTTCAATGGAATGTTACTATTTATTTCAAAGCGTGCTTCTTGAAGGTGTTCACAGTTCGTGGGTACATAAAAATGGCTTTGCTTATTTTCATAAGTTTATAAATATTTTTTTATGTTCCCTTCAATGAGAAAATATATGAATTAAGAGAATATCTGGCTTGTAAAATATTACAATTGGCACATAGAGATGTCCATAGGGAAAAAAATATATGAATTAAGAGAATATCTGGCTTGTAAAATATTACAATTGGCACATAGAGATGTCCATAGAAAAAAATATATATGAATTAAGAGAATATCTGGCTTGTAAAAAATTACCATTAGCCAATAAAGATGTCCATTGAAAAAAAAGAAAGGGAAATGTTGTAGGGTGCATTTATTTTTAGATATAATATATTTACGGTATAAATTTTCCGTACACCATTTATTATACAACAATAAGAGTTGAAATGAGAATCTTGATCTGACGAAAGAAGATGATGCTTGAGGGTAGGAGACAGTTTACTGTATATAACGTCCGACGGAAAGACATATTCAAACATTTTAGCATGCACGAAATTATGCATGTGAGGCACATATGTATTAATGGTTATTAAGAAGAAAATTTGATAAGTTTAAACCGTCAGGGTTTTGGCCAAAAAAATTGAGTAATATTTTTTATATACGGAATTGAACTTAGGGTCACATCATCATTGATAATGTAAGTAACGCCCTTATTCATGGGTTTTGGTATTTTTACATAAAATTTAAAGTTAAAATAATTATATGAACTGTGTTAAATCTTTATTAATAAGTTATTTTCCCTTTTATAAAAATAATAGTGGGATGAAAACACCCAGTTATGACAATTTTTATACTATCTAAATCCAAAAACATGTTTTAAATTGTTTTTTTGGTCAACCATAGCCTATGAATCTGTGCCCAAACCTTTATAGCATGTTGTTTAGGAAGTTGGTAAATTGACCTTTTATTAAATTATATAACCAAACCTCCCTCATTTAAGGTAGCATTTAATAAGAATTTTTTTATTAAATTAAAAATTGAACAGCGACAGTAGTTGTCATATCAAGGTCCATTAAGGAGGTTGAGTAGCAGCAACTTTAATACAAGTCTTGATCTTAGACAAAACTAAACTAGGAATCAACCAAAAATCCAGTAAAAATCATCGTCTTCTTGATTTACTGTAGAGCCACAGTTTGACGTTTACAAATCCTACACACCAAAAACGTAGTTCGCTGTTAAAAAAAGAGCCCAGCCCTGAATTTTCAAACACACTAAAATAAACTTATTGGGGAATAAGTTAGACCGCACCGTCTGACTGTGAGAAAGTGCATGTCAAATTCAATAATGCAATGAAAGCCGGTGTGGCTAACAGCGTTAGCCTCATGGAATTCATAGCTATTCGTCCCATTTTGGTCACTGCAATGCATTATTGTCCTCCTTGACGGCCTTCATAAAATAAAGGTATAGAGTGGACATTTCGTCGCAACTTTCGTAGACAATTTTTAGCTTGTTACAGACGCCGAAGACCATTCAATTTCGAAACCTAAGCAGACATAATAAAGTGGACATTTTGTGGCAACTTTCGGAGACAATTCTTAGCTTGTTACAAAAGCACAAGACCATTCAACTTCGAGACCTAAGCACCCGTATAGAGCGGACCTTTCGTGGCAACTTTCGAAGACTATTTCCAGATTATTACAAACGCACAAGACCATTCAACACGCACATAGAGTGGACATTTCGTGGCAACTCTCGGAGACAATTTTTAGTTTAATACAGACAAAGAAGACCATTCAACTTGGAAACTGTCCAATTGCGTATGCAAGCAGAGATTGTCTACGGAGACCATATGACCTTGCAAATTGACTTCTTGTCAAAAGAAACTGCAACGCAAGAGGCAAACGATGTGGACAAATTGTCGTAGGTAAGATATTTGGAGGGCACACAAACAGAATCCGATAGCAGGCCTCGAATTTGAGATTTAACATCTAATGACTGCCCAACTAGATGGCATTTTAATTGGGGTAGGTAAGACATTTGGAGGGCACACAAAAAGATTTCAACGGCAAGAATCAAATTTCGGATTTAATATCTAATGACTGCCCAATTACATACATTTTAAATTAAAATTATCATTGATTTGATTTTTAGTTACAACATTGAAAGTTGAATGTACTATTTCCACGTTGCACTCTAACTCATGTTCAACATAAATAATCAGTGTTGGTGCATAGGCTTGTGGAAATTACACATGGAGCTCCTAAATTTAAAAGATTAAGACCATGTTCACAATATCGATATACCTCCCTATAAGTTAACATTTGTTTGAAACGTAAGCGACCAACCAACGGATAGGAAATTATAGAAGAGTGAGTAACTGGAAAAGGATTTCACGGATCACTAAGTTATAGCCTTGTCGGTATATAAATATTTTACCCTTCTTACTGTCATTTTGTTAAAAAAAATAAACCTGGCTTTCACTCTCCGCCTAAGGTCGCTCCGAAAGCGAGCGACTCCGAGAGTCGCTCACCAAAAGGAGCGACAATGGGCTTCTCGTCAAAACCGATATGATTTGACTCGCCAAGTGTCGCACAAGTCTTCTGTCCTGGCGCAGTTATTTTCCGCGTGCGAGGTTGGTAATTGGTTATTTCCTTGTCTTCTGTCCTGGCGCAGTTACTTCTCGCGTGCGAAGTTGGTGATTGGTTATTTCCTTCGTGCAGGGGTTGTTGATTGGTTGTTCATTCCCAGTTATATATACCTTAATTTTAATAGCATTTGAGTGGGGATGAAAAGTAGTTGCAGATTAGCAGGAGAAGGAGGGTAGAGCAGATCGAAGCACCGAACAACATTTTCAGCATGCTCCCTTGTTTTTGTTTATCTTGCATTAACGTAGATGTCTGTAATCCCTCAATGGAGGATTGAATGTATTTTGTCCGCTATCATAAATAAAATTTATCTGAGTTTGTTTTCGGGTGTGTGGTAAAGGGTTTCATTTGATTTATTTGTGGCTGCGTCACTCTGTGTTGAAACACTTTCTCACTTGCTATTGTACAACAAGACAATGGTAAGCTAAATACATGCTAAGATTGCCCAACGATTCTTCATTCTCTCTTCATCACTAGCAAATCTCCCCATTACTCCTTATCGCTCAACTTGGTGAGCGACTCTGGAATCACGTCACCTTTGGAGCGATATTCGTCCTGCTTAAAAAATCAATTGCATACGAACTTAGTTTGTTTTATCTCATTCATCTTATGGATTAGGAGCGTGTTTTGTCCTTTAGCATAGCTCCCACTGTCGCTTAATTTATGTGCGACTTCCATCATCGCAAAGGTGGGCGAGCGACTTTGGATGGCAACTTTCTTATACAAATTTTGGCTAAGTCTCGGTGGGCAACCAACGCCCAATGCCTCACCCAACCGTGCGTGACTCCCACCGACGCTACGACGCCCGACGTCGCTGCACTCTACGCGCGATGTCCACTGGCGCTGCTGTTGGGTAGCAACATCTGATGTTGCTGCCTTGGCAAGTGATGCCCGACGTCACCGCAAGCAGCAAGTGCTGCTCGCTATCACTGCTTGTGGAGCACGATGCCCGCAGTCATTGCGGGAGACTGAGACTCCTGTTGTCGCTGGTTAATTTTTGCGACATCTGACGACTTGGAAAATCAGATCAAACTTTAAACTAGTATCAGAGCCTTAGTGCCTTGATGTGAAAGATAGAAGCATGGCTTCAAGCAGCAACCACTCGCTGTAGTTGTAGATCTCGCGCTTCAACGACAAGAATTATGACTACTAGAGCATCCAGATGAAGATCATGTTCAGATCTCAGGATCTGTGGGAGTTGGTTGAGAACGGCTACCCGAAACTAACAGATGCAGCAGCACTAGTCACCCTCTCCCAAGCAGACAAGGACTTGTTGAAGGAGAACATCAAGAAGGACCAGAAGGCCCTATTCTACATCATGCAAGCGGTCAAGGAGACCATATTCCCATGAATTGCATCAGCCACCAAGGCAAAGCAGGCCTGGGAGATTTTGGCCAGTTCGTATCAGGGCACCAACAAAGTGAAGTTGGTGAAACTACAGATGCTTAGGAGGGAGTTTGAGAATCTACAAATGAGTGAATCTGATTCCATGAGTGACTTCTTCACCCGGATGAAGGACATCATCAACCAGATGTAGTTGAATGGAGAAATCGTGTAGAGCTAGAGAATCATGGAGAAGATTCTCATAAGCCTACCTACTAAATTTGACTCTATTGTGATTGCGATAGAGGAGTCGAGGGATTTGAAAACCCTCTCGATGGATGAGGTCATGGGTTCCCTATAGACGCATGAGTAGATGTTGAGTCTTTCATATCAGTCCTCTCTAGAGCAGGTGTTCAAGGCACAAGTCTCATTTCGAGATAGTGATAGGAAATATTCCCACCAAGGCACCTCTAGTTCTCAAGGAGTAAGATGCAGAGGCAGGTGTGGGAAAGGAAGTAAGTAAGAAGGACGATCAAACCCTAATGAGGGAGACACCAACTACAACTTCCATTAGTAAGGAGGAAGAGGCGGTGCGAAGAACAAACAAGGTGGATCTGGTCAGAAGAAGGACAAATCCAAAGTCCAGTGTTATTATTACAAGAAATTCGACCATTACATCTCAGAGTGCAAAAAAAGGATGGTCAAGGAGAACCAGCAGCAAGCCCATTACACGAATGAAGCCAAAAATATGGCAAGAGAGAACATGCTACTAACTTGCAATATTGAGGAGGAGAACCATAAGAACATCTGGTATCTCGACAGAGGGTGTAGTAATCACAAGACTAGAAACAAGGAAATATTCTCACAGATGGATGAAACAGTCCAGTCTAAGGTCAACATGGGGAACAACAATAAGGTTCCCATGATGGAGAAAGGAAAAATCCTCATCCACACCAGGCACGGTGAACGAAATAATATCTATGATGTCTACTATGTGCCTGGTCTGAAGCACAACCTATTGAGCGTTGGACAACTCGTGCAGAAGGAGAACACTGTCCAGTTCAAAGACGAAGCCTGTACCATCAAAGACATATTACATGGGCAGATTGCAACTGTGTCCATGAAAAAAAATAAGATGTTTTCGCTGCATATTTAGAATGAATATTTGATGTCTCTGAGTGTAGTTGTGAAGGATGCTACCTGGATATGACATCTCAGGTTCGGTCACTTGAGTTTCAATGGCCTGAACTTGCTGCACAAGAAGCAGATGGTGAAGGGTTTACCTTTGATAGAGTAGCAAAATCAAATTTGTGAGGGCTTCTTAGTCGTCAATCAACACAGGAATTCGTTCCCTTTGGGGTAGTCTTGGAGAGCATCATAGCCTTTGGAGCTGGTGCACTTAGACATATGCGGTCCGATGCAGACCAACACATTTATTGGCAACAAGTACTTCTTGACATTCATTGATGACTTCAGTTGAAAGACAGATTTATCCCATAAAGCTGAAGTCGAAAGCTTTTGCCAATTTCAAGGAGTTCAAGGCTCTAGTGGAGAAACAAAGCGACTACCAGGTCAAAACCCTCAGGATGAATGGTGGAGGTGAAAACATCTCCAACGAATTCCAAAACTTCGACAAGCAACACGAAATTCAAAGGCAGTTGACTACCAGATACATACCGCAGTAGAACAATGTAGCTAAGAGGAAGAACAAAACCATCATGGAGATGGCACGTATCATGATGAAGGTGAAGGGATTACCGCATGAGTTCTAGGTAGAGGTTGTAACCTATGTAGTCTATCTGCTGAATAGATGTCCCACCAAAAGTGTGAAGAACAAAATCCCTTAGGAGGCCTGGAGCGATCAGAAGCCATATGTGGCTCATTTTCGTGTGTTCGGGTGCATTGCATATGCACATTTTCCAGAAGAGAAGAAGAAGAAGCTGGATAATAATCCAAAGAAATGCATCTTCACAGGGTACAATGAGCAAGCAAAGGCATATCGACTATATAACCTCGTGACAAAGAAGCTCATCATTAGCTATGATGTGAAGTTCTTGGAAGATGAAGCCTAGAATTGAAAATCGAAGACTAGCCAGTCAGAGCCAACAGTTATTGAGTCTATTGACTTGGAGGATAGAAGTGCACATCCACCTGTGGCCTCAACCAGCAACAACGATGCCAATAGAAGCACAACCTCACCATCTTGGTCGCCTCCACTTGCAAGCAGGATCTCAAATTTGATGACACCCGTGAAGACGAGGAGCTTGCAAGACATCTACGAGGCAACCCGTACTCATCAAGATGAGGAATATTCTGAATTTGCATTCTTTACTGAGTGTGATCCAATGGAGTTTGAAGATGCAAGTCAGAATCAAAAGTGGGTGAAGGTGATGGATGAGGAGATAGAAGCCATTGAGAAGAATGATACATGGCAGCTAGTAGATCTTCCAGAAGGGAAGAAGACCATTGGGGTCAAGTGGGTGTATAAGATGAAGTTCAATGCCCAAGGAGAAGTTGATCGACATAAGGCCAGATTGGTGGTAAAAGGCTACAAGTAGAAGTCAGGCATTGACTACCATGATGTGTATGCACCTATAGCCCGACTTGACACAGTCAAGATGATCCTAGCATTGGCAGCTCAAAAGGGCTAGAGTGTTTACCAGATGGACGTCAAGTCAACCTTCCTCAATGGTGTGTTTGGAGGAGGAGGTCTACATAGACCAGCCACCGGGTTTTGATATTGAAGGCCAGGAGGCCAAAGTCTTGAAGTTGAAGAAGGCCCTATATGGTTTGAAGCAAGCACCCCGGGCTTTGTACAACTGGATTGATAGCTATTTTTAGGAGAATGGATTTGTCAAATGCCAATATGAGCACACCCTGTATCTGATAATTGTTTGTATGTATGTGGACAATCTGATTTACACTAACAACAACAATACCCTATTTGACCAGTTCAAAATAGCCATGAAGGAGTTTGAGATGGCAAACTTAGGGTTGATGAAGTATTTTCTTGACATCGAAGTTGACCAATCGACAGATGGCATCTTCATTTCTCAGGGCAAGTATGTGAAGGATGTCCTGAAGCGGTTCAATATGGAGGACAACAAACCTGCCATCACACCTGTTGCCATGGGTTTGAAGCTGAGTAAACTGGATTCAGGGAGAAACATTAACCCAACTCTGTTTAAGCGGCTAGTTGGCAATCTGATGTATCTAACTGCATCTCGACCAGGTCTGGTGTTTAGAGTTAGCTTGATCAACCAATTTATGGAGATTTCGAAGGACACGCATTGGCAAGCAGGCAGGCTCTTCTTGCACTATGTCAATGGGACGTGGAACCATGGCATCTTTTATGCCAAGCAAGACCAGTTGGAACTGGTGGGCTACACAAATAGCGACTAGGTTGAAAGTACTGACGATCAGATACATTTTATCTCGATTTGAGAGCAGTGTCATGGGCGTACAAGAAGCAATCGATTATTGTGTTATCCACTGCTGAAGTAGAATATGTCATCGCCACATCAGCCGCATGCCAGGCAGTTTGGCTACGAAGGGTTTTGGGTGAACTAAACCATCCATCGGAAGGCACGACAACTGTATTTTGTGACAACAATTCTGCCATAGCACTATCAAAGGATCTAGTGTTTCATGGGCGGACGAAGCACATCAACATTCGGTATCACTTCATCAAAGAGTTGGTGAAGTTTGAGGAAATTCAGCTACAGTTTTGCAGATCCAAGGAGCAGATAGCTGACATTTTCATGAAGCCTTTGAAGGAGGAATCCTTCAGCAGATTGCGAGAGCAGTTGGGTGTTAAAGCTTTTGTGAAATCAGGTTTAAATGGGGATGTTAGAAAAAATAAACCTGGCTTTCACTCTCCACCCAAGGTCACTTCGAAAGTGAGCGACTCCAAGAGTTGCTCACCAAAAGCAGCGACAATGGGCTTCCTACAAAAACTGATATGATTTGACTCTCCATGTGCCGCACAAGTCTTCTATCCTGGTGTAGTTTCTTCCCACGTGCGAGGTTGGTGATTGGTTATTTCCTTCATGCGGGGGTTGTTGATCAGTTGTTCATTCCCAGCTATATACCCTAGTTCTACTAGCATTTGAGTGGGGATGAAAAGTAGATGCAGATTAGTAGTAGAAAGAGAGTAGAGCAGAACAAAGCACCAAACAACAGTTTCGACGTGCTCCCTTATTTTTGTTTATCCTGCATTAATGTAGATGTTTGTAATCCCTTAATGGAGGATTGATTGTATTTTATCTGCTATCATAAATAAAATATGAGTTTGTTTTTGAGTCTGTGGTAAAGGGTTGATTTATTTGTGGCTATGCCACTCTATGTTGAAGCACTTTCTCACTTGCTATTATACAACATGACAATGGCAAGCTAAATACATGCTAAGATTTCCCAATGATTCTCCATTCTCTCTTCATCGCCAACAAATCTCCCCATTACTCCTTATCGCTCAAGTTGGTGAGCAACTTTGGAATCGCGTCACCTTTGGAGTGATATTCGTCCTGCTTAAAAAATCAATTGCATCCGAACTTAGTTTATTTTGTCTCATTCATCTTATGGATTAGGATCATGTTTTTTCCTTTATCATAGCTACTACCTTCGCTCAATTTATGTGCAACTTCCATAATCGCAAAGGTGGGCGAGCGACTTTGGACGACAACTTCCTTAGCCAAATTTTTAGCTATGTCTCGGTAGGCAAGTGACACCTGATGTTGTGCCAAATTGTGTGTGACTCCCATCGATGCTACGACGCCCAATGTCACTGCACTCAACACGCAGCGTCCACTGGTGCTATTTTTGGCTAGTGACATCTGACGTCATTGCCTTGGCATGCGACGCCCGATGTCGCTGCAAGCAGCAAGCACTGCTCGTGGAGCGCGATGCCTGCAGTCGCATAGAGAGACTAAGACTCCCACTATCGTTGGTTAATTTTTGCAAAATATAGCGACTTGGAAAATTAGACAAAACTTCACATTTGTGAGAATGAGAAAAACTTAAATTTTATTTTTTATTTTTAAAATACATCTGTGGTTTAAACTTGAATCTTCCATATGAAATTTTAAAGTTATATCATTATAATGTTTCAAAAAGGAACCTTCAAATTATATTTTTATTAAAAATATATTAATTAGTGTTGTAATTATTTCAAGATTGTCTTAATTTACATATGTTGTTTAATAAGACTCTTTGAAGGAAGGGAACAATAATTGTGGATCTGGGTCCATATAAAAAATGAACAGTTGTCTAGATTTCAAATATCCTTTATTTTATTTATACGTTTATTCATTGGATCTTGGAAGTTTGCTCTACTTGGTTTTTCATATATCCATGAATTTAGATCAATACATATTTTATCTCATGAGACATGGGATAAAACATGCCAACTATTTCAGGTACTAGGAATACCTCCAATAGCCCAAGTAGTTAGCCAACAAGGAGAAACTTCTAAAGTAGCTATGGAGGGGCAAGAACAATCTAGTAAAAGAGCTAGAACATCAGAGACATAAAGTGTGTAAAGGAAAAAAGTCTTACATCAACAATAAATTTTGATCTCCTTTTGTTTTTGTGTCACCTTGACTCCATATCCCAATAGATTATGCAAGCATAAATCCCCTGTGAGTCTCCAATTATGTAGGTAGAATTTTCACCCACATCCATCTCCAAATAGGGAGACAAATTTAATCAATACAAAACACTACATCTTTGCCATAAAATGTCATCAAATAGTTTAGAGCTAAGGTTGGATCAAATATTATGGGAAAAGAAATGCAATTTTTGCTAAGTGTAAGAACATTGCTAGATATTTGGAATGTTGATGTCAACATGTGTTGCAAAAATATATGGCATCTACCATCCAAGCATCGAATAGACCCAGGCCAAGCATCTAACACTAATATGTAGCAGCCCAAGCGAATAACAAAGATGATGTCATGAAGACAGATCAAATATTTGGCTTCCTATGAAATGCATCTGGTCCCTTGAAGCAACAAAATGGCTTAGTATGAAAGTCTGATATTCGACGAAATAATGGAGCCTGTTAGATGCATTCATCCTCATTGCCAAACATTTTAGAATACTTACATAAGAAAGTACAATATAAAATATAGCCCAATAGAATGATGAAAGAAAAATTGGCTAAGGCATAAATAAAACCTAGTGCTTGGCAAAGAACTTCACCAAGCTAAGGAATCAAAGAAGTGCCAAAATTTTTTGAATGCTGATGTTAGAAAGGGATAATTTTTTTGGCAAAAATAAATTGAGTGCCCAACACCTTACAAAATAAGAGGGAAAAAAATAAAAGGGGCATCAAGTGAAACGTGCACCAAACTACCCAATACATGCTCTCGATAAGTGAATCTATTGTTAGAAAATTCTAATAAACTTAGAAGATTTTTCAGCTGACACCTGTGTTGTTATATCTAGGAAGATAATGGGAAAACTAAAAGCACAATGAACATGTCAAAGAATCTGGTGCACTAGATGAGGACACAATAATCACCATTCCCTTAGATCAAGAAAGAATGAGCCACATTAGCACCATGATGCCAAATTAATTGCAACAAAATGAGTTGGAGGAATGAGCATATGCGCTGCAACAACCTGTTAGACTTACAATCTGCTTTATAAACTATAATGACAAATAACCAATTGTAATTGTAAATCTATATATACTAGAATGCAATACATTCTAAGGATCGACTCTTTGGCATTTATAATTGACATGATTGTATTTATTGAGGTTATATGCCTTATTGAATGAGAATTAGATTGTTATTTGGACTCTTGCTAACTTATTATACAAAACATGTATGTATGTCTTACTAAGTAGCTAATGATTATTTGTTGAATCTAGGAAAGAGTAATTCTACTATAGTTATTCTATATTTTTTATTTCTACCTAGATTTGTCGTTGTATTTTTGGAATTGCTCAAATTTCTTAATGATAAGTGCTTTGAATGTATAAGGAAAGCAGGTTGTTTTTTTAGGTGGTTTGATTTAAATTCAATTTGCAATACTATATGTACCATGTCTCTTGATGTTGTCAAATATGTAGCAGTATTATCTCATCTTTCTAACCCTTCGCATTTCTTACTTTATTCTACAACCCCCCATTTAGTTAGATTATCTAGGGATAGGAATTGACCTTCTTTGGAGGTTGACTCAAAAACCCTTATTTTTGAACCATCCAATCTCTTAGTTGAGGTCTTGTGGGTGCATCACACTCATTCACTCACTTGGGTGGATTTTAAAACTAAGAATTCACATATAGGGAAATGTTAATGTCCTAAACAAGCACTTGTGTTATACCAGTCTATAATATTTTATTACATGAATGGTTTGGTATGCCATTCCACTTATAATATTTAGTGCTAATATTTATGAATGATGATGTCAGAAATAGTTTCATAATGTGATTAAACCTTTCAATTGGGTATGTACCATCATAGAAATGATCAATTAATGAAAGGAGAAAGAAGGCTTAATTTGATGATTATGAGACATTTGTTCATAAGGCATAACTATTTTGGATGTTAATTGAAGGGATGGTCTTCTCTTCTATGAAAGCATCATCTAATTGTATTTTTAGTTGACTAAAGTCAATGAGCATGGCAACAACTATATATTTCATCAAATTCATTCAAAATTCATGCTTAGAACAATAGTGATAATTAGACGTACCCTGTAACTCTTTGTGTGCTGCCATAATTTATGAAAGAGATATTTTCCAAAGTGCTTATATTGAAATATGTAGGACCATACATGAAATCTCCTAGTTGTCACAAATGAATACTCAAAATGAAAACAAATGTATCTACTTTTGTTTTTGAGTTGCATTCTAGGCACAAGCTAAGATTATCCCTCTTAGTAGTCAAGATTATCTCATCAAAAGGGGTTGTATCACGATCTTTCTGAGATGTGTTGAAGTTTTTCCACATGAATCCCCCTACAAAAAAATCAAATATGGTAGCTAGATTTTGAGATTGAAATCCATCCAATGAAAAATCAAGTCTTACTAGGTTAACCAACTCTACGTGTCACTAGAATTAGGTAGAAATATTTATTTACTTCCAAATTCTTAAATAAGGGCATGCCCTAGTATTGCATTTGAATATCAATGGGTATACTGAAACTAGAAACTGTAGCAAGGCTTTAACTTTTAATGAAAGAAGAATCTAAATTCTAGTAAAAATAATCTTCTTTTGACTTTTTGAAGAGCCATAATTGATGTTTTTAAATCCTACACACCAAAACAATAATTTACTATTAAAAAAAGAGCCTAGCCCTTAATTTTCAAACATAGTAAAACATAGTGGGGAATAAGTTGGACTGTACCATCTAGTTGTAAGAAAGTCGATGTCAAATTCAATAATATAATGAAAGCTAGTGTGGCTAACAGTGTGAACCTTATGGAATTCATAACTATTCACCCCATTTGGTCAATACAATGTAAAATTATCCTCCTTGATGACCTATATTATAATTAGAGTGGACATTTCATGACAACTTTCAGAGAAAATTACTAGTCTATTACAAATGGACAAGACCATTCAACTTTGAAACCTAAACATGCATATAGAGTGGACATTTCATGGCAGCTTTTGGTGAGAATGTTTAGCTTGTTTGATGCATGAGCCAACGAAAAAAATAACTGGAGTTTTTATACAAAGGATCAAATAAACAATAAGCATGTAATTTATAGTTCCACCTTTTGAGATAGCTAGTAGAATGAGAGGACCAATTTATTCAAACATTTTTTAATATGGTTCAGAAGCCTAAAGTAAAAATCCCATCTTATAATGGAAGCTTGAATCCAAAGGAGCTCATAGACTAGATTTTTTCAATAGATAAGTACTTTGATTTTAAGTTAATAGAAGACCCCAAAAGGGTGAATTTTGTCAACATGAAGTTAGAAGTGCATGCATCCCTGTGGTGGGACCATGTGCACATTAAAATACATGGGAGAAAATGATTACCAAACTAAAGGCTAAATTTGTGTTTTCAAACTACCAATTGGGTCCTTTTAGAAAATTGTAAAATCTAAGACATAAGGATATGAGTGTGAAGGATTATACAAAGAAGTTCTATAGTCTCACCATTTAGGCCAGCCATATGGAATACAATGAGTAAAAGGTGTCTAAGTACATCAATGGACAATAGCTATCCATACAAGATGAAGTTAGTATGATAAGAATAAGGATGGTAGAAGAAGCCTACCAATATTCCTTGAAGGCAAAGGAGAAGTTATCATGAAGGCAACAAAATAATGCAAGAGGAAGAGGACAATCCTCTCAATAACAAGAACAATCAAACAATAGTAGTGGGCAACATTTGCAAGAAGGAGAAGCTAGTACTTCTTGTGGTGATTTCAATCATAATTCCAGAGGAGGTGGAGACTCCTCATGAGGAAGAGGTGGTTTTGTCTAAGGAAGGGTAGAGGATTCTTTGAAATATGTCATATTTGTAGAGAAGATGGTCATTGGGTATTTGAATTTCCAACCATGCAATATAGTAGCAATAAGAAAAAAGAGGTCAAGAACCATATTGCGTAAGCCAAATAAAGAAATGTTGCTTTCCCAAAGCATGTAGAACTATAACAAGAAGAACTCCTTATGATAAATAGGGTATTGTTAAACTAGCAAAGGCGATGCATGAACCTAAGAAAAAAAGAATTTTTTTTCAGGATTATTTGCAAATTAGAAGGTAAATATTACAAGGTGATTGTGGATAGCGGTAGCATAGATAACTTGGTATCACTAGATATGGTGCAATAACTTGGGCTAAAGAGAATGAAACACCCATATTTGTATAGAGTCTCATGGTTGCAAAAGGGACATCAAGTTTTGGTAACTAAACAATAGATGGTAGATCTTCAAATTGGCTTTTATAAGTATGTGATTCTATGTGACATCATGTTGATGGATGTGTGTCATGTCTTATTGGGAAGACCATGGTAGTTTGATAAAAAGGTAGTGCATGACGGTAGGGAGAACACCTACACTATTGAGAAGGATGAAAATAGGTATACATTAAGTCCATTGAAGGACAAAGGGAAAGTAGTGGACAACAATCCTATAGTGTGCAAGGGTATAGAAAAACAATCCTATAGTGTGAAGGGAAAGAAGAAGGAAGCATGTTTTACTTTCATTGGTAAACCCACAAAAGAAGGGACAATGAACATGATGGATGAAACCCCATATAAGGTGAAGGATATATTGGAAGAATACGTAAAGATTATTATAAAATGAGTTACCACCAATAAGGAGCATGGATCATCACATGGAATCAATTCTTAGATTGAACTTGCATGATAAGCCAACACCAATGAAGAATGAGAAAGAAATGGTAGAGACAAGAAAAAGAGTAATCTTAGTGGAGAAGGAGTTGGTCCAAGTCACCAGTGGTAGTGATGATGAATATGATGGTGTAAAAATTTTTGTTGGAGATAAGCAGAAAGAAAAAGAATTGATAAAGAGACAACAGTGGAAGATGAACCTCATCAAGTCATTGATGGTCATGACTATGACCATACTTCCAAAGCTGATAGTGATATTGGTACTTCAAAGTGTGGTGAAGGACGTTGTGAGGATGATTGAGATCATAGGGGTGATGGAGAGTTTAGGTGCTTTAAAAAGCACACAAGAGGCATTGGCTCATGTTGATGAGAAGAATAGGGTATAATGGCAAAGGATTGGAAAGATATGAGCAAGGTGTGAAAATGCCCACAATGCCAAAATTAAGGCCAAAGACTGAAGGCCTTGGGTATGCAGGTCTAGCAAGAAGCAATGGGACTAAATTTTTGAGAGGAGAGAGTAGTACAAGGAATGAAGGTTTGAGAATAGGTTGTTGCAATCAATGTGGAAGAGTTGGACACATTGCAACTAGGTGTTGGAACCTACATCCTTGTGCAAGTTGTAGATGACATGATCACTCAAAAAGAAGGTATTGACAACAAGAGAGTGTCGTCAAGAAAGTATGTATTAATTGCAGTTGGATGGATGTGATGTAATAGGAGGTGAAAAAGATGTTGAGTGCATTCTATGTGAGGAGGTTTGATCCTCAAAGGAAGGCCAAGACAAGATAGTAAAGTTGGTCTTGTCAAGGTAGCCAAGCTAGAGTGATAATAGCTTAGCCGACCACTTCATAAACTATTGCTCTTGAAATATTTTTGTTACTTGATGAGGATGATATAAGAGCATCCATATGGCAAAAGCCAACTGAAAGAATAGTTGGAGTTTTTGTATAGAAGATTGGATAAGTGATAAGCATGCAATCGATAGTGTCACCTTTTGAGATAGTTAACCATTATATGTTGTTTACAAAAAAAACTAAAGCTAAAAGTTTCACAACAACTCATTGTTGTCATGCTTATAAATAAAATAAGAACATCCAACATGAAGGTGGCCTATAAGAGTAAAACTATAGATAAAAAAAATATGTTTATTCTAAAATTGTGTTACATGTTCACAACCATCCTTTTTATAAAAGCTATGTTGTATTAGTTTGGACTAATAATTTTTTTTCCGTGCATTAATATCTTTGAGCATCAATCTTATAGGCATTCAAAATATATGTGTCCCAAGTTGGGATCTTTCTTACGCGATAATGCAATCCAGAAATATGGATATGGACAACAATTTAAGAGTTTAGGAGAAAATCGCCATAGTCGGAGAAAATAAAAAATAAAAAATTTCAACATGCAAAAAAGAGAGCGCCACGTTGCCGCTGCATCGTTGTTGCAAACGCAAAAGACCATTCAACTTCGAAACATAAACACGGATATAGAGTGGACGTTTCGTGGCAACTTTCGAATAGAATTCTTAGCTTGTTACAAACGCACAAGACCTTTCAACATCGAAATCTAAACACGGATATAGAGTGGACATTTTGTGGTAACTGTCGGAGACAATTGTTAGCTTGTCACAAACGCACAAGACCATTCAACTTCGACACCTCAGCAAGCATTTAGAGTTTATATTTCGCGGAAACTTTAGCTTGGTACAAACACACAGAGACCATTCAACTTCGAAATCTAGACGCGCACTTTCGAAGACAATTCTTAGCTTGTTAGAAACGCACAAGACCATTCAACTTCGAAACCTAAGCAGGCATAAAAGGTGGACATTTCGTGGCAACTTTCGGAGACAATTCGTAGCTTGTAACAAATGCACAAGACCATTCACCTTGAGACAATTCTCAGCTTGTTACTAACACACAAAACCAGTCAACTTTGAAACCTAACCAGGCATTAGAGTGGAAATTTCGTAGCAACTTTCGGAGAAAATTCTTAGCTTGTTAAGTACGCACAAGACCATTCAATTTCGAAATCTAAGCACGCACTTTCGTTGTTACGAACACACTAAGCCAGTCAACTTTGAAACCAGCCATTCGACATTGAAACCTAACCAGTCATATAGAGGGGACATTTCGTGGCAACTCTCCGAGACAATTCTTCGCTTGTTACACACGCACAAGACCATTCAACATCGAAACCTAAGCACGCACTTTCGTTGACAATTCTTAGCTTGTTAAAAACACACAAGACCAGTCAACTTCCAACTTCGAAACCTAAGCACAGATGTAGAGCGGACATTTCGTCGCAACCTTCCGAGACAATTCTTAGCTTGTTACAAATGCACAAAAGCATTCAACTTCGAAACCTAAGAGTGGACACTTCGTGGCAACTTTCTGAGATAATTCTTAGCTTGTTAAGAACGCACAAGACCATTCAACTTCGAAACCTACGCACGCACTTTCGGAGACGATTCTTCGCTTGTTACACACGCACAGACCATTCAACTTCGAAACCTAGGCACGCACATAGAGTGGATATTTCGTGGCAAATTTCGGAGACAATTTTTAGTATGTTACACGGCATAAGACCATTCAACTTTTTCTTGATTGAGGTTAGTGTGAGAAACTTTTACGAAGAGATTTAAGATTTGGTATTTTCATTTCAACTATGACTTTTTATAAGGGTGAGAGTTAGACTTATCAATAAGGGCCAAACACACACCCACCCCCTCACACATGCAAGGGTTTGAACCTTGGACCTCTCAAAGAAGAACAAAAAAAAAACCTCACTATTGCATTGTCTAAAAAGAAAATCTCGAGTAAGGGTGTGAACATTGGATGTCTCAAAGAAGACCCAAAAAGCCCCATGTGTGCTGTTTAGAAAGAAAACCTCGAGAACCCGCTCATAACTAGCCGACAGTGTCATCCCATCTCAGTATACCATACTCACTATCTAGAAGGAAGCCACAAAAGATTTTTTGTGCCTTCCTTTTCATTGCAGAGAACCTCCGGTTTCCTTCTTCACTTATACTACAAAAAAAAATTAAACTTTTAGATTAAAAAACCTTCGCAACCCATCTTAAATGACCAACAGTACCTTTAGACTAGCCTTCCCGCTTCCCCCTTCCTTCACAAACAAGAAAGTGAACAAAGAGGTAATGACCAACGGTACGTTTAGACTAGCCTTCCCCCTTCCTTGACAAACAAGAAAGTGAACAAAGAGGTAGGGGACCAATGGTCGTAGGTAAGACATTTGGATGTCACACAAAAAGATTCCGAAAGGAGACTCAAGTTTAAGATTTAACATCTAATGACTGCCCAACTAAATGGCATTTTAAATTAGAATTGTCATTGACTTTGACTTTTAATTACAACATTGGAAGTCGGATGTACTACTTCCACGTTGCCTTCTCCAACTCATGTTCAATATACTTTACTATATAGGAGAAATAAATTAATTTGCAGCCAAAAACATAAAAAGACTTTTACTTGAATTTTTATGTGAAAGCAATTGCATCCTATTTTATGATAATTGGATGACATGGGTATTATGAGAGAACTAAAAGAGTGTTTAATAGGTAAAATTTTAATTTTAATTTTTTTTTATATAATAAAATAATATTATAATTTTATTTATTATTATTTAAGTTATAGTTTTTTTTTTAAATAATGTTGATTTAGATATAATCATATAAGATATAAACTTATAAGTTTGTAGTTATATTACAGATAATAATTTTTAAAATTTAAAAATATTAAATTTAATTAATTTTAATAATATTCATCTTGTTAACTAAATGAATTTATTTTATCAACTATCAAATATTTTTTTTAAGGAGAAAGTTCACAAATTACATCAACAACCACCTTTAAGGGGTTCCAACACATGATCAATTAAGAAACAACTATCATCTTAGCCGCTAGAACAATTGCCTTGCTTCGTTTAAAGTAAAATAACATTAATTTTATTAAACTTAAAAAAAAATCATATTTCTAATTTCTATCTATTAGAACAAATTATTTTAACTATAAAAAAGAAATTTTAATTTTAAGTTATTTATATTGCGGGTAACATCTTACTCATATCAATATTTTACGTTTATATATAAATCAAACCTGCATTCGTACCATTATTGAAGGTATTTCCTCGTTAATAATAGTCACGGGTATCCAATCAATGTTTCCTTTTTAAAAGGTAAGTGGTATGGAAGATGGCAGTGAGAGAGAAACCGACAAACGAAAAATTATGGCGCAAAACTTGAAATTTGTTCGGGTTTTGTATTTTTTGTTTATTTCTTTTCAAAAATTAAATTCTAATAATATGCAGCAGAGTGCGTCGGAACATATCAAACATCAAGCAAATTTATTTTCGCAAATAATAAAACTCCAACGAATAAAATTATTTTCGCATATAATTTGATTTAAAATTGAATTTACAGAATAAACATTAAAAAACATTTCCGAATTTATATAAAATTATAACTTTTAAATATTCGTATCTTTAGTTTTGATGGAAATCTTTTTTCATCATACTCTGTTTTGCTTACTTTACACAAGTATAAAATCAGTTCGCAAAAACGTTTCAATGGAATTCACTGTCTTAAAAAAAAAAAAAAAATTTCTTTTTACAGTCACCACTGCAATGTGAACATATGGTGAGTTTTTTCATTTATTATTATTTTTTTTCAAAAATTCATTTATTATATTTATAAGTTTCTTGTGGAGACGCAAACGTAGATCACAAGTTGAGAGCACAAACGGTCCTGTTTTGCGGCCCACACATTCATTTGCAGGTGATCTTAAAATCTCTATTATATAGGAGTGGTTATTGTACCTTACAATTGATTTCCTTCTTGTTTATTATTTCCAAATTTATTCATTAGCTTTCTTCCTGTAGATCTTGAAGATCAAAGAGAAATCAAAGTCCCTATAGAATATACCGAGGAAGAAATTAAAGACGCTACAAATAACTATTCCAATATCATTGGCAAGGGAGCATTTGGTTCCGTATTTAGAGGTAGTCTCTCTGGTTACGGAGTTGCGGTCAAGATCCTCTCAACTAATTCTGACCAGGGACAGCTAGAATTCCAAAATGAGGTGGGTTTCTTCACAAATATTTTGAAAGAATTACCTACTAAAGAGATGATTTGTTTTAATCTATTTGTTATTTTTCTCTTCCGTCAAGTCTTCCGTTGACAGGTGTTTTGTATTCGTTCCATTTAGGTAACCCTTCTTTCAAGGATACATCACAGGAACCTTGTTAACCTTATTGGCTACTGTAAACAGCCTACAGTAGCGTTCGTATATGAATATATGCATTTTGGAGCATTGAGTGATCATCTATACGGTAATATTAAATCCACCTTCGTATGATATTGTAATTAAAGTTAAATGCTCATCTTAGTAAAAATGCGTCACTACTCTGTTTGTAGGTGTAGCCAAAGTGGAGAATCCACTTGATTGGCGTACGCGACTCAACATCGCTCTACAGCGCAGGGTAATATGTGAAGATTTAATTTGTTTTAATTTTATCGTCGTCGGGAGCGGGAGCGGGAGCGGGAGCGCAAGGTGAAGGGAGGGTCCGAAGTCGGGTTGTGCAGCTGAAGTAGGGTTGATTGCGCAATCGGGCTGCGCAAGTAATTTGCGCAGTCGGGTTGTGCACGGGAACTTGTGCGTAGTCGGGTTGCGCACGAAAGATGTGCACAATCGGGCTGCGCAAGTAAAACTTGCGCAGTCGGGTTGCGCACGGGAACTTGTGCGCAGTCGGGTTGCGCACGAAAAATGTGCGCAATCGAGCTGCGCACGGAAGAAAGTGCTAAGTCGGGGAGCGGGTGGTCAACGCCCGACTGCGCTGGTCAAAGGCAGCAAAGTCCGACTTCACTGCGCAGTCGGGAAGACAGCTCTAGACTTAGGCAAATTTTTGCCTTGCGAACTTTTCTTGTTCGGAGGCTTGCGCAGCTACTGCGATGGTTTGCTTGGCTTGGCAAGAACTGTACAGGAGGACAGAAACATCGAATCTGAATGCAATGTTACTGATATGAGTTCAAACTTATAGAACACGAAAGAAAATGCTCTGAGGCGATTGTACAGACAACAACAGATTTTGTGCCGACAAAGATAACCGCAAACCCTACATATGCCTTAAACAACAGTGAATTTTATTCTTATAAGACGAGGGTTACAAAAGTCCTCAATTGAGGAAAAACTAACATCTACAAACTAAAGCTGCAGGATAAACTGAGGGGGAAAACAAATGTCGAGTCTGCTGCTCAGATATTTAAACAGATGAGCTACACTGCTCACTGAAATGATCTTGTCTGCTACTCTACGAGTGATTATTTTTCTCTTGCCTGTTTCTCCAAATTTTCCCCACTCTCCTCTCTTTGTCTGAAGACCCGAACTGCCTTATATAGCCGCGGTGAGAGGAAGATAGAGGTTATCCTCTGACAAACCCTAAACTAGGGTTTCTGACCAATCTCGAACAGGCATTAACTTCTGCGACGATCGGATCTGTCAGACGTCACATCTGTCAGAAGGCACGTGCGACATCAAGTCAAAAAATTTTGGGATCCCCGACTGTGTGAGCGCAGTCCGGCTTCGCCTAAGTTCCGAGCACAGTTGGGCGGAGGCGTGAAATCTGGATTAATATTTCTAGCACCCTCCTTTAAACCTAATTTCATGAGTGCTTTGACTCCAAGCTGCTCACGCAATCTGCTGAAGTCTTCCTCCTTCAAAGGCTTCGTGAAAATATCTGCCAACTACTCCTTGGATCTACAAAACTACAATTGAATTTCTTTGGACTTCACCAACTCTCTAATGAAGTGATACGAATTTCGATGTGCTTCGTCCGGCCATGGAACACGAGATCCTTTGACAATGCGATGGTCGAATTGTTATCACAAAAAAATGTTGTCGCACATTCCAGAGGATAGTTCAGTTCACTCAGAACTCTTCACAGCCAAACTGCATGGCATGTGGCTGACGTGGTAGTGACATATTCTGCTTCAGCTGTGGACAACGCAACAATGGGTTGCTTCTTGGACACCCATGAGACTGCCCCTGATCCGAGATGGAAAGCATACCCGAAGGTGCTCTTCCGATCATTGGTGCTGCCAACCCAGTCACTATTTATGAAGCCCACCAGTTCCAACTGGTCCTATCTAGCATAAAATAGTCCATTGTTCCACGTCCCGTTGACATAGCGCAAGATCCTCTTGCCTGCTTACTAGTGCATGTCCTTCGGAGTCTCCATAAAACGACTGATCAAACTGACTCCGAATATCAGATCTGGCCGAGTTGCAGTCAAATACATCAGACTGCCAACTAGCCTCTTGAACAAGGTTGGATCTACATTCCTCCTTGAATCCAGCTTACCCAGCTTCAAACCTGTGGCTACAGGTGTGATGGCAGGTTTGTTGTCCTCCATCTTGAACCACTTCAAGACATCCTTCGCATACTTGCCTTGAGAAATGAAGATGCCATCTACCGATTGGTCAACTTCAATGCCGAGAAAATACTTCATCAACCCTAAGTCCGTCATCTCGAACTCCTTCTTCATGGTTGTTCTTAACTGGGCAAACAGTGTTGTGTTGTTTCCAGTGTAAATTAAATTGTCCACATCTAGGCAGACGATTATGAGCTCACCTACATCATTTGTCTTCATGTACAGGGTGTGTGGTGTAGATCACATTACACTAGCAACACCAAACAAATGATACACAGGTATTTTTCCTTTGAACCAGTCATAGAATCAAACCTTTTTTTACTTTCATGCCCAAAAATAAGGATACAAGAGAAGAAGGCCCCTTTACAATTTCGAAAAATCCCCTCAAATACCCTATTTTCCCTTTTTCCCACCTAAAACCATTCAAATTGAAATTTGAATTTTGGGGGCAACTTGTCGAGGTCATAACTTCGCACTCATTGACCCGATTGACTATTATAGCATGTTTTCGAAAACAGCATGAAACGAACTAAGCGAGGCGAGCCTTGGCGCAAATGTCTAGCCAAAAATCCTCAAATTCGACCTCTAAGACCTTCAAAAATCTCCTGCAAGTTAAACTAGTTTTACAAAATAAAATAAAATAAAAATTACAATTTTTTTTTCAGGTGATGCAAGATCACTCTTACACCACTGGATGCTCCTGCATCAGTGTGCTCATATTACATTTTACAAACCCATTTTCCTGAAAATAACTGTCAATTCGGCTGTACCAAGCCCGGGCGCCTGCTTCAAACCGTACAGGGCCTTCTTCAGCTTCAGGACTTTGCCCTCCTGGCCTTCAATTTCATAACCTGGTGGCTGGTCTATGTAGACCTCTTCCTCCAACACTCCGTTGAGGAAGGCTGACTTGACATCCATTTGGTACATCTTCCAACCCTATTGGGCTGCCAATGCCAGGATCATCCTGACTATGTCAAGTCAGGCTACAGGCGCATATACCTCATGATAATTGATGCCTGACTTTTTCTTGTAGCCCTTTACCACCAGTCTGGCCTTATGCTTGTCAACATCTCCTTGGGTGTTGAACTTTGTCTTATACACCCACTTGACCCCAATGGTCTTCTTCCCTACCGGAAGATCTATCAGTTGCCATGTATCATTCTTTTCAATGGCTTCAATCTCCTCGTCCATAGCCTGCACCCACTTCTGATTCTGACTTGCATCTTCGAAATCTACTGGACCAACTTCAATAAAGAATCCAAAGTCAGAGTACTCTTCATCTACATGGGTTTGGGTTGCCTCGTAGATTTCTTGCAAGCTCCTTGTCTTCGCTGGTGTCACCAGGTTCTAGATTCTACTTGCACATGGAGGCGACCGAGATGGAGTGGTTGTGCTACTGCTGGCACCGCTGCTACTGATGGAGGTTGCAGGTGGCTGCACACTTCCTTCTTCCAAGTCAACAAACTCTACTACTGCTGGCTTTGACCGGCCAGTATCTGACTTTCAATTCCAAGCTTCATCTTCAATAAACTTCATATCACGGCTGATGATGAGCTTCTTCATCATAGGATTGTACAGCCTATATGCCTTCGCCTACTCACTGTACCCTGTGAAAATGCACTTCTCAGCTCTATCATCTAACTTCTGTCGCTTCTCTTATGGAACATGTGCATATGTAATGCACCCGAACACACGTAAGTGAGCCACACTTGGCTTCACACTGCTCCAGGCCTCCATAGGGATTTTGTCCTTCACACTTTTGGTGGAACATCTGTTTAGCAGGTAGACTGCACATGTTACAGCCTCTGCCCAAATTCGTGTGGCAATCCCTTCGTCTTCATCATGCTTCATGCCATCTCCATGATGGTCCGGTTCTTCCTCTCAGCTATGCCATTTTGTTGTGGCGTGTATCTGGCAGTGAACTTCCTTCGAATTTTGTGTTGCTTGTAGTAGTTATGGAATTCGTTGGAGATGTATTGATGCAGGAGCATCCACCAGCACCTGATGTAGAAGCATCCAGTGGTAGGAGGGCCACTTTTGAAGAGTCGGCTTAGGAAGAAGAAGGCAAAGAAATTTTTTTTCAAGCAAAAGTTGAAAGTTGTAGCGAAATCGCGACGTCAAGGCAAGGCGGAGGCAGGGAAGCGGACTGGTCGCGATATCGCGATGTCAAAGAAGGAAGCAGGGCAAGGCAGAAGGTGGTCACGATATCGCGACGTCGTGATATCGCGACGGCAGGGAAGAAAGCAGGGCGAGGCAGGAGGTGGTCGCGATATCACGACGTCGCGATATCGCGATGTTGCGATATCGCGATGAAGAACAAAGCGAAAGGGACGATGGCAGAGTGGTCGCGACATCGCGACAAATAACAAAGCAGAGGGGTCGATGGTAGAGTGGTCGTGATATCGCGACATATATCAGAACAAAGGGCTCAAGGACGGAATGGTCGCGATATCGCGACGAGAAAAGAAGACAAAGAAGAAGAAAGAGATGGCGGGAAACCGCAGCAGGCGGTATTTTCGAGGACCGTTTCAGAATGACATGTGGCACCAAGGTGCAGTTAAAGTGGGTGAATGCCAAGAAGCGTGGGAAACAAAAAGGATGGGTCGCGCAGGGTATTCTGACGGAATCGATAGTGACAGAGACCGTGTGGAGTGGGGTATTAAATCGGGTTGGTGTCCCGATTTTTGTGTTGATGTTCCAAAGGGTCGGGACCTCTATAAAAACCCAGTCTTTGTAATAAATCGGGTTGGTGCCCCGGTTTTTGTGATGGATGTTTTCAGAGGGTCGGGGCCTCTATAAAAACCCAGTTTAATGTATTAGATCGGGGTGGTGGATCGAAGATTGCACGCAGAGTGTGGAAGTGAGAAGACCAAGCCGAGCGCTGGTCATTGTAAAGCCTGCGGGCTGTTTGTATGTATTTTCCAGATTTAATAGAAGAAAAAAATTTGGGAATTGCGTGAGTGTGAGCGTGTGATTTTCCCGTCCCCCATCAGTGGTATCAGAGCTAATGTTCCTAAGTGTGTAACAGATCGTCGGATGTGAGGCAGTTACACCAAGATCTGTGGTAGGGTTCTGAGAGAGAGAGTGAGTTAGGGTCTTTGAGTGCATAAGCAGATTCGCCGAGCGTGAGGCAGTTTACGCCAGGACCTAGTAGAAAAATGCATCCTCGAAGAAGCCGGGACAGCAAGAGCGATATGATGACAGTGGAAGAGTTTGAAGCTTTGCAAAGGCAGTTCAAAGCCCTGCAAGAGGAGTGGCTCAGCATAAAATTGCGGGAGCAAGAAGAGCGGCACAGAAAGCGTGAATAAAGACAGAAAAAGAGAGATTTCGGAGTGCATCAGAAGCTGAAGCTAAAGAAGGCTGCATGCAAAGAAGAGTGCAACAGTGCCAGGATCTGCCTGGAAGAAGGCATAAATTTAACTGGCAAAGAGAAGGGGTTGAAGCAGGCTGCAGAGGTAGATGAATGTTTGGAGATGTTGCAGGAGGCAGCATCCAAACAGCTCAGAAGTGAAGATCACTTCTCCACCAACCCCGGGTGTCTGATGCAGGAGCATCCAGCAGCACCTGATGTAGAAGCATCCAGTGGCAGGAGGGCCACTTCTGAAGAGTCGGCTCAGGAAGAAGAAGAAGAAGAAGGCAAAGAAAATTTTTCCTAGGCAAAAGTTGAAAGTTGTAGCGAAATCACGATGTCAAGGCGAGGCGGAGGCAGGGAAGCGGACTGCTCGGGATATCGCGAAATCGCGACGTCAAAGAAGGAAGCAGGGCAAGGCAGAAGGTGGTCGCGATATCATGACGACAGGGAAGAAAGCAGGGCAAGGCAGGAGGTGGTCGCGATATCGCGACGTCGCGATATCACGACGAAGAACAAAGCAGAAGGGACGATGGCAGAGTGGTCGTGATATCGCGACGTCGCAATGAATAACAAAGCGGAGGGGTTGATGGCAGAGTGGTCGCGATATCACGACATATATCAAAACAAAGGGCTCGAGGACGGAATGGTCGCGATATCGCGACGAGAAAAGAAGACAAAGAAGAAGAAAGAGATGGCGGGAAACCACGACAGGCGGTATTTTCGAGGACCATTCTAGAATGACACGTGGCACCAAGTTGCAGTTAAAGTGGGCGAATGCCAAGAAGCGCGAGAAACAAAAAGGATGGGTCGCATAGGGTATTCTGACAGAATCGACAGTGACAGAGACCGTGCGGAGTGGGGTATTAAATCGGGTTGGTGTCCCGATTTTTGTGTTGATGTTCTAGAGGGTCGGGACCTCTATAAAAACCCAGTATTTGTAATAAATCAGGTTGGTGCCTCGATTTTTCTGACGAATGTTTTCAGAGGGTCGGGGCCTCTATAAAAACCCAGTTTAATGTATTAGATCGGGGTGGTGGATCAGATATTACACACAGAGTGTGGAAGTGAGAAGACCAATCCGAGTGCTAGTCATTGTAAAGCCTGCGGGCTGTTTGTATGTATTTTCCAGATTTAATAGAAGAAAAAAAATTGGGAATTGCGTGAGTGTGAGCGTGTGATCTTCCCGTCCGCCATCATGTATTCACCTACACCATTTGTCTTGAGAGTCTTGATCTGATATCCACTTTGTTTCTCCACCAGAGCCTTGAACTCCTTGAATCTGGCAAATGCTTATGACTTCAGCTTGATGGCATAGATCCACGTCTTTCAGCTAAAGTCATCTATGAACGTTAAGAAGTATTTGTTTTCGAAAAATGTGCTGGTTTGCATTGGACCGTAAATGTCTGAGTGCACCAGCTCTAGTGCTTGTGATGCTCTCCAAGATTGATCGGAAGGGAACGAATCCCTATGTTTTTTGCCGACTAAGCAGCCCTCACAAACTTGATTTTGTTGCTCTATCAGGGGTAAACCCTTCACCATCTACTTCTTGTGTAGTTGATTCAGGCCACTAAAGTTTAGGTGACCAAATCTGAGATGCCACAACCAAGTAGCATCTTTCACAACTGCACTCAGAGACATTAATGATTCATTCTGAATCTGCAGCAAAAACATTTTATTATTCGTCATGGACACGGTAGCAATCTGCCCATGCGACTTGTCTCTGATGGTGCAAGCTCCGTCTTTGAACTGGACCGTATGTCCCTTCTGCATGAGCTATCCAATGCTCAGCAGGTTATGCTTCAGGCTAGGCACATAGTAGACATCATAGATCTGCTTTCGTTCGTCGTGCCTAGTGCGGATGAGGATCTTTCCTTTCCCCATTATGGGAACCTTGTTGTTGTTCCCCATCTTCACCTCAGACTGGACTGTTTCATCTAGTTGGGAGAACATCTCCTTGTTCCCCGTCATGTGGTTGCTGCACCCGTTGTCTAAATACCAGACATTCTTCTGGCACTCCTCAATGTTGCAAGTCAACAACACGTTTCCTCCTACCGCATTTTTGGTTTCATCCATGTAATGGGCTTGCTGCTGGTTCTCCTTGGCCATCCATTTTCTGCAATGTGAGATGTAATGGTCAAACTTCTTACTGAAATAGCACTCGACCTTTGGCATGTCCTTCTTCTCACCAGATCCAGTTTGTTGATTTTTTGAACTGCCTCTTCCACCTTGCTGATGGAAATTACAGTTGGTCTCTCCTTCGCTAGGGTTTGACCGTCCTCCTTGCTTGTTGCCTTTCCCATGCCTGCCTTTACCTTTTGCTCCATGAGAACTAGAGGCGCCATGGTGGGAATCTTGTCTACCGCTATCTCGAAATGAGACCTAAGCCTTGAATGCTTGCTCCAGAGAGGTTTGAGATGAATGACTTAGCCTCTGTTCATGTGTCTGCAACGAACCCATGATCTCGTCTGTCGAGAGGGTTGTCAGATCCCTCGACTCTTCGATTGCTATCACAACCGAGTCAAACTTGGCAGGCAGACTTCTGAGAATTTTCTCCATGATTCTTTGGCTCTGCATGATTTCTCCGTTCAACCGCATCTGGTTGATAATGTTCGTCATCCGGGTGAAGAAATCACTCATGGACTCGGACTCACTCATCTATAGATTTTCAAACTCCCTCCTGAGCATCTGCAACTTCACCAACTTTACCTTATTTGTGCCCTGGTACGAGATGGCCAAAATATACCAAGCCTGCTTCGCCTTGGTGGCTGATGCTATCCGCGAGAAGATGGACTCCTCGACCGCTTGCATGATGTAGAAGAGGGCCTTCTGGTCCTTCTTCGTGTTCTCTTTCAACAGGTCCTTGTCTGCTTGAGAGAGGGCAGCCAATGCTGATGCATCTACCGATTCTAGGTAGCCATTCTCGACTAACTCCCACAGCTCCTAAGATCCGAACAAGATCTTCATCTGAATGCTCTAGTAATCGTAATTCTTCCTATTGAAGCACGGGATCTGCAACTACAAGTTGTTGCTACTAGAAGCCATTCTGATTTGATCTCCGCATCAAGGGATCAGTAGCTCTGATACCAATCTGAAGATCTAATTTATTTTAATTTTATCATCGTCGGGAGCGGGAGCGCAAGGCGAAGGGAGGGCCCGAAGTCGGGCTGCGCAGCCGAAGTCGGGTTGTGCTCCCGACTATTGCGCAATCGGGTTGTGCAAGTAAAACTTGCACAGTCGGGTTACACACGGGAACTTGTGCATAGTCAGGTTGCGCATGAAAGATGTGCACAATCGGGCTACGCACGAAAGATAGTGCTAAGTCGGGGAGCGGCTGGTCAACGCCCGACTGTGCTGGTCAAAGGTAGCGAAGTTTGACTTCTCTGCGCAGTCGGGAGGACAACTCCAAACTTAGGCAAATTTTTGCCTTGCGAACTTTTCTTTTTTGAAGGCTTGCACGGCTACTGTGATGGTTTTCTTGGCTTGGCAAGAACTGTACGGGAGGAGAGAAACACCGAATCTGAATGCAATGTTACAGATCTAAGTTCAAACTTATAGATTACGAAAGAAAATGCTCTGAGGCAATTGTACAGACAACAATAGATTTTATGCCGACAAAGATAACCGCAAACCCTACAGATGCCTTAAACAACAACGAATTTTATTCTTATAAGATGAGGGTTACAAAAGTCCTCAACTGAGGAAAAACTAACATCTGTAGACTAAAGCTATAGGATAAACTGAGAGGGAAAACAAATGTCGAGTCTGCTGCTCGAACATTTAAACAGATGAGCTATACTGCTCACTGAAACGATCCCGTCTGCTACTCTACGAATGAGTGTTATTCTCTTGCCTATTTCTCCAAATTTCCCCCATTCTCCTCTCTTTGTCTGAAGACCCGAACTGCCTTATATAGCCGCGGTGAGAGGAAGATAAAGGTTTTCCTCTGACAGGTTCTGACAGACCCTGAACTAGGGTTCCTGACCAATCGCCGGACTGACATTAAATTTTGCGGCGATCGGATTTGTCAGACGTCACATCTGTCTGAAGGCACGTGCGACGTCAAGTCAAAAATTGTGTCGGGATCCCTGACTGCGCGAGCGCAGTCCGGCTTCGCCCAAGTTCGGAGCGCAGGAAATCTAGATTAATATTTCTAACAATATGCTTAGAAGAGTGATTAATTTCTAGTTTGCTATGGCTATCACTTTGCTAGGGTGAAATTGAATACGGTTATGACTATTTTCGCAGGCTTGCTTTATCTACATCAAGGTTGTAGCCCACCGATCATACATAGAGATATCAAGTGCCGCAATATACTTTTGGATAGCAGAATCTGCGCAAAGGTAGCTGACTTTGGTCTATGCAAGCTGATAAACTGCTAACGAAGCTATGTTGCGACGGGTGTCAAGGGCACCATGGGTTACCTTGATCCAGAGTATTTCACTGTCATCCATAACATTTCTTTTATCATTAAGAATTCGTGCTATTCATCAATTTAAATATGTTTGGCACTATGACTGAAGCTGAAAGTTCATCCAGATACTTTGAGACAGGATCCGTAACTGAGAAGAGCGATGTGTATAGTTTTGGAGTAGTGTTGCTGGAGATTATTTCGGGAACATCACCACACGATGGGATAGTTGATTCGGTAATCCTTCTAGCTTTTCGAGAATTTGATGTTTACTAACTCTGTGGCAGACTCTCAAAACAAGCATTTTAATGATGTATATTTTCCAGGCCCGAAGGCTACTTACATGTGGTAAACTAGCGGAGCTTCTGGATCCTTCGTTAGGCGACCGATATGATTTAGCATCAGCATGGAAGGTTGCAGAGATCGCATACAAATGCGCGGAACCAAGATCAGCATATAGGCCCAAAATGAGTGCAGTGGTGAAAGAATTGGAAGAAGCGGTGTCACCTGAATTTGAAGATAACAATGACAATCCATCACGTACTTCAATAAAATCATTCAGTATAAGTGAGATGCCCAAACTCAGGTAGCCCCCAAAGAAAAAAAATGATATGATGAACTTCAGTTGTGAACTGCACGAAGACTAGAAGTTTTCAAAAATTCCCTCCCCTCACCCACTCAAATAAGCATTGTTTGCTCTTGCACATGATGAGCGTTTCCATATGCTACTAGATTATAAACTAAAAATTTGCATATCATAAATTATCCTATTTTCAGTGGAATGTTACTAATTATTTCAGAGGGTGTTTCCAGTTCGTGGGTACATAAACATGGGTTTGCCTTAAAATTTTTAATTATATTCTTTAAAGTTTATGAATATTTTTTATCTTCCCTTCAATGAATTACAAGAGAATATCTGGCTTGTAAAAAATTACTATTGGCACATAAAGATGTCCATAGAGAAAAAAAAAATATATATATATATGAACTACAACAGAATATCTGGCTTGTAAAAAATTACCATTGGCACATAAAGATGTCCATGGGAAAAAAAGAAAGGGGAAGGTTGTTGGGTGCATTTAATTTAAAAAAATAAATGTTCGAATATAATACATTTGCCCCATTAATGTAACCTGCACCATTTAGTATACGACAATAAGTGTTGAAATGGGAATTTTGATCTCTCTAAAGAAGATGGTGATATGGTGTTTAAGCGTAGGAGACAGTTTATCATATATAATGTCCGACGGAAAGACATACTCAAACATGTTAGCATGCACCAAATTATGCATGTGAGGCCCAGATGTATTAATGGTTATAATAAATAAAATATAATGTTTAAAATTGCTATTTGTCAACCATAGCTCATGAATTTGTGCCCAAACCTTTATAGCATGTTGTTTAAGGCATTCTTAACTTTCACTTTTTATAAAAATGATAAACAACTGTGGTGGGTAAGGTAATATAATCCCTGACTATAATAACATGTACAACTGATCAAATTCAATGCATATGGATCTGAAAATTGGTATCTTAAGAAAGTTGCTCGAAATTGTTACGTCAGTGCAGTCTTCAACTTGTCGTGAGTAAGGTAATCCCTGTACAACTGATCAAATTCAATATAATCCCTGACTATAACATGTACAACCGATCAAATTGAATGTATATTGATCTGAAATTTGAATATTGGTATCGTAAGAGAGTTGCAGGGAAATTGTCACGTCAGTGCAGTCAGTCTTTAACGTGTCGTGGCTAAGTTAATCCTTGACTATAACATGTACAACTGATCAAATTCAATATAATCCCTGACTATAACATGTACAACTATCATGTACAGCTGATCAAATTCAATATAATCCTTGACTATAACATGTACAGCTGATCAAATTCAATATAATCCCTGACTATAACATGTACAACTATCATGTACAGCTGATCAAATTCAATATAATCCCTGACTATAACATGTACAACTATCAAATTCAATGCATCTTGATCTAAAAATTGGTATCCTAGGAGAGTTGCTGGGAAATTGTCACGTCAGTGCAGTCTTCAACGTGTCGTGGGTAAGGTAATCCCGACTAACAACTGATCATATTCGACGTATTGATGTGAAAATTGGTATCCTAGGAGAGTTGCTGAGAAATTGTCACGTCAGTGCAGTCTTCTGAAGGAGCAAATTCGATTTTTTCTTTTCCACCTCCAGCGTCTGCACGATTCGACCACACAGAGCGCACGGCCAGCTCTGTCACGGACTGCACAGAGCTCTTGGCCAGCTGCCGGCTTCGGAGCGAAGAGCGGACAGCGCGGGCCAAGCAGCCGAAGTCCGGCACTCGTGCGAAGTGCGGACTACGCAAGGCAGGCAGCCGAAGTGCGCACTTCGCTGGGCAAGCTGTCGAAGTGCGCACTTCGCGCGGAGTGCGAACTTCGCAGCTTCAAGCTGCCGAAGCCCTGGCTGTCGCAGCGAGGTGCGGATTTCGCACCTTCAGCTGCCGAAGCGCGCTGTCGCAGCAAAGTGATGAACTTTGCTTGGCGACCAACAAGGCACGGTGACGACTGACTAACTTCAGACTTGGCCAACTCTGGCCTTCAAGTTCTTCGTCTTCCGCGGCTGCCGCTGGGTTTGCCTGGCTTGGCAAGACCCGAATGAGAGGAGAGAAACGCCGGAACAGAGAACAACAAGGTCAATACCTAAACAACTGCAAACCCTAAATATGCCACAGACAAAAGCAAACTTTATTCATATGAACAACTAGGGTTACAAAATTCCTTAGCCGAGGAAGTAACAACATCTGCAGGCTACGCTGCAGGATAAACTGAACAAGGGAAATGTCGAGTCTGCTGCTCGGACATTTAACAGCTGAGCCTCACTGCTCACTGAAACACTCGCCCTTCTTTCTCTGCTCACTTTCACGAACTTCTCTCACACCCGCTCTGCTTCCTTCTTCTACGCACTCTTCGCACTAGTTTGTCTGTAGAACCGAACCGCCTTTTATAGCCACGGGGAGAGGAGGATAAGGGTTATCCTCTGACAGCTTCGGATAAGGGCTATCCTCAAACCGACCCACATCTAGGGTTTCTGACAAACACCGACTGGGTATTAACACCTGCGGAGATCGGATCTGCCAGGTGTCAAATATGTCAGAAGATAAGTGCGACGTCATGTCACACTTTTGCCGGGATCCCGGAGCGCAGTTGGGCTCAGGCGTGAAATCTGGGTTTATTTTTCTAACACCCTCCTTTAAACCTGATTTCACAAGCACTTTGACTCCAAACTGCTCTCGCAATCTGCTGAAGTCTTCCTCCTTCAAAGGCTTCGTGAAAATATCTGCCAACTGCTCCTTAGATCTGCAAAACCTGCAGATGAATTTCTCCGGACTTCACCAACTCTCTAATGAAGTGATAACGAATATCAATGTGCTTCGTCCGGCCATGGAACACGGGATCCTTTGACAATGCAATGGCCGAATTGTTGTCACAGAAAACTGTTGTCGCGCCTTCCGGACGATTGTACAGTTCACTCAGAACTCTTCGCATCCATACTGCCTGACATGCGGATGTCGTGGCGACGACATATTCTGCTTCGGCTGTGGACAACACAACAATGGGTTGCTTCTTGGACGCCCATGAGACTGCCCCTGATCCAAGATGTAAAGCATACCCGGAGGTGCTCTTCCGATCATCAGTACTGCCAGCCCAGTCACTGTCTGTGTAGCCGACTAGCTCCAACTGGTCTTGTCTGGCGTAAAATAGGCCATGGTTCCGCGTCCCGCTGACATAGCGCAAGATCCTCTTGCCTGCTTGCCAGTGCGTGTCCTTCGAAGTCTCCATGAAACGGCTGATCAGACTGACTCCGAAAATTAGATCTGGCCGAGTTGCAGTTAAGTACATTAGACTGCCAACTAGCCTTTTGAACAAGGTTGGATCTACAGGCCTCCCTGTATCCAACTTGCTCAGCTTCAAACCCTGTGGCTATAGGTGTGATGGCAGGTTTGTTGTCCTCCATCTTGAAGTGCTTCAAGACATCCTTCACATACTTGCCCTGAGAAATGAAGATGCCATCTGCTGATTAGTCAACTTCAATGCCGAGAAAATATTTCATCAGCCCCATGTCTGTCATTTCAAACTCGGACTTCATGGCTATTCTAAACTGTGCAAATAGGCTGCTGCTATTGCCAGTAAATATCAGATCGTCTACGTACAGGCAGACGATGATGAGTTCACCTGCTGCATTTGTCTTCATGTATAGGGAGTGCTCATATGGGCATTTCTGAAACCCATTTTCTTGAAAATAGTCGTCAATACGGCTATACCAAGCTCGGGGCGCCTACTTCAAACCGTACAGGGCCTTCTTTAGCTTCAGGACTTTGCCCTCCTTGCCTTCAATTTCGTAACCTGGTGGCTGGTCTATGTAGACCTCTTCCTCCAACACTCCGTTGAGGAAGGCTGACTTGACATCCATTTGGTACATCTTTCAACCTTGTTGGGCTGCTAATGCCAGGATCATCCTGACTGTGTCAAGTCGGGCTACAGACGCATATACCTCATGGTAATCGATGCTTGACTTCTGCTTGTAACCCTTCGCCACCAATCTGGCTTTGTGCTTGTCAATGTCTCCTTGGGCGTTGAACTTTGTCTTATACACCCACTTGACCCCAATGGTCTTCTTCCCTGCTAGAAGATCAGTCAGCTGCCATGTTGCATTCTTTTCAATGGCTGCTATCTCTTCATCCATCGTCTGCACCCACTTCTGATTCTGACTTGCATCTTCGAACTCTACTGGATCAACTTCAGTAAAGAATGCAAAGTCAGAGTGCTCTTCATCTATGTGGGTTTGGGTTGCCTCATAAATGTCTTGCAAGCTCCGAGTCTTCACAGGAGTTCTCAGATTTTGAATTCTGCTTGCAAGTGGAGGTGATCGGGATGATGAGGGTGTGCTATTGCTGGCACCACTGTTGATGCTTGAAGGCACAGGTGGTTGGACACTGTCTTCCTCCAAGTCTACAGACTCAATAGTTGCTGGTTCAGACTGACCAGTCTTTGACTTCCCATTCCAGACTTCATCTTCCAAGAACTTCACATCTCGGCTGATGACAAGTTTCTTTGTCATAGGGTTGTATAGCCTGTAGGCCTTCGCTGGTTTGCTGTACCCTGTGAAGATGCATCTTTCAGCTTTGTCATCTAGCTTCTGCCTTTTCTCATCTGGAACATGTGCATATGCTATGCACCCGAAAACTCGCAAATGAGCCACACTTGGCTTCAACTTGCTCCAGGCTACCTCTGGAATTTTGTCCCTCACACTCTTGGTGGGACATCGGTTCAACAGATAGATCGCACAACTTACGACTTCTCGCCTCGAACTCATGTGGCAAACTTTTTGCCTTCAGCATACTTCGTGCCATCTCCATGATTGTTCCGTTTCTTCCTCTCGCCTACGCCATTCGTCGTGGCGTGTATCCGGTGATGAATCGCCTCCGAATTCCATGTCGCTTGCGAAGTTGTGGAATTCGTTGGAGATGTACTCTCCACCTCCATCGGTTCTAAGAGTCTTCACATAGTAACCGCTATGTTTCTCAACCAGAGCCTTGAACTCCCTAAACCTTGCAAATGCCTCTGACTTCAACTTGATTGGATAAATCCAAGTCTTTCGGCTGAAGTCATCAATGAAGGTCAGGAAATACTTATTGCCGACATAAGAGGTGGTCTGCATGGGACCATAAATGTCTGAGTGCACCAGCTCCAAAGGCCGTGATGCTCTCCAAGACTGCCCTACAGGGAATGCATCCCTGTGCTGCTTGCTGACCAGGCAACCTTCACAAACTTGGTTCGGTTGCTTTATAAGGGGTAAACCCTTCACCATCTCGCTTCTTGTGCAGTAGATTCAGGCCACTGAAACTCAGGTGACTGAATCTGAGATGCCACAGCCAGGTAGCATCCTTCTCAATTGCACTCAGAGACATCAGAGATTCATTCTGAATCTGCAACGGAAACATCTTGTTTTTTGTCATAGACACAGTTGCGATTTGTCCATAGACTTTGTCTCTGATGGAACAAACACCATCTTTGAACAGTACAGTGTGCCCCTTCTGCACAAGCTGTCCAACACTTAGCAGATTGTGCTTCAACCCAGGCACATAAAAAACATCTTGAATTATTTTTCTATCACCATGCCAGGTTCGGATGAGGATTTTTCCTTTCCCCATCACAGGAACTTTGATGTTGTTCCCCATCTTGACTTCGGATTGGACTGTTTCATCCAGTTGTGAGAACATCTCCCTGTTCCCAGTCATGTGGTTGCTGCAACCACCTGTCAAGATACCGGATGTTTTTCTTGCTCTCCTCTTCAATACTGCAAGTCAGCAACACAATTCCTCCTGTCGCATTTTCAGGTTCCTTCGAATAATGGGCTTGCTGTTGATTCTCGTTCGCCATCTTCTTTCTGCACTGAGTGGCATAATGGCCGAACTTGCTGCAGTAGTAGCATTGGACCTTTGACATGTCCTTCTTCTGCTGAGAGCTTCCTTGCTGATTTCTGCTAGTGCCTCTTCCTCCTTGCTGATGAAAGTTGCAACTTGGCTCAGCGTCTTGAGGGTTTGAGTTCCCTCCTTGCTTGTTCCTTCTCCCACGTCTGCTTCGCCTCTTCCTCCTTGAGAGCTAGAAGCGCCGTGCTGGGAGTCTTGTCTGCCGCTGTCTCGGACTGAGACTTGCGCTTTGAAGGCTTGCTCTAAAGAAGACTGAGTTGAGCGACTCAGCCTTTGTTCATGGGTCTGTAGGGAACCCATGAGTTCGTCTGTCGAGAGGTTTGTCAAATCCCTTGACTCTTCGATTGCTATCACAACCGAGTCAAACTTCACAGGTAGACTTCTGAGAATCTTCTCCACGATTCTCTGGCTCTGGACATTTTCTCCGTTCAACCGCATCTGGTTGATAATGTCCGTCGTCCGGGTGAAGAAGTCGCTCATTGACTCGGACTCGCTCATTTGCAAATTCTCGAACTCTCTCCTGAGCATCTGTAGTTTCACCAACTTCACTTTGTCGATGCCCTGATATGAACTTGCCAGGGTTTCCCAGGCTTGCTTGGCCTTGGTGGTTGATGCAATCCGCGGGAAGATGGTCTCCTCAACCGCTTGCATGATGTAGAAGAGGGCCTTCTGGTCCTTCTTCTTGTGCTCTTTCAACAGATCCTTATCTGCTTGAGAGAGGGCGGCTAGTCTTCTTTGCATCTGTCGGTTCTGGGTAGCCGTTCTCGACTAACTCCCATAGCTCTTGAGATCCAAATAGGATCCTCATCTGGATGCTCCAGTAATCGTAGTTCTTACCGTTAAATCGCGGGATCTGCAACTGCAACGAGTTTCTCTCGGAAGCCATGCTTCTATCTCCGTGTCATGACACTATCAGCTCTGATACCAATTTGAAGGAGCAAATTTTATTTTTTCTTTTCCACCTCCAACGTCAGCACGATTCGACCACACAGATCGCACGACCAGCTCTGTCACAGACTACACAGAGCTCTTGGCCAGCTGTCGACTTCGGAGCGAAGTGCGGACGGCGCGGGCCAAGCGACCGAAGTCCGGCACTCGCGCGAAGTGCGGACTGTGCAAGCGGAGTAGCCGAAGTGCGCACTTCGCTGGGCAAGCTGTCGAAGTGCGCACTTCGTGCGGAGTACGAACTCCGCAGCTTCAAGCTGCCGAAGCCCTGGCTGTCACAGCGAGGTGCAAATTTTGCACCTTCAGCTGCCAAAGCACGCTGTCGCAGCAAAGTGATGAACTTTGCTTGGCAACCAACAAGGCACGGTGACGACTGACGAACTTCAGACTTGGCCAACTCTGGCCTTCAAGTTCTTCGTCTTCCGCGGCTGCCGCTGGGTTTGCCTGGCTTGGCAAGACCCGAATGAGAGGAGAGAAACGCCAGAACAGAGAACAACAAGGTCAATACCTAAACAACTGCAAACCCTAAATATGCCACAAAAAAAAACAAACTTTATTCATATGAACAACTAGGGTTACAGAATTCCTTAGCCGAGGAAGTAACAACATCTGCAGGCTACGCTGCAGGATAAACTGAACAAGGGAAATGTCGAGTCTGTCGCTCAGACATTTAATAGCTGAGCCTCACTGCTCACTGAAACACTCGCCCTTCTTTCTCTGCTCACTTTCACGAACTTCTCTCACACCCGCTCTGCTTCCTTCTTCTACGCACTCTTCGCACTAGTTTGTCTGTAGAACCGAACCGCCTTTTATAGCCACGGGGAGAGGAGGATAAGGGTTATCCTCTGACAGCTCCAGATAAGGGCTATCCTCAAACCGACCCACATCTAGGGTTTCTGACAAACACCGACTGGGTATTAACACCTGCGGAGATCGGATCTGCCAGGTATCAAATATATCAGAAGATAAGTGCGACATCATGTCACACTTTTGCCGGGATCCTGGAGCGCAGTTGGGCTCAGGCGTGAAATCTAGGTTTATTTTTCTAACATCTTCAACGTGTCGTACGTAAGGTAATCCTGACTGTACAACTGCTCAAATTCAATGTTGCTATCCTTACTTTGCAATTTCGTGAATTATTGCACGAGAAAGAGTTGCTGGGAAATTGTCACGTCAATGCAGTCTTTAACCTGTCGTGGGTACTAACTAGACAGGCTACAACGAGTACATTCGAGAGGTAATCCGCTGACTATAACATGGACAAGCGATCAAATTCAATCAGTACTCGTTGTAATCCGCTGACTAGAACATGGACAAGCGATCAAATTCAATCAGTACTCGTTGTAATCCGCTGACTATAACATGGACAAGCGATCAAATTCAATCTGTATTGATCAGATCAGAGACTATAACATTAACATGTACAGGTGATCAAATTCAATGTATATTGATTTGAAAAATAAGAGTGTCTACTGATTACACGTACATTCGACAAGTAATCCCTGATTTTCAAATGTACAAGTGATCGAATTCAGTGTGAAAATTGGTGTCGTAAAGACTGTGTGTGAAAATTGGTGTCGTAATTTTTTTATTTTTATTTTTTACAGTAAGACCACTAGATAAAGTTAGTGTGACTTTAATTTGTTAGGGCATCACATTGTTATTGAACAGGAAACTGGTATAATTAACCAAAACTACTATCATTCAACTTATCAAATTTATACCAAAAAAAATGAATTGTCAAATTTATACCAAAAAAAATGAATTGCTAGGCAAGGGACTACAGTGGCTTTTATAAATCATATCAATAACATCCATTTCATAGAAGTATGCAGATTACAGTGCTATCACATCATCATAAATTAAAGAGAGGATGACATTAAGAAATTAAGAAGGCCAATGCCAAAAGGTGTACATAATCCTATCTTATAGTTATGTTTGTATTACTACCTCTTTTAAGTCACCCCATCTTAAAGGATAAGTGGCCCATCAACACCACCTTAATTTTTTTACATAATTTTTTATTGGACCTTTTCACACTATATATATATTTTAAGCCATATTTCTTATACACATATGTTATAGGGATTGAACTCTGGTCACATTACGGTTAATGTAAGTGACATCCTTACTGGTAGACGACACTCACAGGAATTAAAATGTATATATTAAAAGTGTCACCATAAAAAATCTAATATATTAATTTAAAAATGTTAATTGTTATGGATAGTATAATATGTTAATAAAAAATAATATTAATAAATTTTATTATATTAGTATTTTATGTAAGTTAACATAGTTAAAAGAGATAAAGTTTGTTCATTTTGAGTTTAAATTTATCTCTTAAATTTTTAACCTCAATTTATTGTTGGATTTATTCAATTTAAATAAATTATAGGTTGTTAGGTTTTATCTTAACTTTATTTTTATTAGTAATAATTAAGTTTTACTAATATTTTAGGAGATTTTGACATTTATTCAAGAGGTCCAAGGTTTTAACTGTGGGTGAGTGAATGTGTGTGAATGGGTTGGTGTTAATCCCTTATTGATAAGTTTAGCTTCTGACCTTATGAATAGTAATGGTTGAGATGAGAATGCTCAACCCTTCGCATTGGTAGTAGGGTTTATTACATTTAAAAGAACTAAATTTTACTAATGCAAATAACATAAAGTTTAAAATTTATTTGTAAAATATACATATTTTTTGAAAATAATTTTACACATGGACAAGAGATGAGAAATGGGTGAGTGTGTGTGATGGGGCAGGTGTTTATCCCTTATTGATAAGTTTGGCTTCCGACCTTATGAATAGTAATGGTTGAGATGAGAATGCTCAACCCTAAACATTGGTAGGGTTTATCATTGGTAGGTTTTATCACACTTAAAAAAACTAAATTTTACTAATGCAAATCACATAAATTTTAAAACTTATTTGTAAAATATACATTTTTTTTTAAATAATTTACACATGGACAAGAGATGAGAAAAGTAACGAAGAGCAGAGTTGGGAAATTGAATTTACTATTTTTTTAAGCTATGAAAGTATTTCAATTTTAAAAAAAATAAAAGAAGGATATTTAATAAATGTCATTTTGCATGTATAAAAATGATTGATATTAATTTAGTATATTATTTCTAGTTTAAAAATTAAGAATTCTTAAGTTTTTAATATTAATTTAATAGAAGTAAAACAAAACAAGGTTAAGATTTTCAAACAAAAATATTACAAATAAAAGTATAAGAAGAAAAAAAAGTTATCATAAAAACTAATTTTAACTTTGCATGAATAAAACATGCAAAGAAGAAAAACAAGCTTTGTATGGTATTAAGGATGTCATATTTAAGAACCTATACTAGTTAACCTTAACTAAAACAAATAATTTAGGCTTTAAATGTTTGAGATACATGTTGATGAAACCTTTCTAAGAAGGCTCAAATTAAAACTATTTATTTATAAAAAAAGTCAACAATCTTACAAGTAACAATCATTCATTATATGATGTTCCTTCCTAAAATTTTTTGTTAGTAAATCCAATAATTATACAATCAAATGGGCAATTATTCAATTTACTAACTATACAATGGATTTTCCAGTCGCTCAACTCAATAATCATACAACTTGACAATCGTACAATCCAAGAAATAACCATACAATCCAAATAATTGTACACTTATATGATCACTTCTTAATTGTTGCATTTTTTTATCATACGATTGTATGATTCCAACCCTAACCATAATTTTACGATTTATATTTCATGTAATTAAATGGTTTCACTTTTATATGATAAATTTTCTCCACTCCAATATATTTGTTTCTTCCTTTATACGGTATTTTCAACATGTGATGAAAATCTAGGAATCAAGTTTTGAATTTACCAAGGTATTACTTGCAACTAAACTCTTCGATTGTTCCACAAAGGTTTATTAGAAATTATGCAAAATTATTGTTCTTTGTTTGAAGTCACCACTTCTCCTCGAATGGCTTTGAACTTATTACACAACTATTAAGTGGTAAAATTCTCAATTTGAGTAATTGTACTATATTTTCTAAATAATAGGACCCTCCTTTAGAGTATCTCTTCAACATCATCATCCTCCTTGTAAATCCAATATTATTATTCAATAGCAAGTAGCCTTATATTCAACAAAATCACGCTTTGTATCACCCCTTCTCCTAGGATCCAAAGCTTTAGAAGTTTATCTAGTTTCTACATACACAACTAGCAAAACACACAATCTACCAAATAAAATACAACAAATTCAACAATAATCAAGACACATAGATTAATTATAAAATATTGTTTATTATTTCTTCGAGAATACAAGGCTAATATTTTAGACTCCTTTTACTTCTTCCTCTCCACCAAAGTCTATCCTAAGACAAAAAATTCATTTTTATTTTTATTTTTGAAAGTAGTTACATAATGACCAAACTATTGATCTTCCACCTTCACAATGGTGCAACTTTTGGATAGATATCATTAGGATTCTCTCACATCATACTCGTCAGGTAAAAGAAATGGTTCATAAACATTTAGCAGGGTAGAGTGTCAGAAAATCATCCATTCACTTTAGCATGATCTTCTCGCCTAGTGCCATAAATGTTGTAATTTGAATATGCTAAAAAAATATCTATAAATAGTGGAATACTGGTCATTCCAAAGCGTGACTCTGTGGCCATTACAATTCATATGTAATTATTCTCACCCTGTAAATATAATTACATCACTATTTGATCTCTCATTTTGTCTTCACTTTCTTGTGATTAAATTTGGGTGCTTATTTTTGCAATGGCCATCTAAGTTTGCTCATTTAATTATACAATCTAGATTTCATGGGTCTTGCTTGGTGGTTCTAGAATTCACATCCACCTTTGGGTATCGGGGTTTGTTTATGCTAAGGATGGTCGGGTGGGGGCGCTCTAATTCTACATTATGAATTTCATGCACCCTCCTACCAGTTCTGGAATTCGCTCTGGCCCGCTATGTTGAACAATAAGTGAAGGTAATATGAACTGATCTATTAGGTGGTATGCTCATGTTTCCATCGATAATGTTGAGCGCATGTGTCTTTATGAGGTCATAATCCATCCTTGTGAAGTTTTGGCTATGGTCTCCCTTTGATTTCTCTCTTGTTTCCCTTTTCCCCTTTATCCTTTGTAGTGTAGGTAACTGGGACATAAGGAGCTAGCCTCCTCTGAAGATCGACAACCTCATCTCTCCTAGGCCAGACAATCATTCAATTTTTGGCCAAGGACAACTAAGTGTGCCACCCACTCGTCCGATGCCGATTTTCGCACCAATAGTAAGGATTTAGAAAAAGATATGATTTTATTCTAAATATGGTGCACTATTACAATCAAAATATTTTTAATCACATGATTATATCCTCTCTGTTCTATATAATTCTCTCTCTCCTAGGTCATCTTACATCCTTCTCTTAGACCCTCCTAATTTTTTTATTTTCCATACCTCTTATTTTTGTTATACTTTCCCTTCCATAATCTTCCTCTTTATTTTAGAATTAAAATTTTTGTGGATTTTGAATGGTTGATTAACTATTTCATAGTAGTTTGATGCCCTGGATCATAAGTGGGATAAGGTTTGTAAAGAAAAGAATATTGGAGGAACAAGATTTTGGAATTGTAGAGCTATGAGTTTGGCCTTAGGAGGAAAATTTGTATGGATATGATTCATAGATCAAGGAAAGAGTTGGAAATAATGTTACTTCAAAAATATATGGGTTATCTTCATACAATAAAATAAAATAGGAAAAGAACCCTACCAAAAGGATTGTAAACATGGAACTTATCAAATAGTTTACAACAAATTAAGAAATATATTATATGGTCATTCCATGAGGGCAATTATACAAAATTTTGGTCTGATGTTTGGTTGAAACTTTACACTCATAAATTTGATTTAAAATAGAAACCACTAGCTTAGGCATGCCTATATTATATAAGTCCAAACATCAAAGATCATATTAATATGAGCAACAACTCAATATTATGGATTTTTATTAGTAATCTTATTGAATGAGACGAGCTCAAAAAAATTACATGTGAGGCTCAATACATGCTTTTAGTGTTTATTTTACTGATTTTAACATGAAAATATGTGTTAATTTAGAATCTATTAAAATATGTTGGATACTCGATCAGTTGGGATATGAGGATTTAGAGCAATTTCAACTTCCTACTCCCAAATATTTTTCTTAAAGAATATTTGGTCACTAGAGGCTCTCTCTAATGCCTCAATTTTTCTTTGGTTAACAATTCAAAGTAATATTCTTACAATAGAGAGTATACAAAGAAGATATTATGAACCTTTCATATGTGCATTGTGTGAGAAGGTTATAGAAACACCGTAACATTTACTTTATTGTCCCTTTGCTCATACTATGTTGGGTTACTTTAAAAAAAATGAGAAATATTGGGTAGCTCCATCAACATTAAAAGAATTATTGAAATGTTGGAATTATTATTTCAAATCTATGTTGGCAATTTTGGGTTTGAGATCCTAGCTTCTTGTCTATGAGTTGTCATTGATGTCAAAAGGAACTGGCATTAATGTCAAGAGGATTTATTGGCTTCAAAGGTTGAAGATTCCAAAGAATATTTTCTAGAAGATTTCGGAGAGATTCCATGTGGGAGATGAAAAGGTTTTTATCAAAACCATGGCGAGGTTTAAGGGTTTTTATTAAAACCAGGTGGATGCATTAAGGGTTTTTCTCAAAACCACTCTCGACTTAATGCAAAGGCTGGAGACACTTATTAATTAAATAACTTAATTAATAAAACCTTTTTAAGGTTTTTTAATTAATTATTTATTTGATTTAGTGATTAAATTATTTTAATAATTTAATGGGTTCTCCACCTAAGGTCTAAGGTCTAAAAGACCTTTGATTATTTTTTAAATAATCAAAAGGGTTTCATAAACCCTAAAGTTGTTTCAAAGGTGCCAAAGTAATATTAATTCGAAAAGTTCGAATTATCCTCCCGACGACGTCGTGCATAGCATGGAAGTTTGGCTATATAAGCCATAACCTATAGTCCAAAGCAAAGGTGTGAAAGAAATTCGAATTGCGCAAAGGTTGGGAAGTAAAAGCTACGGCTATCATTTTTTTGCCACGTTTATCCGCCGCCAAAGGGTTAAGGAGAAGGAGACTCTTGCTAGCCTTCAAGCTAGCGTCGTTGGCCTAGTGGCAACGACTATTCTACGAAGGCGCTTGAAGGGAGGTCAAGCGTTCGACTCCCGTCGTGGAGTGTGAGAAGAGTTTTTGCGCTCCGATTTTTTTGGAGGCACTGTTGACCCGCGATTTTCGGAAGCATTTTTTTGGTAAGGTTTTTTAAATAAAATCTGCATTTTGTTAAAGAAGAAGTGGTTGGGCAGATTTATTTAAAATTATTTTTGAGGTTAAATGCTTCTTTGGAGATATAAGGTTGATAGTGTGTGGTTGAGATTTTTGGCTTGATTGTTGAGTGAGATTTGCTTAGAAGCTATTATTCCTTGAGCATGGTTTAATTAATTTGGAGAAATAAGGTGTAAAAGGATATATTGTTTGTATGCTTTATATTTTTTGGTAGTTGACTTCTAAGGATTGGAGTCATAAGGTGTTTTATGGAATAAATATTTTTGTGGTTACTTTTATGATCTAACCCTAACTTGGTGGCAAAGTTGAGGGTGGTGTTGGTACCAGGTTGAAGAACTATTCTCTTCTTCCTCAAACAAAGGTATGGGCAACTTCTTCCATGTATATTGTTGATGGTGTATTTTCTGAAATTGAGTTTGGAGTGAAAAGGTTGTCTACTAGGTATTCTTGTTGGTGTAAATCCCATTTTTTGGATATTGAAGATTGTTTATGCATTAAAATCATTGATGAGTTTTTTGGGTGAATGCATAATTCTGGTTGAGGAAGAGGAAGCATTTTTGCACTAGGGTTTATGTTAGTAAGTCTTGCTACTTGCATTGAGATGGTGAAACCCTTAGTTGGCTGTTTTGAGATTGATGGTTGAGTTGCTTCCATAGAGGTTGTTTTGATCAAGTTAATGCTTTACTTGATACATGATTTGGGCTTACTCCATTGAGATTGATTTGAGCAAGTTATTCTTTGCATTGGTGATTTATGTTGGTGGTTGTTTTGTTCAAATACCTTTGGAGGGAAAAGGATGTCTACTAGTTTCCTTTTCATGTAGTGATTGGTTGAATGCTTCAAGGTTAATGTTGAGTTGAATGATGTTGGTTAAACCTTGTCTATAAGCATTGTTGTTAAAGCCCTAATTGGTTGAGAAAAGATATTGGTTGTGGAAAGAACATGAGTATCATTGTTATATGAGATATTGCATGGTTGGCAATTGTTGGGTTGTGTTTCATGTTCTTGAGAAAAGCATACTACATCTATCTTATTCTTTTGAGATTGAGATTGAGTTGAGATTGAGATTGGGAGTTAAGTATAGAACATATTGAGTCTCTAACAATTCTCTTTATGTTTCTATGAGATTTGAGATTGAGATTGGGAGTTAAGTATAGAACATATTGAGTCTCTAACAATTCTCTTTATGCTTCTATGAGGTTGATGAATCACATTGGGTCTCTAACAATTCTCTTTGTGGGTTCATGCTAAGCAAGTTTTTCTTGATGAACTTGTGAGCTGATTTGGACAGGTTCTAGTGAAGACTTGTGAGCTGATTTGGACGAGGTTCTAGTGAGGACTTGTGAGCTGATTTGGACGAGGTTCTAGTGAGGACTTGTGAGCTGATTTGGACAAGTTCTAGGGAGGACTTGTGAGCTGATTTGGACAAGTCCTAGCATAGGACTTGAGGACAGAGTTGAAGTGGTTCTTTGAGAAGAACCCGAGGACAATTTTGACAAGTCTTTGAGAAGGCTTGTGTGCAACAGAGATTGATTTGTTCAAGCTTTATGAGTTGAGCTTGGGACAGATCTGATAGAGTGAGGAAGACTTGTGTTGGACCGAATGACTGTGTTTAGTACAGGTTGATGAGTTGTTATGGAGGTGATCAGTGAGGATAGAGGTCTCTTGAGGCTGAGCATTGAGGACAGGAGGTCTTCTATGGAAAGGAGTTCCACGTGCTAGCAGAATAAGAGGTAGGTGATCTTCTAAAGTATCATTTCCAGAGCTGAGGGGAAGGATTCTCCTTTGGGCAGGAGGCTCATAAATTCGTGAGGAGGGGAAGGATTCTCCTTTGGGCAGGAGGCTCATAAATTCGTGAGGAGGGGAAGGATTCTCCTTTGGGCAGGAGGCTCATAAATTCGTGAGGAGGGGAAGGATTCTCCTTTGGGCAGAGGCTCATAAATACTTGAGTAGGGGAAGGTTTCTCCTTTGGGCTGAGGCTCATAAACATTGTAATTGGGAAGGATTCCCAAAGAACTTTGAGAAAGCTTTTTAGAGAAAAGTTTTGTGGAGGTAGCCCATGTTGGGTGAACCACGTTAAAATTGGTGTCTCATTGTGTGTTGCTTTATGCATTGCTTTGATATTGCTATTGGTTCATTGCTTTGCAAAGTTGAAGTTAAATAGAGAAAGTAAAAAGAGGTCTTATACTGTTCACCCCCCCTCTCAGTATAAGCTTGTGTTCTTCAATTGGTATCAGAGCGGGTTCCTTCGAAAAGTTTAACAGCTTGAAGGAAAAGATTGTAAAGAACACAATGGAATCTACAAGTGGTAATGCAACACCTATTCTTGATGGGGCAGATTTTGGGCTTTGGAGTGCTAGGATGAAGGTTCATCTTATGGCTCTTGGAAATGAAGTTTGGGAAGTGATTGAGGATGAGTATACCATTCCTGAGCATGGTCCTTCTACTAAGGAAGAGAGGCTCCTACATCATAGCAATTCAAAGGCAATGAATGCAATCCTAAAGGGTTTACAGAAGGCAGATCTTACCAAGGTGATTCATTGCAAGATAGCTAGTGAAATGTGGAAACGGTTGAAGGTGGTTCATACAGGTGATGCAAATGTCCGAAAGGCCAAGTTGAGACACTTCAAAGGTATGTTTGAACAACTCAAGATGAATGATGAAGAAAATATTAGTGACTATATGCTTCGTATGGATGAGATTGTTAACTCTATGAAGGAACTAGGTCTTGAGCTTGCTGAAAATGATATTTGTGATAAGATTTTGAGGTCTCTTCCAAATAGATTTAGTGAAAATATTTCTGCTATTGAGGAAGCTAAGGATTTGGATAAGTTGAAAAGGGATGAGCTTCATAGTATACTTGCAACATTTGAGTTGAGAACTCAAGTGAAGGTTGATGTTAAGAAGGAGGCGACTTTCAAGGCTACCAAGAAATCCAAGGGTAAAGAGCTTCAAGATAGTGATGAGTCTTCTAGTGATGAAGAGGCATATTACAACAAGAAGGGCAAGTTCTCAAGAAAGCACAAAGGTATGAAATATATCAAGTGTTTCAATTGTGGAAAGTTTGGTCATTATGCTACTAATTGTACTGCTACCAAGGATGAAAGTGATGAAGATAAACAGGATTATAAGAGCAAGGATTCTGAAAGGCACAGGAATCAAAGGAAGAATAAAGATGAGCAAAGCAATCAAGGAAAGAGGTACTCTCACAAACACAAGAAAATTTTCTACCTAGACAAGGCAAGTAAGTGTTCTAGTAGTGATAGTGAAAGTTCTTCAAGTGATGTTGGAAATGAGATGTTGTTCCTAACAGAAAAAGAAGAAGAAAAGAAACATAGATTTGTCCTTATGAAATGTTTTAGATGTGGAAATTTTGGACATCTTGAGGATGATTGCATAAATGATGGATTGATTTCTAGTTATACTATGTATGAGGATGCTTCGAAAAATTGTAAGGAAGATCTTTGTATGGCTTTAGAAAAGGGTAGCACCTCTAGTGATAAGAAATCTAAAAAAGTCATTGATGTTTCAAAAGGCAAACAAATAGAGGAAGTTATAGAGGATGGTGAAGTAGATCTTGAAGTTGAACTTGTTAGTGCTCTTAGTGCTTTGAAAAAGGAAAGAAAGAAGAATGCTAGACTCAATGATAAATTGGATGAATGTTGTATTGAGAGAGATGAGCTTATAGAAAGTCTTGACTTCTCTATAGCTAAGACACAAAAACTTAAGGATAAGTTAGAGTCTAAGGTTCTTGAGTGTAGAGAGTTGGAACAGAAAGTGGCTTCCTTGAAAGAGGAAACTAAAGAGTACAAGGAGAAGCTTTACAGGTTTGAAGATAGCACCAAAAATGTAAATTCAATCATCAAAGATCAAAGAAGGACAATAGATAAAACAGGTCTTGGTTTTGGTAAGAAACACATGGAACAGGTTGGGGAATCTAGTAAGAGATTTCGAAAGGAAGAGAGTTCTGATGAGGAAAGTACTTCAAAAAAAGAGTCCTTGAGTGATAGATGCACAGAATCAGAAAATAGGAATCAAAAAAAGGGGAGAAATTTTATAGGACCTAAGAGGTCAAATCAAGGAAAGTTTAATGGCAGATGTTTTGCTTGTCACAAGTTTGGTCACATGGCTTCACATTGCATGACTCAAGTGAGGAAGGTAAATGACAGATTCATAGGTGGTAATTTCTTTCAAGGGTATTGCTACTCTTGTAAATAGTTTGGGCACAAGGTTGTTTATTGCAAGGCTAATAACGAGAACAGGGTTGGTCAAAACAGATGGAGTAAAAGATCAGGTATGCCTCAAAGAAATAACATTGTTAGTTGTTATAAGTGCAACAATGAAGGTCACATAGCTATACAGTGTAGAGCTAAAATTCCAAGGTACAAGAACATGAACATGGGTATGAACAAGCACAAGAATCAAGACATGGATAAGAATAGGAATGATAACAAGAACAACAACAATGACATGAATAAGAACAGGAATATGGACAAGGAGAACAAGAGAAGACATGGTAAGGCAGCTATAGACACTAATGAAGATCAGTGCCTAATGGGAGTTTTACTCCCACCCCAGAATTAATCACCTCAACAAGAGGTGGGGGAGGGACTAAGCTAAGAGGCTCATTCTTAGTCCCAAGCCCCAAAGGTGACCCTTTGCCATTGATGACAAAGGGGGAGAGATATGAGTAAGGGGGAGAGCCTCAAGTCAGGGGGAGCTGATTTCTATATAGCAGTTTTGAGTTTCAGTGTTGTTGAGAAGCATGGTTTGCCATCAATGACAAAGGGGGAGATTGTTGGCAATTTTGGGTTTGAGATCCTAGCTTCTTGTCTATGAGTTGTCATTGATGTCAAAAGGAACTGGCATTAATGTCAAGAGGATTTATTGGCTTCAAAGGTTGAAGATTCCAAAGAATATTTTCTAGAAGATTCCGGAGAGATTCCATGTGGCAGATGAAAAGGTTTTTATCAAAACCATGGCAGGTTTAAGGGTTTTTATTAAAACCAGGTGGATGCATTAAGGGTTTTTCTCAAAACCACTCTCAGCTTAATGCAAAGGCTAGAGACACTTATTAATTAAATAACTTAATTAATAAAACCTTTTTAAGGTTTTTTAATTAATTATTTATTTGATTTAGTGATTAAATTATTTTAATAATTTAATGGGTTCTCCACCTAAGGTCTAAGGTCTAAAAGACCTTTGATTATTTTTTAAATAATCAAAAGGGTTTCATAAACCCTAAAGTTGTTTCAAAGGCACCAAAGTAATATTAATTCGAAAAATTTGAATTATCCTTCCGCCAATGTCGTGCATAGCATGGAAGTTTGGCTATATAAGCCATAACCTATAGTCCAAAGCAAATGTGTGAAAGAAATTCGAATTGCGCAAAGGTTGGGAAGTAAAAGCTACGGCTATCATTTTTTTGCCACGTTTATCCACCGCCAAAGGGTTAAGGAGAAGGAGACTCTTGCTAGCCTTCAAGCTAGCACCATTGGCCTAGTGGCAATGACTGTTCTGTGAAGGCGCTTGAAGGGAGGTCAAGCGTTCGACTCCCGCCGTGGAGTGTGAGAAGAGTTTTTGCGCTCCGATTTTTTTCGGAGGCACTGTTGACCCGCGATTTTCGGAAGCATTTTTTTTGGTAAGGTTTTTTTTAAATAAAATCTGCATTTTGTTAAAGAAGAAGTGGTTGGGCAGATTTATTTAAAATTATTTTTGAGGTTAAATGCTTCTTTGGAGATATAAGGTTGATAGTGTGTGGTTGAGATTTTTGGCTTGATTGTTGAGTGAGATTTGCTTAGAAGCTATTATTCCTTGAGCATGGTTTAATTAATTTGGAGAAATAAGGTGTAAAAGGATATATTGTTTGTATGCTTTATATTTTTTGGTAGTTGACTTCTAAGGATTGGAGTCATAAGGTGTTTTATGGAATAAATATTTTTGTGGTTACTTTTATGATCTAACCCTAACTTGGTGGCAAAGTTGAGGGTGGTGTTGGTAACAGGTTGAAGAACTATTCTCTTCTTCCTCAAACAAAGGTATGGGCAAATTCTTCCATGTATATTGTTGATGGTGTATTTTTTGAAATTGAGTTTGGAGTGAAAAGGTTGTCTACTAGGTATTCTTGTTGGTGTAAATCCCATTTTCTGGATATTGAAGATTGTTTATGCATTAAAATCATTGATGAGTTTTTTGGGTGAATGCATAATTCTGGTTGAGGAAGAGGAAGCATTTTGCACTAGGGTTTATGTTAGTAAGTCTTGCTACTTGCATTGAGATGGTGAAACCCTTAGTTGGTTGTTTTGAGATTGATGGTTGAGTTGCTTCCATAGAGGTTGTTTTGATCAAGTTAATGCTTTACTTGATACATGATTTGGGCTTACTCCATTGAGATTGATTTGAGCAAGTTATTCTTTGCATTGGTGATTTATGTTGGTGGTTGTTTTGTTCAAATACCTTTGGAGGGAAAAGGATGTCTACTAGTTTCCTTTTCATGTAGTGATTGGTTGAATGCTTCAAGGTTAATGTTGAGTTGAATGATGTTGGTTAAACCTTGTCTATAAGCATTGTTGTTAAAGCCCTAATTGGTTGAGAAAAGATATTGGTTGTGGAAAGAACATGAGTATCATTGTTATATGAGATATTGCATGGTTGGCAATTGTTGGGTTGTGTTTCATGTTCTTGAGAAAAGCATACTACATCTATCTTATTCTTTTGAGATTGAGATTGAGTTGAGATTGAGATTGGGAGTAAGTATAGAACATATTGAGTCTCTAACAATTCTGTTCTCTTTGGGGAGAGGGGGAGGGGAGCTAAAACAGGGAAGGATTTGTTGTGGGGGTAGCCTCATGTTGGGTGAACCATGTTAAAATGGGTCTTCATTGTGTGTTGCTTTATGCATTGCTTTGATATTGCTATTGGTTCATTGCTTTGTGAAGTTGAAGTTAAATAGAGAAAGTAAAAAGAGGTCTTATACTTGTTCACCCCCCCTCTCGAGTATAAGCTTGTGTTCTTCAATTGGTATCAGAGCGGGTTCCTTCGGAAATTTTAATAGCTTGAAGGAAAATATTGTAAAGAACACAATGGAATCTACAAGTGGTAATGCAACACCTATTCTTGATGGGGCAGATTTTGGGCTTTGGAGTGCTAGGATGAAGGTTCATCTTATGGCTCTTGGAAATGAAGTTTGGGAAGTGATTGAGGATGATTATACCATTCCCGAGCATGGTCCTTCTACTAAGGAAGAGAGGCTCCTACATCATAGCAATTCAAAGGCAATGAATGCAATCTTGAAGGGTTTACAGAAGGCGAGATCTTACCAAGGTGATTCACTGCAAGACAGCTAGTGAAATGTGGAAACAATTGAAGGTGGTTCATACAGGTGATGCAAATGTCCGAAAGGCCAAGTTGAGACACTTCAAAGGTATGTTTGAACAACTCAAGATGAATGATGAAGAAAATATTAGTGACTATATGCTTCGTATGGATGAGATTGTTAACTCTATGAAGGAACTAGGTCTTGAGCTTGCTGAAAATGATATTTGTGATAAGATTTTGAGGTCTCTTCCAAATAGATTTAGTGAAAATATTTTTGCTATTGAGGAAGCTAAGGATTTGGATAAGTTGAAAAAGGATGAGCTTCATAGTATACTTGCAGCATTTGAGTTGAGAACTCAAGTGAAGGTTGATGTTAAGAAGGAGGCAACTTTCAAGGCTACCAAGAAATCCAAGGGTAAAGAGCTTCAAGATAGTGATGAGTCTTCTAGTGATGAAGAGGCATATTACAGCAAGAAGGGCAAGTTCTCAAGAAAGCACAAAGGTATGAAATATGTCAAGTGTTTCAATTGTGGAAAGTTTGGTCATTATGCTACTAACTGTACTGTTGCCAAGGATGAAAGTGATGAAGATAAACAGGATTATAAGAGCAAGGATTCTGAAAGGCACAGGCATCAAAGGAAGAATAAAGATGAGCAAAGCAATCAAGGAAAGAGGTACTCTCACAAACACAAGAAAATTTTCTACCTAGACAAGGCAAGTAAGTGTTCTAGTAGTGATAGTGAAAGTTCTTCAAGTGATGTTGGAAATGAGATGTTGTTCCTAACAGAAAAAGAAGAAGAAAAGAAACATAGATTTGTCCTTATGAAATGTTTTAGATGTGGAAATTTTGGACATCTTGAGGATGATTGCACAAATGATGGATTGATTTCTAGTTATACTATGTATGAGGATGCTTCGGAAAATTGTAAGGAAGATCTTTGTATGGCTTTAGAAAAGGGTAGCACCTCTAGTGATAAGAAATCTGAAAAAGTCATTGATGTTTCAAAAGGCAAACAAATAGAGGAAGTTATAGAGGATGGTGAAGTAGATCTTGAAGCTGAACTTGTTAGTGCTCTTAGTGCTTTGAAAAAGGAAAGAAAGAAGAATGCTAGACTCAATGATAAATTGGATGAATGTTGTATTGAGAGAGATGAGCTTATAGAAAGTCTTGACTTCTCTATAGCTAAGACACAAAAACTTAAGGATAAGTTAGAGTCTAAGGTTCTTGAGTGTAGAGAGTTGGAACAGAAAGTGGCTTCCTTGAAAGAGGAAACTAAAGAGTACAAGGAGAAGCTTTACAAGTTTGAAGATAGCACCAAAAATGTAAAGTCAATCATCAAAGATCAAAGAAGGACAACAGATAAAACAGGTCTTGGTTTTGGTAAGAAACACATGGAACAGGTTGGCGACTCTATTGGGGAATCTAGTAAGAGATTCTGAAAGGAAGAGAGTTCTAATGAGGAAAGTACTTCAGAAAAAGAGTCCTTGAGTGATAGATGCACAAAATCAGAAAACAAGAATCAAAAAAAGGGGAGAAAGTTTATAGGACCTAAGAGGTCAAATCAAGGAAAGTTTAATGGCAGATGTTTTTCTTGTCATAAGTTTGGTCACATGGCTTCACATTGCATGACTCAAGTGAGGAAGGTAAATGACAGATTCAGAGGTGGTAATTTCTTTCAAGGGTATTGCTACTCTTGTAAACAGTTTGGGCACAAGGTTGTTTATTGCAAGGCTAATAACAAGAACAGGGTTGGTCAGAACAGATGGAGTCAAAGATCAGGTATGCCTCAAAGAAATAACATTGTTAGTTGTTATAAGTGCAACAATGAAGGTCACATAGCTAGACAATGTAGAGCTGAAATTCCAAGGTATAGGAATAGGAACATGGGTATGAACAGGCACAAGAATCAAGACATGGATAAGAACAGGAATGATAACAAGAACAACAATAGTGACATGAACAGGAACAGGAATATGGACAAGGAGAACAAGAGAAGACATGGTAAGGCAGCTATAGACACTGATGAAGATCGGTGCCTAATGGGATTTTTACTCCCACCCCGAATTAATCACCTCAACAGGAGGTGGGGGAGGGACTAAGCTAAGAGGCTCATTCTTAGTCCCAAGCCCCAAAGGTGACCCTTTGCCATTGATGACAAAGGGGGAGAGATATGAGTAAGGGGGAGAGCCTCAAGTCAGGGGGAGCTGATTTCTATACAATAGTTTTGAGTTTCAGTGTTGTTGAGAAGCATGGTTTGCCATCAATGACAAAGGGGGAGATTGTTGGCAATTTTGGGTTTGAGATCCTAGCTTCTTGTCTATGAGTTGTCATTGATGTCAAAAGGAACTGGCATTAATGTCAAGAGGATTTATTGGCTTCAAAGGTTGAAGATTCCAAAGAATATTTTCTAGAAGATTTCGGAGAGATTCCATGTGGCGGATGAAAAGGTTTTTATCAAAACCATGGCAGGTTTAAGGGTTTTTATTAAAACCAGGTGGATGCATTAAGGGTTTTTCTCAAAACCACTCTCAGCTTAATGCAAATGCTGGAGACACTTATTAATTAAATAACTTAATTAATAAAACCTTTTTAAGGTTTTTTAATTAATTATTTATTTGATTTAGTGATTAAATTATTTTAATAATTTAATGGGTTCTCCACCTAAGGTCTAAGGTCTAAAAGACCTTTGATTATTTTTTAAATAATCAAAAGGGTTTCATAAACCCTAAAGTTGTTTCGAAGGCGCCAAAGTAATATTAATTCGAAAATTTTGAATTATCCTCCCGTCGACGTCGTGCATAGCATGGAAGTTTGGCTATATAAGCCATAACCTATAGTCCAAAGCAAATGTGTGAAAGAAATTCGAATTGCGCAAAGGTTGGGAAGTAAAAGCTATGGCTATCATTTTTTTGCCATGTTTATCCGCCGCCAAAGGGTTAAGGAGAAGGAGACTCTTGCTAGCCTTCAAGCTAGCATCGTTGGCCTAGTGGCAATGACTGTTCTGCGAAGGCGCTTGAAGGGAGGTCAAGCGTTCGACTCCCACCGTGGAGTGTGAGAAGAGTTTTTGCGCTCTAATTTTTTTCGGAGGCACTGTTGACCCACGATTTTTGAAAGCATTTTTTTTGGTAAGGTTTTTTTTAAATAAAATCTGCATTTTGTTAAAGAAGAAGTGGTTGGGCAGATTTATTTAAAATTATTTTTGAGGTTAAATGCTTCTTTGGAGATATAAGGTTGATAGTGTGTGGTTGAGATTTTTGGCTTGATTGTTGAGTGAGATTTGCTTAGAAGCTATTATTCCTTGAGCATGGTTTAATTAATTTGGAGAAATAAGGTGTAAAAGGATATATTGTTTGTATGCTTTATATTTTTTGGTAGTTGACTTCTAAGGATTGGAGTCATAAGGTGTTTTATGGAATAAATATTTTTGTGGTTACTTTTATGATCTAACCCTAACTTGGTGGCAAAGTTGAGGGTGGTGTTGGTAACAGAGTTGAAGAACTATTCTCTTCTTCCTCAAACAAAGGTATGGGCAACTTCTTCCATGTATATTGTTGATGGTGTATTTTCTGAAATTGAGTTTGGAGTGAAAAGGTTGTCTACTAGGTATTCTTGTTGGTGTAAATCCCATTTTCTGGATATTGAAGATTGTTTATGCATTAAAATCATTGATGAGTTTTTTGGGTGAATGCATAATTCGGTTGAGGAAGAGGAAGCATTTTGCACTAGGGTTTATGTTAGTAAGTCTTGCTACTTGCATTGAGATGGTGAAACCCTTAGTTGGCTGTTTTGAGATTGATGGTTGAGTTGCTTCCATAGAGGTTGTTTTGATCAAGTTAATGCTTTACTTGATACATGATTTGGGCTTACTCCATTGAGATTTATTTGAGCAAGTTATTCTTTGCATTGGTGATTTATGTTGGTGGTTGTTTTGTTCAAATACCTTTGGAGGGAAAAGGATGTCTACTAGTTTCCTTTTCATGTAGTGATTGGTTGAATGCTTCAAGGTTAATGTTGAGTTGAATGATGTTGGTTAAACCTTGTCTATAAGCATTGTTGTTAAAGCCCTAATTGGTTGAGAAAAGATATTGGTTGTGGAAAGAACATGAGTATCATTGTTATATGAGATATTGCATGGTTGGCAATTTTTGGGTTGTGTTTCATGTTCTTGAGAAAAGCATACTACATCTATCTTATTCTTTTGAGATTGAGATTGAGTTGAGATTGAGATTGGGAGTTAAGTATAGAACATATTGAGTCTCTAACAATTCTCTTTATGTTTCTATGAGATTTGAGATTGAGATTGGGAGTTAAGTATAGAACATATTGAGTCTCTAACAATTCTCTTTATGCTTCTATGAGGTTGATGAATCACATTGGGTCTCTAAAAATTCTCTTTGTGGGTTCATGCTAAGCAAGTTTTTCTTGATGAACTTGTGAGCTGATTTGGATAGGTTCTAGTGAGGACTTGTGAGCTGATTTGGACAGGTTCTAGTGAGGACTTGTGAGCTGATTTGGACAAGTTCTAGGGAGGACTTGTGAGCTGATTTGGATAGGTCCTAGCGAGAGGACTTGAGGATAGAGTTGAAGTGGTTCTTTGAGAAGAACCCGAGGACAGTTTTGACAAGTCTTTGAGAAGGCTTGTGTGCAGTAGAGATTGATTTGTTCAAGCTTTATGAGTTGAGCTTGGGACAGATCTAACAGAGTGAGGAAGACTTGTGTTGGACCGACTGAATGTGTTTAGTATAGGTTGATGAGTTGTTGTGGAGGTGATCAGTGAGGACAGAGGTCTCTTGAGGCTGAGCATTGAGGACAGGAGGTCTTCTGTGGAAAGGAGTTCCACGTGCTAGCGGAATAAGAGGCAGGTGATCTTCTAAAGTATCATTTCTAGAGTTGAGGGAAAGGATTCTCCTTTGGGCAGGAGGCTCATAAATTCGTGAGGAGGGGAAGGATTCTCCTTTGGGTAGGAGGCTCATAAATTTATGAGGAGGGGAAGGATTCTCCTTTGGGCAGAGGCTCATAAATACTTGAGTAGGGGAAGGTTTCTCCTTTGGGTTGAGGCTCATAAACATTGTAATTGGGAAGGATTCCCAAAGAACTTTGAGAAAGCTTTTTAGAGAAAATTTTTGTGGAGGTAGCCCATGTTGGGTGAACCACGTTAAAATTGGTGTCTCATTGTGTGTTGCTTTATGCATTGCTTTGATATTGCTATTGGTTCATTGCTTTGCGAAGTTGAAGTTAAATAGAGAAAGTAAAAAGAGGTCTTATACTGTTCACCCCCCCTCTCGGTATAAGCTTGTGTTCTTCAATCTAAAGTATTATGTATTATGTAGAAGATTGATGATGTCATTATTTGTTGGAATTTATAGCTTAAAAGGAATAATAGAACTTTTAAAAATAAATCTCAAAATCATGCCCAAGTTTTGACCCATATTATTGCCTCTCTTATAGAATGTTTACAAATATGGTGCTCATCATAAAAAGTATAAGTGTTGAGAAAGAGGTGCTAGTCACTTCGTTACAGGATTTGAATGTACATGGAAGAGTCATCTATGACAATGGGATTAAAATAAAGGACCTGCATTGATATTTGGTAAAGTAAAAATGTCTAGAAATTGGGTTTATCAATTATTTATTTTTTATTTTTTTTTGTAGAAAAGTACCTTTTATTATTTAAAAATAGTTACATTGATCACAAAAAAAGGTGGGTAACATGGAAGCACACTCCAAAATTTTAAACAAATATTCCACCTAGAACCAAATATAGGGATTTGGGGCTTACACTATTAAATATTAAACTAAAACTAGAATAGAGCAATCATTTTAAATTCCTAAACTAATAAACTAAAATATTATAGAGAACAATTTTTTTCGTAAATCCTATAAATAAATGAGACCTAATTTTGAGAAGTATTGACATCGTTGCATGTTGTCTGTGCACTTATGAAGTCATCCCAAATAGTCCTTGATGAGGTACACTTAGGAGAAAATGAAAAAAATGATTCCTCACCATCTTGCTTCTATTCAGGCAACTCTAATGAATTGAAGCTATTGAATTTACTCTAACTATATCTATCTAGCAAAGGACTAGAGAGATGAATCCATTTCTTGGGTAAACCTTCCCTTTCTTCTTTCCCCTATCAAAGATTGTGGGAATGCCAAAACAATGTCTTTGTTGTTGGTTGGGCTATAGGGCTTTGTGAGTGTTTTTGCCCTCCCATAGTGGTCCAACCATTTTATTTGGTCTAAGGATGAGGTATAGTGGATGGCATGGGCACCAAATTTGGCTTATTACATAGAAGTGGGTACTCCTTAACTTTATGGTCCAAGGCTTGGCATCTAAATAAGGTATTTGGTAGGTTAACATATACCATCTACTTTAAAATAGAGGTGTATACCACTGGTAACTTTATGACCTTCTATAGATACTTTAACAGATCAACCTCAATAGAAATACTTTTTTGAGAGCTTGTGTTGAAGAATTTATCAGCTTTAACCATTAAAACCTACCCTAAGACTATTGTTAGGCCATTTAAAATGACCAAAGGGGAGAGGAAGACTAGAGAACTCAACCTAGACTAGAAATTTGGAAGTTCCATATTCAAACATTAAAAATTCCCAAGTCCATGGAAATAATACCACCAAAGAGCTTCTTATGGACCAAGGCACATGCTCGTAAATTATCTTGACATTAGCAACATTAGAAAATGAAAAAAGAAATAATTTTTTTGTTAGGTTTTGAAGTAGTTTTAGTTTGACTCCATGAGAAGCCGAAGTTGAGCTAACCCAATACCGTAACATTTCTTCATTGGGAATGCATCCCACAAAATACCCAATTGGGATAACAAAATTCAACCATTGATAGATATTAATAAACTTCGGTAGAGGTACACTAAAATTATCGTAATATTTTCTATCAAAATATATTTCATGAATCTCTCCATGGGTGCCATTGTCATTTTCCTTACCCCTTGCAACACCAATGCAAATTTTTGGGCCATAAAGGTTGGGGTCCATGGAAAACCCTAGAAAGTTGAGGAAACCCTAACTCAAAGCAAAAAATGTCTTTCACTAGAAACCCTAGTAGATCAAAATTAATTTTGATGGTGATTCTAACAGAAATATAGAAAAATTTGATGGAGGTGGTTTTTTAATTATGAAGGTAAAATTCTCCTAAGTTACACATAGTCATATGGAACTTCATCTAACAACTATGTAGAAGCTAGGACAATTTTTATAGGTATTTAAATTATTATAAAAAAAGAATGGAAATATTTTTCAATTGAGAGGGATTCACAATTTATTTTTAATGTTATCAATAAAAATGAATATAGGGTTTGGATAAAAAATAATATTATTGTTGATGTTCATCATCCATTATTGGAGGTAATCTATAGGAAATGTGAGCATGTATATAGAGAAGGAAATAGGGTATTGGATAATTTAGGAAACCATGGTGTTGATGTTCATCTTGGTGAAATGCAAATTTTAGAAGGTAATTGGATGAGTGAAGTTGTATCTCTTAATGTAAATAATGTCAAGTAGTTGATTAAAAAAATATTAGAATTTAAAGAAGATGAAGAATATATTTGATAGAAAAGGAAATAAAAATTATTTTTCATAAAATAACAAGCTGGATATGGATTAAATGACCTAACAAAAAGTGTAATATTTTAGTATTTTAATGGGAACGACTCCAATAGAATCCACATATAGCTTATTAAAATAAAAAAAATAATAAGGATGAGAATATGGAGCTGAACCATATTTCACGTAGGTTAATTTGATTTCCTTATTAGTGAGAACACAACATGAATAATTGATTAAAGGTCATTATTCGTCATGGAATCTCATTCTCATTTAGAATATATTACTTGTATGTATTTGATATTCATCAAGAACATAGATTGAATATAATTCTAACAAATAGACGTTTTATATTCTCCATTAATATAAATAGATTGATATGTTAGAGTTCATAGTTTTTAAGATATTATTTTAAGCAGTGAAGGTATTGTAAGGTGGTTTCATAATACATTTATAATTTTGTTATATTTTTTTTTAGCTTTAAAGAAGGAATACAAATGTTAGGAAAAATAAATTTTAATTCATTAAAAAAATACATATTTTTTTGTTCGCTTTTTAGCTAGATTATCGTAGGTCCCAAATATCTAGGATCTTGAGTAGTCTCAAATATTACAGCAGTTATATTTTTTTGATAGATGGAAAAAGGGATTTTGAAAGGTACCCCAAACTTTTTACAACCAAATGAAAACGAAACATAAAAGGGACAACCCTATGGAGGGAACCACAGAAAGCCAAAAGGAAACCATATTGATAGAGATGGCTTTTAAAGATAACCAATACAAAAAATTAACAAAATAAACAAGTCCTAGATCACTAGACAAGATCTAAAAGGGTATATACCAATGATGCAATCCCCAAGGGTACAAAATCTAATATTTTCACCGATGTTGAGAAAAGTTGATTATTCTTCAGTGAAGTCCTAGTCAGTCGAGTCATCACTAAAACCATCTTATGTGGCCTTGGTGCTACCTTTTTCATAGTGGTGATATTTTTACCAGCTTGAAGGAGCATTGCCAATGTGGATTTTAGGATTTATCCCATGCTAGTCCAAGAATAAATATTCTTTTGATATTTTCCAATGTTCGTAGGCCAATTGGGTCCTTCCTCTATTTTGACCTTTCTAAATATTATTAGGATCTTTTTAGAAGTTATTTTCTAAAGCTCAACATTTGTGCTCCTATGTTTCTCCCTAGAAGCTCCACTCATGATCATGCATTGGTGTGATTCTGATTTTGAAGGATATGAGTTATGAGTAGGAATTCTCTCTCCACCTTTTCCTACACCTATTGATTCATTATCTAAGTCATCATCATTTAGGATCATAGCAAAAATGATATCTTCCTGGCTATCGATGATGGCAAGGGTTGCCTTGTCCACCTCCTTTTAAAGAGCATGGTGGTACAATATGAGGTGGAGGCCTTGATGCTTGGGGTGGGTTAATAATCTGTCCATGACATTCATAACTGAAATCTCCAACGATTGAAAGAGATATTTTGGAATGTTGATCTCCTTGATAGCTTGCTTATGGTTTAGAAATTCCATATGGAAGCTTCTAAGTAAAGAGTTGATATCATCAACAATGATGTACTCCATGATGGAGATCATCATCCAGTTCCATGGCTCTAGAAGACATTTTATAATGATGTCATATTTTTTCCTAGTCAACCTTGTAATTAATATTAATAGCCAATATCAATGAACTTAACATTCATGAAAGTAACAATAATATGAAAATAAATGTCCGATATCATTTATGAAATAACACAAAGAAAATTAACAATAATATTGCTCAAATTTGTATATAAGCTTTACTCAATATTTCTTATTCTTCGATGATACGTTTCATGGAACTCTATCTCCATAATATAACCTTATAAAGGTTACTCTTGGTCTCTTTAACTAATTCTCTCCTCACATATCCACGAGATGCAAACTTTCCAATTCCATACATAAGACAAGCCTCTCAAGCCTATTGGATTCTTATCTTACCACTTGTATACATCACTCTTGACTTTATATTTACTTCCACACACAACTCTATGAACTTGTGCACATCCTACACATAGACACATACATGAGAGGAAATACAAGTCATACTCCTAGACTATAGACTAAAATATTATTCAAATATTTACAATTGTACCATGGGGGTACATTAGCATGTACCAAATAATGTAATATTCTCCAACTTCGTGTGTATATATTCTCCAACACTGTGTGTATTACATTATTTGGTTATTGAAGACTTCGGTCTTCAATATTTGATTCTTGTATTTTTCCTTTTGCTATAACTTTGTGTAGACACCAAAACAGCACCAATCCGATTATGTGACAACAAGCGCTGATCGCATTGACACACACAGCCCCTAGGGCAGCCCCCAGAGGTTAAACATTGGTCTTAACCACTCCCAAAAGCAATTTTGGAGGTCAAAGGTCAATTTGGCACCTTTTTGGCACCTTGCTCTCTGCTCGTCCCACCCAGTGACAAATACAAACTGGCATTCGTCCCACCCAAGGATGAATATCAGCATTCGCCCTAGGGTGAGGCGAATAGCAAGTTTGACTGGCAAAAAGTCAAACCTCGACAAGTCTGCCAGTTAACTGAAGCTACAGGTCATGCAATTGCGAGGAACGACTCCAAATCAAGAAGAGATACTTCAATCATGCATGTCTTTATTTTAGAGACCTCATGCAAGGAGATTCTAAATCAAGGAATTAGATTTTCTCTGAAAATAGGACAAACAACTCAAGTGGCGCCCTCGCATGCGCAATTCAAATAGAGAGACCCTAGGTCTATAAATTGGTGAGTTTTCTCACCCAAAGATATATAGAGAGGGAGAATTTGAGCAATGAAGTACTTCCAATCTACATACCTACTTACGATTTGTGCCTTTCACATCCTTAATCTCTCATTCGAAAGGGAGGTTATTAGGTGACTATTGGAAGCACAAATCCGGACCCAAAACCTAATATTTGGCCACAATAATCCACAAAATTTGTCAACAACACCCCATAAGAAGTTTTGGACCCATTCCAAGTGGATTGGTGCCAAAACAGAGTCCCAAACGGTGGGCGTCCTGCCCCCGAGCGCTCCCCAAACTGTCGCAGCTCTAAACGCCCCACCCCAGGACGAATAGAAATTTGTGATAGATTTCTCTGATTTTTATTTTGCATCTTATTCTAGGTTATCTAAATAGGCTTTAGTTTAAATTTCATTTCATTCTCAGCATTTTTGACCAATTTTTTGTTATTTCCTGCCTTTACTAATCTGTAGATGCCATCATCAAAATATGGATGCTAGAGGCCAAATTGGAGAAATATGACCATCTAGGTCTTCCCAAAACACACCCAATTAGATAACCCCAACTTTGCAGGTCATTTGGAGCTTCTTAGATAGGACATTGAAGAGGGTGCTTTCTGACAATTTATTACAGGTGAATTCGTCCCACCCTAGAGCGAATACAAATATGTGAGGAATTTCTAGACTGTTCTTTTTGCAATGGTCTTATGATAACATATTTATGCTTCTGTCAAAATTTTAGGTCAATCCGAGGTCATTTGGTTATCGTTTTAATATTTTCATGCATACACTAACAGTAGGCCTTAGGAAATACATGTTTTATTCTGTCTGCAGGTGCTACTAATATTTTTTGTTTCTTTGAACACAAGTATTCAACATCAGAGGAGCATAAAGGAGCCAAAAATCATATACACAAGCGGCGACGACATTTTGGTCTACCCATCTTACATGTGGGCACGTGGAAGAAGGATTGCCATCCATGGATGTGATAAGAAACATATTTGACGCTCCTATCCCCTAAAAAGGAAGGAGACGTATTGTAACATGAATTTGAAAGCGTATCAATAAAGAATCACCATATTTCATACTACTTTTATCTTGTGTCAATTCGTCTATGTTCTTTCTTTTTATGCATTTTCAATATATAGGCTTTTAACGTTAAGTTTGGTTTTACTCGCAATTTGCTTGGCATATTCCTTTTTGTTTCCATATCCTCATGCTTTTAGTGGCAGACCCGGTCTTTTTATCCATGCATAGGGATGATCCATTTGTGCCAGTACCTATAGAGCTAGATCTAGAGCACAAAGATCATCTAGGATGTCCGAGCAACAACACCCACGGTAATGGAGACCACAATCATTTCATCAACATGATCTCCATTGATTTAACTGCCTCCATCCATGATCTATCCGACCTGACACTGTCATTACATCTAGACCTAGATGCTATATACTGGGATCATGCTGACACATCACCATCTCCATCAGAGTACTAGCCTTGCGGTGGGATGTTCCATTTCACCCCAGGATAGACTCAGGATGTTTGCTACCAAAAATCTACGCCACTACATGCTCAACAATACGATGTATGTTGTGTCTAAGGAGAATCCATTGCGATACATGATGAGTCATACTTATCATAGTAGCCGCATGGTGAAATAGATCATGTTGTTGACGAATTTTGACATAGAATTCATTGGGTAGAAATCCATAAAAGGTCAAGTCATCACCGATCAACTGGCAGAGGCTTCTCTTGAAGATGGTCAGCCTCTGACCGTTTAACTACCTGATGATGGGGTTTTCCATGTTTTAGAATTGCTATATTCTAATGAGCCTGAGTCACAGGATGACATGACCCTATTCTTCGATGGTTCTAAATGTGAGCAAGGAGGTGGCACGAGAATTGTATTCTTCACTCTGCAAGGGGCTCCAATGCCTCTGTCATTTAAATTAGACTTCCCGTGCACCAACAACAATGCAGAATACGAAGCCTTGCTCATACTTCTTCAGACAAAAATCACCATGAACATTAAACGTTTAAACATCTTTGGTGATTCGTTGTTAATTATCAATCAAGTAAAGGGGATATTCCAATGTAAATGTCCAGTTCTGCAGGCCTACAAAGCCCTTGTGGACAAATTCCTGGCACAACTTGAAAGGTATGACATCGAGGCACTCCCTCGATCATCGAATAATTTTACAGATACTATGGCCTCCTTGGGATCACTAATCTCACAAAACCCTTCTGGTGAAATGACAACCATTCAGGTCAAAACATTACGCAATCCACGATGGAGCATGCAAGCTCTGACCTAATGCCATGAATCCACCTGATCCAGATTGAACCATCTCAGGATAGGTTCTCTTGAATCCACGATTGTCTGAGTTGAGCCAACTGGGGGTCCTTGTTCTCCCCAACCCCTCTCAATAGCAACACAACGCTATTTTTACAAGTTTTTTCCCGTTTAGCTTTTGCTAGGGATGAACTTCAAGAGGGATTGGCCGTTCATACCATCAAGGTTTTTGATCAGCAGGATTGGTACACACCCATTAGGGATTACCTCAAGCTAGGTAACCTCCCACTTGGATTGACGCAAGTTGCAAAAAGATCATTTAAACAAAAAGTGACAAAACATGTCTTGTTAGGAGACATTTTGTATCGTTGAAGCTATGAAGGAATCCTCCTCTGTTTCTTGGACCAACAAGAGTCCGCTTGGGCGATCACCCAAGCACACGATGGTACATGTTGTGGCCACTTCAACGGTATGACCATCGCAAAGCGCATTCTTTGCATGGGCTATTATTGGCCATATTTAGAGCGAGATTGTTGCGCATATGTAAAAAAGTGTGTGAAGTGTCAACACCATGCTAATTTGACACATGTACCTTCTCAGGCCTTACAACCGATCCAATTGGCTTGGCATTTTTTGTAGTGGGGCTTCGATCTAATCGAAAATATCTCCCCTGCATCGTCGGGTCATCACACGTTCATCATAACGACCATAGAGTACTTCACCAAGTGGGTGGAAGCAATTTCGCTAACCTCTATGACTGGAACCCGCATTGCGGAGTTTATTTTGCATAACATCATATGTCATTTTGGTATTCCATCAAAGATTCTTTCGAATAATGGGATGCCATTCAAGAATAAAGATGTGCTTGCTTTAACCACAAAGTACAAAATTTAGCACAGTTTTTCAACACCCTATTATCCGCAAGCAAATGGGCAAGCAAAGGCGTTAAACAAAATGCTAGTTGCCATCCTCAAAAAGACAGTCACAGATAGTCATAAGGATTGGCACATTCAAATCCTGCTTGCCCTATGGGATTATCGCACTAGCATTCGGACACCCACTGGGGCAACTTCGTTTTCACTGGTATATGGCTCCGAGGCAGTCATGCCTCTTGAGTTGGAAATCCCTTCCCTACGCATTTCAATGCAAGAGTTCATCGATGATGACACTGCACGGTAGGCCCAGTTAGACCAACTTATGTTGCTCGACGAACGACACGTTAATGCTCTCGAGCATTTGCGTATCTATCAAGAGCGACTTAAGAAAGCATACAACATGAAGGTCCACCTAAGGGAATTTTAGGTTGGTGACTTGGTCTTAAAAGAGAACCAACATAATTCTAATTTGCCGTCCCATCTAAGGGACAAGTTCACGGTAAACTGGTTAGGTCCTTATGTGATTGATAGTTGAATAGGACCTGGAACATACCGGCTTGCCTCTCTTGAAGGAATCAAGGAGCTAGAACCCTTGAACATCAGTCATTTGAGGCCATTCCACATTTAGAGAGCCATAGTCCAACCAAAAGCTCCAAGGATTCCCACAATCGCTTGGTCAACCCCGAAATGCCCCAAAGGTATCCATAAACCCTTTGGTCAAACCAAAAGCTCCAAGGATTCCCATAATCGCTTGGTCAACCCCAAAAATGCCCAAAGGTATTCATAAACCCTTTGGTCAAACCAAAAGCTCCAAGGGTTCCCATAACCGCTTGGTCAAAATAAATTTTCAAAAATAAACAAAAACAATAAAATCATCAAAAATTACAAAAAAAATGCATTTCAATTCCATGCATACTCATAAAACATCAAAAATACAAAAATATAAGTGCATTAGGCATCACATCCATACATTGCATATTTGCTAGGTCATACAAGTCAAAAGCACCATAGACTGTCATTACTTGGCAATGCCATCATTTTCCATATCAAAGCCATTTTATAAACGCATACATCCATAATAACACCATCCCCATCTTTAGCAAAGTCAGTTGTCTCCTAATGTATATAGGGTTTTCGTCATTCAGTTTTCTTTAAATTGCTAGCCAAAAATTGTACAAAGTTAAACAGATTTTACAAGGGAACATTTTACTTGGATCACACCTTGTTACGTAGCATCCCAACACAAGTTAAAACACATAAAATAATTCCTAAGTTGTGTGAATGCAAGAGAAACCTACAAAGCAGTCTCGGGTACCATAGGTGAAAGATTAGCCTGTTCATCCACCTATGCGAATGGTTCAAGAGTGCTGAGAATTGATAACAGGACAAGCTCTCCCCCATCAATTCCCCCTAATAAAAAGTGGTTTTCACCACTACCAAAATCCAAATCACTATTGGTCCCTAAGGTTGTAAGGATTTGTACTACACGTCCCTGCCAAGGATGGGTAGTCATCCCCAAGACCTAAAAGGATCGATGTCATTCAACAACACAATTTCTACAAGCCATCATCACCATTATCACACTCACCTTTGATATCAAAGTTGTAAGGATTCATACTACACGTCCCTGAACAGGATGGGTAGTCATCCCCAAGGCTAAAAAGATCAATGCCCTTACTTCATAATCTCCATAATCACCTTTGGTTCCCAAAGTCATAAGGATTCGTACTACATGTCCCTGAATAGGATGGGTAGTCATCCCCAAGGCCAACATGATCAATGTTATTCACCGGTCACAAACTTACAAGCTCGACCTTACAAAGCTCAAAATACAAAATCAACTAACAGTGGTTATCACCACTATTCAAAATCCTTGCTCAAAAAGAAAAAACAAAGACAAAAATAAACAGTGATTTTCATCACTATGTATCCGAGAAAGTATCCTAAACCATTGAGCAAACAAACAACCTGAACTTGAATCCCTGGAATTCTCAGCATTCAAAAACCATCTAGGTGATCCTCATTACAGGTTTGGTGGATAGCTTACCTGGCAATGGCGGTATCCTACCCGCATGATGATATGTTTGTCACATTAGCTTTGCATGTGCGTAGACCAATATTTGCATGTGGATGAGCTAGCTTATGGTACCTTAGATTGTCCCATGGATTAATCTTGTTAAATACAACAACAAAGTTAGTGGAGCTAATTAGGTGATCCTCAGTACAGGTTTGGTTGATAGCCTATATGGCACTAGCGATATCCTGAAAAATACAACATAAACGAACTCAATTGCACACACAGGAATGTGAAATAACTTGGTTAAATTCAAGTCGGATTTATACCTTGTTCAAAAGTCTTGCGAGATAAATGTACAGTATTGGCTAGTTAGTTAAAATATCTGAATCTCAGAAAAGCTTAACTACATTTTAAAACAACTGGTACATTTCATTTTGTACATCACCATAAGAAAATATGCAAAATACAAAAACAAAGTTTTCACATGCAAATTCATTCCACAAAGTCATCCCATAAGTACAGCAAGCCAGTCAATCTTGCACAGTCTCTGGTGCCATCGACAAGTTATCGACAAATCATTTCATTCATTCCATTTGCATAATCATATCATTAGAAACATCGCATTCATAATACCACATGCATACATCATCATAAATAACTATGCATAAAAAGAAAACAAACCATGAAAAATGTATAAACACCAAAAAAGAGTCATCTGTATATATATAATAAAAAATTCCCACAGGCTACAATGAATCGGTCCTCTGACCTCGAAACAAAAGCCAAAAACTCCTATCGTAGGAGATCCCTATCCTGCACCACATCGGTATCCCCCTCCTATCGGCGGGACGCAGCCCATGAGTTCTTTTGCTCAGCCAGCTGAGTCCGTAGGAGATCCCTCTCCTACAAAGCCTCTCCTAGCTCCTCATCTCGTCTCTGTAGTAGGTCCTCCAATCATGCTATCTCATCGCAATGCCTTGCCTCCGCATCCTCTGAACCTACCTGAGGCCTCGGTGAATCCGGGACAACAGCCTGCTCTGGCTCCCACTGCTCTGGGACGTCCTGCATCTCCGACCGCTCTGGCACCCCAAACTCCCCTCCAACATCCTCAACCTCCACCATGTTTGCATCATCCAGTCGAACTCCCCAACCCTCTCCTGGTGCCTTTGCACCCTCATCCCCTACTGCACCCCCTAGAGACCCCTCACCTCGCCATCGCCGCAAAGTCCACCACTTCTCATACTCCATGGTAGTCTCGATGTCATCCACATTTGGGATGTCAATTGCGGTATCTGCATCCTCCCCCAGTGATGCAATGACTGGCCGATCCAGAGTCCTCTCGTCCCCCCAACGCTGATAGACCACGGGCTCACCAGGCAATCCCTGGCACACCCTGAATTGTCGTGTGACTCGGCCATATGGGAAGAACTCTTGCTCAGTTCCATGATGCCCAATCAACCACCACCCCCTTCGTACCCATCGAAGCCACTCTCCAGCCTCAGGCCAGGCTGGACAATCCCGGTAGGGGCGCCAGAACACCTCCCCTAGAGCAAGCCGAGCGAAGGCATCGACATAGTGCCCTACGACACCTGCCCATCATCGACTCTGACCCTGCTCCTCTGACCTCTGCCATAGTGCCCCATAACCGATCTCTCGGTCTACCATCTCCACCCAGGTCGTCCATGGCAACCTCGCCGACCTCTCCACTGTTATGTGCTGCCAAGCCCAACACTACAACAAGTAGCTACAACTAATCCCCTTCTGCCTCCGACAGCGGACCTCGTACATCTCATCATAGAGCTATGCCAGTAGAGTCTATCCCCATCTCATGATCATCGATGCATTTGTAGGACACTCCACTAACCGAAACACCACCTCTAGCAGGTTCCACGAGAACCTCGCACCCGACGAGTAGAGGAGAAGCATGTTGGAAATAAGGCCCATAAGTAATGCATGCCTCATTCCCAACACATCCCTCTCTAGCCACCATCGAACCAGTATACCACCAATCTGGCAGTCGCCCTCTGCCCTCTCCACTGGGCTGTCCACCCCCATCTCCTCTCCATGTCCAAAGCAGCGTATCAACACTACTATTCGCTGATCCCGAGGCATCGTCCTAATTGGTAGTCCATCTATCGAAATCCGAAGGATCCGATATACATCCTCTAAGGTCACTGTCATCTTCCCTATTGGGAGATGGAAGGTGTTCATCTGTAGATCCCATAATTTTATCAGGGTCATCAGATAGGCCTGATCCCCAACCACTAGCTCCAATCGAGTCACCTGCTTGAGCCCAAGGGCATTAAGCCAATCCCAGTCAGCCAAAGTCAGCGCCGCACATGCTTCAGTAAAAACCGTGGGCACTCGATATCGGCTCTTCACAACCTGCAAAATAAAACAACACAAAAACATTAAAACAATGAAAAAACTATACAACAATACCATGAATATACAACAATGCATCAAAATGTACAGCCAAAAACATAACAACATTCACAAAAAATAATTTGTCAGATCTAGGGTTTTTAACTCTAACTGATAAATTAACAACAAAAAAATTAAAACAAAAAAATCATTTGTCAGTTCTAGGGTTTTTAACTCTAACTGATAAATTAAAAAACAACAAACATTCAAAAACCTAATTTTTTAGATCTAGGGTTTTTAACTCTAACTGATAAATTAAAAAACAACAAACATTCAAAAACCTAATTTTTTAGATCTAGGGTTTCTAACTCTAACTGATAAATTAACAACAACAAAAATTAAAACAAATAAATCATTTGTCAGTTCTAGGGTTTTTAACTCTAACTGATCAATTAAAACACAAAAAAAATTCACAAAATAATTTCTCAGACCTCAGGTTTTTAACTCTAAACTGATAAATTAAAAAACATAAAAACACACCGCAACAAATAACTAGGGTTGAGCTCCGTTTTACGTTCAGTTTTACCCTACGTTTCTAACCTAAGTTTTGAACTTTGTTAAATTCGGGTTAAGCGAGGTTTTAAGTTATGTTCTAAACTAAGTTTTTCAGCTAAGTTTTCAACTAAACTTTTGATCTTTGTTTAACTCGGGTTACACTAAGTTTAAAGCTAAGTGTTAATTTTGATAGACTAGGGTTTCATTTTTAAATTTGAAAAACAAAACAAACAAAAAGACAAAAAAAACAAATAACTTGCGGTTTTAAAACTGTAAAGCAAACAAACAATAAAGAGGAAGAGAACTTACTGGTCTCGCTTCGGCTCTGCCGCTCGATCCAGTTCATGCACTCATGGTCGCAAGAAAAGTTCGGCAGTGCTTCGCTTTGCAGAATTGACCTCCTCCTCCTCAGAGCTCCAAATCGCCAAGAAAAACAAATGCAAATGAGCCCAAAACTTAGTTTTGGCCTTTAAATAGGCTTTTTGAGCCTGTAATCGTCCCCCCCTGGGACGAGCGCTCTGGGTAGCACTCGTACCTCCCTGGGAAGAATACTAAACAAGAATTCGTCCCACCCAGGGACGAATACAAAGCAAAAATTTCAAAAACAACAAAAACTGCGCAAAAAATGCACAAAAAAAAGCAATAAAACTGTCCAATGAGAGCGCTTCAGCAATTGACATTTTGGGCATGCAAAACAGATTTCGGGGTCACAAATCCTCTCTCCTACTCCCTAAGAAGGCTCCCATAGCCGGACCGCTCCACGGGACGACGGATTGTCGAGAATTTCATCCCCAAACGACGTCGCAAAATGGGTCAAAACCCAACCAAAAATAGCAATAACATTGCCGAACGAAGGCACTTTTGTGCCTGACATTCTTGGCATCCAAAATAGACATTGGGGTCACAAATTGTCCCTATCCTACTCCCTAAGAAGGCTACCATAGCCGGACCGCTCCACGGGAGGACGGATTTTTGACAATTTTAGCTCTAAAATATGTCACAAAAAGGGTTGAAACCCACCAAAAATAGGTCAGAATGTTCATAAATTGCTTTCGCATTCAACGGTAAAAAACTGAAAGGCACCCTTACCTAAGTCATCTTGGGTCAAGCGAATCATTGCTTTTCTCATGTCGATCATTCCCTCATCGATTTGTCGCTTGAGGGGGTAGTCACACTTAGTCACCAATCAACAAAAACACACCCAATCAAGGAAATAACATGCATTCAAAGGATCATTGAAAAAGACAATCGCGCCCCTACTTAGGGCAACAAACAAGCAAAAATCACAAGCTGATCAAACACTTGGCATTCGTGAATCATGAACTCAAGGTTCCCACAGACAAAAGGTTGCGCCCTTTGCCTATTCATGACTGATCAATGTCCAAGTTCAAGTAACACCTCACTGAACAAGGTTAACACTTGAATTAAGTTCCTTAGATCGTCAGAAGCAAGGATTAAAGAATGCATGCCCTTTCCATACTTGGGGCATCAAAAGTTGGTTAGGTTACTAAGAAACCCTAATCATTAGTGCTTTGGTTATCTATTTTTTCTCGGCCCTGCGTCTTGCACAATGCTTCCCAAAAAGGGGCATCTGTAGACACCAAAACAACACCAATCTGATAATGTGACAACAAGCGCTGATCACATTGATACACACAGCCCCTAGGGCAGCCCCCAGAGGTTAAAAAATGGTCTTAACCACTCCCAAAAGTAGTTTTGGAGGTCAGAGGTCAATTTGGCACCTTTTTGGCACCTTGCTCTGTGCTCGTCCCACCCAAGGACGAATACAAACTAGCATTCGTCCCACCCAGGGACGAATATCAGCATTCACCCTAGGGTGAGGTGAATAGCAAGTTTGACTGGCAAAAAGTCAAACCTCGACAAGTCTGCTAGTTAACTGAAGCTACAGGTCATGCAATTGCGAGGAACAACTCCAAATCAAGAAGAGAGACTTCAATCATGCATGTATTTATTTTAGAGACCTCATGCAAGGAGATTCTAAATCAGGGAATTAGCTTTTCTCTGAAAATAGGACAAACAACTCAAGTGGCACCCTCGCATGCGCAATTCAAATAGAGAGACCCTAGGTCTATAAATTGATGAGTTTTCTCACCCAAAGATATATAGAGAGGGAGCATTTGAGCAACGAAGTGCTGCCAATTTACATACCTACTTGCGATTTGTGCCTTTCACATCCTTAATCTCTCATTCGAAAGGGAGGTTATTGGGTGACTATTGGAAGCACGAATCTGGACCTAAAACCCGATATTTGGCCACAATAATCCACAAATTGTTTTGACAAGACCCCATAAGAAGTTTTGGACTCATCCCAAGTGGATTGGTGTCGAAACAGAGTCCCAAACGGTGGGCGTCCTGCCCCCGAGGCGCTCCCCAAACTATCGCAGCTCTAAACGCCCCACCCCGGGATGAATAGAAATTTGTGATAGATTTCTCTGATTTTTCTTTTGCATCTTATTCTAGGTTATCTAAACAGGTTGTAGTTTAAATTTCATTTCATTCTCAGCATTTTTGACCAAGTTTTTGTTATTTCCTGTCTTTAATAATCTGCAGATGCCATCATTAAAATTTTGGTGCTAGAGGCCAAATTGGAGAAATATAACCATCTGGGTCTTCCCAAAACACCCCCAATTAGCTAACCCCAACTTTTCAAGTCATTTGGAGCTTCCTAGGCAGGACATTGAAGAGGGTGCTTTCTGATAATTTATTATAGGTGAATTCATCCCACCCTGGAGCGAATACAAATTTGTGAGGAATTTCTAGACTGTTCTTTTTGTAGTGGTATTCTGATAACATATTTATGCTTCTATCAAAATTTTAGGTCAATCTGAGGTCATTTGGTTATCGTTTTAATATTTTCATGCATACACTAACAGTAGGCCTTGGGAAATACATGTTTTATTTTGTCTGCAGGTGCTACTAATATTTTCTGTTTCTTTGAACGTAGGTATTCGACATCAGAGGAGCAGAAAGGAGCCAACAATCATATACATAAGCAACGACGACGTTTTGGTCTACCCATCTTACATGTGGGCATGTGGAAGAAGGATTGCCATCCATGGATGTGATAAGAAACATATTTGACGCTCCTATACCCTAAAAAGGAAGGAGACGTATTGTAACGTGACTTTGAAAGCGTATCAATAAAGAATCATACTGCTTTTATCTTGTGTCAATTTTTCTATGTTCTTTCTTTTTATGCATTTTCAATATATAGGCTTTTAGCGTTAAGTTTGGTTTTACTCGCAATTTGCTTGGCATATTCCTTTTTGTTTTCGTATCATTGTACTTTCACTTTGGCACTGCTTGAAACTCTAATGTTGATCAACCAACCTATTTCCTATAGTATTCATTAGAATTTTTGTCTATTTTTCTTTGCTTCTTTTTTATCTTCTTCTTTTGTTTCTTTGCTTTCTTCTGTTATCTTGGTCTTGGTGTTCTTTCTTGTTTCTTCAACATTCTTCAATAGATCATATGACTCGTCCTTTATCAATAACATGTTGATTGTTGTTTGATGTAGAATATAAGAATATATTATTTTCACATTCATTTCTTATTGTAGAGCTTTTAAAAGTTGATAATTCTTTTATTCTTCTTTGATTTTGAACTGCTAAACAAAGTAATGCCATTGCTTCAAAAATATTAGCATCTAGATAATGTTCAAATACTACAAATTATTCTTTCTCAACTTCTCTAAAAATTATTTGCAAGATTTTCTTGAGTTTTGCATCCTTTTATTGTCCAACATTCTTAATCATACTTTGTGTATAATATTTTTGATGAAGCATTTATTCATTGTATTCTAAGGATGAATTAATTACTTCTATAATATAATCCTTTGATGTAGCCATCCTTATTTCCCCAAAAGCCAAATAAAAACAATTATTTTTCAATCAAATTTACAAATCAAATTTTGTAAAGTCTTAAATTTAAAAATCTTTTAAATTCTAAAAATAAACAATTCTTCAATATTAACAAAATTAATTCCTTTGGATTAGGAAAAATTATGACTCCCAAATTTCAAATAAAACAAATAAATCAAATCTAATCTCTTTGGAGTAGACCACTTTTTGTAACAATCCTCCAAAAACCTATTTTATTATATGCCTAATTGTCTGCAAGGATGAGATACTGCTAATGTATCTATAGATGCAGGAGACATGTATTGTTACTGGCGGGGCAATGCAAAGTAAGGAGCTCTCCTCAATGGGCAGAAGGTTTATTTTGATGCAAGGTAAGTCAATTGAAATGATGAGCGGTGGTGTATTCACCAGTTGATAGGGGTAAAAAACCCTATAGGCAATGCATTCACCAGTGGGAAAGTTTGATCGAGAACCCTAGAAGGGTCATTCAAAAATTTATGTGGATTAGGGCATCAGAGGAAGCCACAAAACATCCTCGGAAGGAAAAATAATAGATTATTAAGGAGGATAAAATAATTTGGATGGTGCAATTATTGCGGGAGCAAGTGAGCCAACAGAAAGAGCAAATGGATCAGCAAAGTGCTCAAATGGTTGAACACATAGCTCAACAAAAGACCCAAATGATAGAACACATGGAGCAACAAAAATCTCAGATGGATCAATAGCAAGAGATGATTTCCCATCAATAGAAAATAATAGAAAATATGTCCAAAGGAAAATAAATGGTAATAGTTGAGGATGAGATAACTATTGACCCAAGAAGGAAACAAGTAGGTTCATAGTTGGAAAAGGATATGCAAATAATTGACATAGCCAAATTTTATGGCAAAGGTGATGGGAAAGAGGCTAAAAGATGGTTAATTAGTGTGGAGGTATACTTTGTGGTTAGGACGCTTTCATATAAATTGAAAACATCATGGGCAGTTTTTTGTTTGACTAGAACTGCAACTGATTGGTGGGATACATATAGAAAAACTCACAATGTGGAGGCTACCAATGTTCAATGGGATACCTTTGTTTTGGCATTCAAGGATAGGTTCTTAACACCATAATTTTTCCTTGAAAGGATAGCAAAATTGTCAAGGTTAACGCAGGGTAGTATATCTATAATTGAGTACTATCAATGATTTGTGCAATTTCTCAAATACATACCCAAATATGAGCAATGAAATGAGATTAAAATTAAAAAATTTCTCCTAGGGTTACATCTAAAAATTGGATACCTGATTCTTATGTTGAAACTTACTACCCTAACTGCTACTTGTGACTTGGCGCTATAAGAAGAGGATAATTTTAAGGACAAAATATATTATTATCAAAAATATTCTGAAAAGGAAGAACCACAAAAAAAAGAAAAATGTGGGACCAACCAAAGGAGACAAGGGTTGGAACACGAATCGTGGTAATGGGAACAACAATAGGTTTGACAAAAATAAGAATAGGTACCAAGGGAATAGGGAAAATCAAAACTATCAGGGTGTCTAGATAAATTTTAGGGATATGTTTAATCAAAGAGCTAATGCACCAAGAGCTGGTACTCAGAAAGATAATGAAGGAAATAAGAAAGAGAGAACACATCGAACTAGTTGTTGGATTTATCAAGAACCTCATTATGCTGATAAATATCCTTTTCGAGCAAATAAGAGAAAAGAACTTGTGGAACATGCTCATAAGATATATGCAACAACATGTAACTCTAAACTCAATGTTCAAGCAACACCTTTCCTGTTGAAAGGAAAAATTTATAATAGAAATGTTTGTATTTTGGTTGATTTCGGAGCAACTGATAGTTTTGTTTCACCAAATATTTTTAGGGACATTCCAGAAGCACCTATATTTATGGCTAATGGATGGAAATTCGAGTATGGGTATGGGTAAACATGTACTGTTAACCAATATCTATTTGACCCTTAAATAACGCTACCTCAAGGACAAACCCGATGGCATTTATATGTAGCACCATTACATGCCTTCAATATAATTATAGGTATGGATTTGCTCAAGGCACATAAAGCATTGCTAAATTTTGAGAAAATATGGATGGAATTAATTGATAACACCAAGCATAGGATTCGAATTTATTATGAACATGAATCAGTGGAACCACATATTTTGACAACAATGCAAGTAAAAAGAGCATTGAGAAAGGGTAGTAGAGTATTTGTGGTCAAACTTAATAAAATAGAAGAAAATTAATCAGGAGCAAGTCTTTTCCAAACTTATCCAATGTTAAATAATTTTTGAGATGTCTTTACCAAAGAATTACCTGGTCTTCCGTCCCAAAGGAACTTTGATTTTACTATAGAGATTTTACGAGGAGCAACTCTGATAGCTCGAGCATCATATAGGATGACTACAATAGAGTTGCAAGAACTTAAGACTCAACTTCAGGAACTTTTAGAAAAAGTACATATTAAACCTAGTGTTTCACCGTGGGGTGCACTAGTATTGTTTGTGAGAAAGAAGGATGGAACACTAAGGCAATGTATTGATTACAGAATGTTAAACAAGATGACCGTTAAGAATAAGTACTCTCTACACAAAAAATATGATTTGTTTCATCAATTAAAAGGAGCCACAATTTTCTCCAAAATTGATCTAGATCTGGTTATCATCAGTTGAGGATTCGAGAGGAAGATACCCATAAAAATGATTTTTGAACCAGATATTTCCATTATGAATTCCCAGTGTTACCTTTTGGATTGACCAATGCTCCAACAAATTTTATGAATTTGATGAATAGTGTGTTTCGAGAACAACTAGATCAATTTGTGTTGATATTCTTGGATGACATACTGATCTACTCCAAAAGCAAAGACAAACATGATCTTTATATGAGGACTATTCTTGAAATACTTATAAAGAATCAATTATATGGAAAAATGTCCAAGTGTGAGTTTTACACAACCTAGGTACAGTATTTTGGTCATGTATTTTTTGCTAAAGGGGTGTCTGTTGATCCAAAGAAAATTAAGGCTATTATTGATTGGCCTGCTCCCACAAATATTTTTGAAGTGTGAAGTTTTATGGGGATGGTTGGATATTATCACCATTTTATCCAATTTTTTTCTAAAATAGCTTATCTAATAACCAATATCCAAAAGAAAGGAAAATCTTTTAAATTGATGGAACAGTGTGAAGAAGCATTTAGAAATCTTAAAGAAAAGTTAAAATCACCACCTATTCTTAGAATAGAAGATCCTAAAAAACCATTTGTTGTATGCATTGATGCCTCATTGGAAGGATTAGGTGGGGTTATCATGCAAGAGGATAGTGTTATTGCTTACAAGTCACGTAAACTTAAGAAGAATGAATTAAAATATGCCACACATGACTTAGAATTGGTTGGGGTAGTGCATGCTTTGAAAATGTGGCATCATTACCTACTTGATAAATATTTTGAACTGAGAATAGACCACCAAAGTCTAAAATATATTTTTACTCAACCAATGCTCAATGCTAGACAAAGGTGTTGGTGGATTTTCTGGCAGAATATGATTTTGGCATAGAGTATATAAATGGGAAAGAAAATAAATTAGCAGATGCTCTAAGTAGAAGAAGACATATCAATGCTATGTCACATTGTCAATCTACTATAATTGATAAAATAAGAAAATTACAGATTCAAGATGAGTGTTCTCAAAAGTACCAAAAATTAGTTCAGCAAGATTCTAAAAAAGCAAAGGAATTTAGAATCTGGGAGGTTACATTATTCTTCAAAAATGGAATGGTAGTGCCTAATGATCATAACTTGAGAAATGTGATACTACAGGAGGCACATATTGCTCCTTATTCCACTCATCCAAGCTATGTAAAGATGTATGAAACCTTGAGAAAATAGTATTATTGGCCAAGAATAAAAAAGGATATCACTGAATTTGTGGTTAGATGTTTAGAGTGTCAAAAAGTGAAGGCAGAACACCTACATCTAGCTGGATGATTATTTTCGCATGATATTCCACAATACAAATGGCAGGTTGTGACTATGGATTTTATTGTTGGATTGCCTAAAAATCATTTTCAACATGATGCCATTTTGGTAGTAGTGGATAAATTGACTAAAGTGGCACATTTTATACCTAGAAATATAAAATATGGAGCTCCTGCTGTAGCCCAAAAATTTTCTAGGGAAGTGGTACGGCTACATTGATTTCCTAAAACAATTATATCAGATAGGGATTCTCGATTCACATCTAAGTTTTTGTAGATATTGCATCAGGCATGGGGAACAAAACTCAATATTAAAACTGCTTATTATCCTGAGAAATATGGATAAACAAAAAGGGTGAATCAAATCTTAGAGGATATGCTTCATATGTATTGTATGGACCATCAAACGAAATGGGAAGATTACCTTTTTCTAGTTGAATTTTCTTATAATAATAGTTACCATACTTATTTAGGTATGGCTCCATTTGAGGCTCTGTACGGGAGGAGGTATAGAATGTCATTGTCATGGAGTAATCCGGAGTATCGAGTGATGAACGGTTCAGATATGGTCAGAGAGATAGAAGAACAACTCAATAAAATTTCTCAAAGGCTTAAAGAAGCCTTAGATCGGCAAAAGAGTTATGTGGACCTTAAGAGAACACCAAGGAAATTTACTATGGGAGACAAAGTATTCCTAAGAGTTAAACCCACCAAAAGTTCTATCAAATCCTCTAAGCTTAGTCCACAATTTGTAGGGCCTTTTGAAATTGTTGAAAAACTAAACCCGGTCGCCTACAAATTAGACTTGCCACTCAATTTTTCAAACATTCATGATACATTCTATGTGTCCCTTCTCAAGAAATATGTTCATGATCCCTCACATGTTTGGAATGTTGATCAATTGCAGATGGACGATCCCCTACGATCACATGGATCTTCCTCCAAATTCACACTAAATTTATTCTTTGATGCTATCTCTTCAACCTGCAACTTTTCAACCAAGCAAAATATTCACACCAAAATCAAGTTTGGTGCTAGCTTTAGAAACTACTCAAAGTAGATCTAAATCTTATCTCTCCAAATTCTTCAAATATTTACACCAAAAACATTTTTTAATTCTAGCAATAGAGACTACTCAAAGTAGCTCTGATAGAGTCTACCAAATGTAGCTCTAATACTACTATTGGCTTTTTAGCCAGATTATCATAGGTTCCAAATATCTAGGATCTTGAGTCATCTCAAATATTAGGGCAATTATTATAAATGGAGAATATCAATGAACATAAAATTCTTGAAAATAAATGACCAATATCATTCATGAAATAACATGAAGAAAAATTACAACAATATCACTCAAATTTGTATACAATATTTACTCAATATTTTTTATTCTTCAATGATACATTTCATGGATCTTTATCTCCATAATATAACATTAGAAAGATGACTCTTGGTCTCTTTGACTATTGCTCTCTTCACATATTCAAGAGATGCAAACTTTCCTATTCCATACATAAGACAAGCCCCTCGTGCCTCTCAACTTCTCATCTTGCCACTTGTATACATGACTCTTAACTCTTTATTTGCACACACTACTATTTGACACTTGTGGACATCCTACACATAGACACATACATAAGGGGAAATATAAATCACACTCCTAGACTATAGACTCAAAAATTATTCTAATATTTACAATTATACCATGAGGTACCATGGGGGTACATTAGCATGTGTCAAATTATGTAATATTCTCGAACAATTAAAAAACAATATTAGAAAATAAACATAATAAAATAATAATAAGTAGATCTAAAGTTATCTGTTTTGTTACTATCATGACTTTCTATATCTATCACCATGCTAGTATCTTTTATATGTTTGAGTTTAATATTTATTGATACATGCTAATAAAATAATAAATATTATTATTTTAGTAGTGAATCAACAAAATATTTGATCTCTCACTTTCCTCTCTTTTGAAGTAATTGTTCGTTCTATTCTATAGATATATCTAATATCTATATATAAAGTACATACTTATAGCCCTCCTAGCGGTTGGTAGCTCAACAATACGTGTGTATATATCTATACATATATATAGATAAAATCTAGTACATACCTTTAGATATCCTAGGGTGGATAGGTCAATACCTATATATATATATATATATATATATATATATATATATATATATATATATATATATATATATATATATATATATATATGTTTGGTAGCTCAATGGATCAAAGTGCATGCTTCCAGAACTTGAAGTCAAGGGTTACAATCCCTTCTAGCCCAAACCCTACTGATTAAATGTTGCAGAACTGTATTATCATTAACATAAATCATTCATCCACAAATAATTATCCATAATAACAATCCACAAATGAGAGAGATAGATAATACCCTTAAGGTAGGGAAACACCAATAATAATCCTTAAGAAAGGAATAACTCCACAAGATCTCCCAAGATGAGAGAGCCACTCAAGGAGGGCAAAGTCCCATAAGCCATTTCATGGGCATAGACGATTACATAATATTCATCTCCAATAATGATTACAATGACAAATATCTCTTCTTTATATATCCATCTTCTTATTCTAGTTTGGGGAGCCTACTACTAATATAATAATATAATATAGTATTACAATACAATCAACCTTGGGTTATGTGTGGCCCATGCCAACCCTTATACAATATAATAATATATCCCACAATATCTATTCCTAGGTACCCTACCATGCCAACCTCCTTACAAATATTTCATCCTCAAACATGTGAAGAAACAATATAATATGATTTGCTAAGCAATGTTAGCAACTGGTACCAATGTCAATCATCCCTCCATCCAAGTGAAACACGCTGATGTTGGTATACCATTTTGTTACTTAAGTATCCAAATCTACTTCGTTGGCTCCATGCTTCTACTATTGTATTTTTATAGCTTGAATAATGGGTCCACTTGTTCCTTGATATTGATGAACTACTTTGAAAACTAGGATCACTATACTTTCTCTACCAAACACTGCCATAGCTGGTGCCCTTATGATTCCATGTGGAACCATAATATTGTGGCCTTGAGCCATACCTCCAAGAATTTCGCTGCTCATGGTGGTGTGGATGGTGATATGGTGTAACCTTAACTTGATGTTCTACCTTCTTTGACTTCTCAATATTTGTCTCCATGTTTTTAAATTATTCTACACATTGTTATTTCATGTTCTTTTTGTTTGGTGTGTACTTGTGCTCTTCTATCAAAGCTTCCTTGGACTCTATTACTGTTATTTCCATAGACTTAGTTGCTGCTACTTCTTCCATGGACTCTATTGCTTCTACTACCTTCTTGGATTCTATTTCAAGTTCTTCAATTTGTTTTTCTGCAACCACTTCTTGATTTTCCTTAGATCCTTGCTCCTTAAGCTGAGAAATATTCTGCAATGTTATCTTCTTTTTCTTGTAGCATAATTTCATAAAATTATTTTGCACATTAATGTTAACAGTACCCAAATAATCTAACCAAGGATAACCAAGAAAAATATCCTCATCATCCATCTCAATAGCATAGAAATTTGAATGTAAAACATATTTATCCATGGTGATCTTCAAATCTTCATAAATCTAAACATTCTAACCCTCAAGATGTGTGTCCTTAATTTTTGTTGGTTGAACTTGTAACCTATTAGCCAAAGCAATATTAATAAAATTATATTAGTTGTTAGGGTTAATGGAAATAGTAACTCGTTCCTTTTAAATGCTTCCATGAACCTACAAAATAGAATTTTTAGCTGAATTTAAACCTTTTTTATTCTGCTCTTGCTTTTGTAGATCCAAATATGTGCCTTCATTCTTCTCACTATCTTCCTTAACATTTTCCTCTTTCTCCTTCTTGAGTAATTTTAATTCTTTTTCATAGTCTTCATTTTATTTCTTGAAACTTTCCATTCTTCTTTTATTTCATTTCGTTCATTTTGAATTCCTTGTAGTTTCTTTTCAAGGTCTTTGATGACATCCATTAGGCTATCTATATAATATGGGTCCCATTTACTCAAGAATGCATGCTCTATTTCATCCCAAGTGTATTCCTTATTCCTTTCATAAAAATTGTACAACCAAGACCAAGCTTCCCCTTTAATACTCCTATGAAGGTTGAATTTCCAGAAAGAATTATTACAATATAGAGATCTAAAATTTTTCCACCATTCTCTAGCATTAATATCATCCTTCCCAAAAAAAATCTTCTAGCTCTATAAGTTCACACCCGAATAATGCAAACTAGGGTTTCATAGAAATATATACCTCCCCACTGATTTGAAGCTAAGATTCCATATAAACAATTAAATCTACAATTTTTCTTCCAAACAAAAATAAATTGCAACTGATTTGATTACTCGAACTAACAAATTTCATCTCTTAAAAAAATGGTGAATTGAAAATTCATTCCTTCCCTTGTTCCATATGGTTGACTTCAGAAGGTCATATCTCCCTTAATACTACTCGGATTCCTTCATATGACCACTAATTTTAAAGATCTTCAAATTATGCACAAATTGATCCAAGAATTGACTAAATCGGATAAAATTTTGCAGAGATATGGCTTCTGAAAGATGAGATATTTTTCTAGAAAAAATATATAAAATTCGTCACTATACTTATTCTAGATGACTAACTTCAAAAGCTTGTATTTCCCTCAATACTGATCGGATTCCTTCATATGACCACTCATTTTGAAGCACTTCAAATGTTGCACAAACTAATCCAAGAATCACATGAATCAGATAAACATTTGCAGAGATATGGCTCCTGAAATATGAGATGCTTTTCCAAAAAACATTTGCCCTAATTCTGCAATTTCACAAAAAAATCCCGACTTTGCCAAAATCATTGCTCTGATACCACTTATTGCAAAAAATTATTATCATTAACATAAATCATTCACCAATATGCAAAAATATCAAATCATTCATCCACAAATAATTATCCAAAATAACAATCCACAAATGAGAGAGAGATAGATAATATCCTTAAGGTAGGGAAACATCAATAATAATCCTTAAGGAAGGAATAACTCCACAAGATCTCCCAAGATGAGAGAGCCACTCAAGGAGGTCAAAGTCCCATAAGCCACTTCGTGGACAAAGATGATTATATAATATTTATCTCCAATAATGATTACAATGACAAATATCTCTTATTTATATATCCATCTTCTTATTCTACTTTGGGGAGCCTACTACTAATATAATATAATATTATAATACAATCAACCTTGGGTTATGTGTGGCCCATGCCAACCCTTATACAATATAATAATATATCCCCAAATATCTTTTCCTAGGTACCCTACAATTAAAATAGGTGAATTTATACTAAAATACTCTTTATCATAGGTTATCTACAATATGAGATAATCTTTCTTTAGAATAAAGAAATGTTCTATAATATTAATTAAGAAAAATGAAATTTTTTTTTTTTCTTCTCTTTTAAGAAGAAGGGAAAAAGGAAAATGATGAATACAATTTTGTCCATGAGTGCTACTATTATAAATTCCTTGTTTTATTAAATATTATGCAAAAATAGATTTTCTCACACCTCTTATTCTCTCCATTCTATTTTATAAGTAGATCCCAACTAGCTAATATATTTATATTTTTGAATGTATAATTTTTAATATAAATAGAATGAAAAGAAAATGATGAGGGTCGAGCACTATAGCAATACAAGCTAATAAAATATTAAATATTATGGAAAATAATAAATATTATGAAATGTAATATTATATATGTGATCTCATCTTTAAATATTGCAGTAATAGTAAAACATTCTCATAAAAACCTATCCTCATAAAAAACAAAAACAATAATTGAGTAAATATTTAAATTTTACTTTATACCATTGAATTTTTGTTTTATAATATACATGTTATTTATAAGTGTAAATTCTAGATAGAAAGATAAAATTTAGATTTAAACTACATCTCTTTTATATATATATATATATGATTGATAAAAGAGGTTTTGAAAGGGTCCTGAAACCTTTTCATTGAAATGGCAGACATATTTAAAACAAAAGTCTACATAGGGAATCACACTCAAAACAGAGGGGATCACCTAACACATCCAACATCAAAAAAGAGAAATCAGGTAGAAGAGAAACAGAACTAGGTGAAATAAAAAACAACCATCCAAATGATCCTCATTTGAACCTGCTTCACCTTAGATATTTCATCATAGAATAGAATAGCTCACAATATATGAGGGAGTCTTCTTTTGCAATATTCCCACCAATATTATCAAGACTAGGGCCCAAGGCAAAAACAACTAGGGTTTCATATTGGGCTTTCTCCTTGTCAAATTGGGCCTTATATAGTGCCATCTCTTTGTCTTGGGTCTTCTCCTTACTTTCCTTGCCAATATGGGTCTTCATCTAGGCCTTCTTATTGTCTTGGGGTTTTTCTTTTTTGATCAGAGGTTAGGCTTCCTCCGAGTCCGTCTCCTAGGAAATTTGGGCCCTCTTTTGGGCTATGTTGTTAAAGGGTTAAGCCTCCCCCTAGGACATCACTTTAATAGTTGAAGATGATTTAACAACAACCAAAGTTGCTTTAGGAGAATTTGAGCACTCTTTGTGTTATCCCAACTCAACTAGGGGGGTCAAGGGATGTTGAGCACAAAGTGTCAGCTTGATTTCATACTCAATAGATTGTATTCTACTACCAAAATTTGAAAGAAGCTCAATAGAAGGTGGTAGTTCTGAGTCAAGGTTGACAATTATGCATATTATTGGATAAAAAAATTGGAACTTAGCTTTAGTTGTAGGATTAAAGGCTACAAGATCTTCAATAGCCCTGCAATACCACAAAGAACATCCTCATGCAAGAACAGAATCGACAATCCAGGAAGTCTAACCCAAATTAGGGTGAAGTTAATGCTCTACGTCTCAAGGTCAAAGTTGGGAGATCATCTTCAAAGAAAGAGACTTCATATATCGAAGAACTAGAGAACACCCAAAAGGATTCACCTTGAATCTTTAACATTGTTTAGCTTGATGAATAAAAACCCTCTGGGATGAGCTACCAGTTCCATATGCCCACAAGGCTTCCATTTAGTGAAAGCTCACTTTATGATAAAATCAATGTTGGGGCAAGAACCCATAAATTTACCGATGAGAGAAAAGGAATCTTGAGAAACTACCAAGGAAGTAATCTCAAAAGGGACTCTTAGTTTACCTTGGTTGGGAAGCAAATCAAAGGAGACACCTCCAAGAGGGGTTGAAGAGGAATAAAATTTGTCGATGAAATATGGACTAGGGGGAGGGTTAGCAGATCCCACCCCAAATTCCATGCGTTGCAATGAATCAACAAGCCCCTCGACAGATCCAAATCCCTCGTGATACGATGTGGCAACAAGACCCTCGGTAGACCTAAAGCCCTCGCAATGTGATGCGGTAACAAGTTCCTCAGCAAACCTAGACTCATCCAACCCTAATGGTTGACCATCAACATTGCCAAGTCCATATTTGCCAGCACAACCCTTATTAGATCCATCTAGATCAGATCCATCAATTAGAAGCTTAGGGGTTTTAGAAGACTCCAACCCTAGTGGTTAACAATCAATGACATAGATATTATCGATGAGAAGGGGAGGGTCAGGAGGACTTACCCCAATACCCTCGTTGGGCGATGTGGCAACAAAACCCTCAATAGATACAAAGGCATCCAACTCTAGCGGTTGACCATTAGCATCACTACGTCTAGATCTGCTAGCATAGTCCTCGTAGGAGATTCCACCTAGACCAAATCCATCAATCAAAATCTTAGGGGTTTTAACTCTCAAAGGAACAGACCCAGGGTCGAGATACTGGGGAGGAGGAGGTATCTTGCATGTATTTCATAAGGTAATCTATGTCGTACGGATCTCCTCCTTCAACAACATACTTCTTAATTTTCTCATCTTCTCTTGCCAATCCTCCACGAGGATGATCAATGTCATCTTGTGGGGAGCGCCTCTTCCACCCAAGAACACGAAGCACCATGCCCTCTTCCTCTTTTGTGTGAGAGCATGATTTCAAAATCCTATTTTTTCTAGTTTACATATTTTTAGTTAAAATATATTTTAATATATTTACCAAAAAATGTTAAAAATAATTAAAATAATCAATAACCTAATTTTTTAAATATATGTAAAAAAAAATTTTATATACTAAACATTATGAAAGTAAGAAACTAGTATACAATCACAAATTATAAGCAAGTATTGTTTTTAAAAGCACAAAATGAAAAATAAATAATACAATACTTTTGTTTCGTTTTTTAGATTAAGTATATTTTGAAATGTTCGTAATATTTCTATTTTATTTCAAATAAGTAATTAAACGATTTTTATTTTTAATTAAAAATAATTTTATATTAATTATTTTTAAACGTGCAAAATAAAATTTATTAAAAATATTTTTATTATTTTATAAAAGAAAGATTTTTTTAATTAAAAATAATTTTATATCAATTATTTTTAAACGTACAAAATAAAATTCACTAAATATATTTTCATTATTTTGTAAAAGAGAGACTTTTATAACTTAAACTTATAGCAATTTCAAATTTTCAACCCTTATTATTCCTTACCTTTCTCTCATCTTGGTTTTGTATATAATTATTTTCATAAAATTATGTATATTCTACAAATAAATTTTAATATTTATTAAATATATTATATTAATAAGTTGAATGTTAACATAAATGATACTAAATATTAAAACACCCCATTTAAACGATGAACCACACATACCATGCTTAACCTTTACTTTGTCATATTATATATATATATATATATATATATATGATAGGATAATAAGCATATTTAAGATTGAGACAATCGAATAATTGGAACAATAATTTTTATGGTTTTAATAAATTTTAAGTGTTTAGTTTGTGGTTTTAATAATGGGACACTTTATGTCTTCCTAAGAATGAAGGGGGGTTAGGATTCCAGTCTTCTATTAATAACAACAAAGCTTTAGCTGTTAAATTATATTAGAGGATGTTGCATAACCCGAATGCTCTTTGGGCCAATAATCTTCGTGCTAATTATGCTGAGAACAAAAATCCTGAAGACCTTGTTCGCTATCAACTTCCTACCAAAGGTTCTCCCATTTTAGCAGTTCTTAAGACTGATGAGGATTTGATAAAAAAAAAATTATTTTGGATCATTCATAATGGTCAATAGGTAAATTTTTAGACAAATTCTTGGGATGGTCACAAGCCTTTGATAACTTAGTTTCCCGATTGGAGGCCTTGGATGGAGGAGCTTGACCAAGCTAACTGGATAAAGTGTTGTAAATGTGAACAGGGATTCACCTAACTAGGCTTAGAAAGATCTCTTTCCTAAGCCTAAGTGTGAACACACCCTATATTTGTCGGAAATTTTTTGTCGGCAAATTCCCATACCTTCTCTCCTAATATCCCTCCTATCTTCTTCCTATTTTCCCTCCTCCTTATCCCTCCATGAATATTTATTTCCCCTTATCCCTCTATTTCTTCTCATCTCCTTATCCCTCCTTCGTCGTATTCTCCCTTCTTTCTCTCCAACCTCCCACCTTATCCCTCCGTCTTATCCTATTCCACCAACTACATTCTTCAATATATAATATTCATTTAACACATATTGTATGGTTAGAGTGGCTCATAATATAATATTAATTTATATTCTCCATTGCTCCTTTGAATTTTGTTTTGACTGCGCCTCGACTGTGTATGGTTGATTGCATTTGAATTTCACATCTGGTATCAGAGCCCAGGTGTGTGCCAGGTCAGGCACGGATCCCGAGGCACGCAGTTTGACCTGTAGGGCACGGTTCCCAAGGTAGGCACAATTTTTGAGGCGGGTGCAATTTTCAACGCAGGCTCAGTAGTCGAGGAGGACGTAGATTGGCTCGAATCCCGAGGCGAATTGCTGAGGTCGCGACACGTGGCGGCTCGAGGTGCGTCAAGCAGATCGAGGCGGCTGAGCTGGCAGAGGGGCTGGCGAAGACATTTGGCAGCATTTGATTGGCTAAAATTTTAGCACGCGGCAGACGAAGTTTGGCCCACGTGGCAAGCAACGATTCTTCGAGGTCGGTGGAAAATTTTGGTCGCGAATCGACTGCCCGAAGGTAGTCGAATTAAGCAGTGCAGATTGAGGGTTATAAACCCTCTCGCGTCCATTTTCGGACGCATGTGGGATAATCCCACATTAATTTTTTTTTTTAAATTTCCCCGTTGGCAAAAGAAAACTATCCTCACTATCGTCTAATTTCGTCCGACGCATTTGGCGTGACGGTGAAGCGGCTTAGTGGCTGTGCGTAGGTCTGCGGGTCGAATCCCGCTAGGACATAAATTTTTTTTTTTAAAACTGTTTGCCGTCGGGGAGTGTTAAAAGGGAGGTGTTCCCTTTTATTCTCAGCAGGGCCGTGAGGTCGCGTGGCTAAGGCGCTCGCGCAGCACACTGCCGATCGTGAGTTCGAATCGTGCTAAGTAAAAGGTAAAATTTTTTAATTATTTTGTTTTTTAAAGGTTTTTTTATTTATTTAATAATTTTTATATTATTTATTTTTTAAATTTATCTTTTTTAAATAAATTTATTTTTTAAAAAGGATAATTTAAAAAATAAAAAAAAAGGTTATTAAATTTATTTAAAAAAAACTTTTAGAAAACATTTAAAGAGAATTTGTGAAAGGAGGAATAATGTGCTTGTGGAAATGGTAGATGTTCCGATCTGAAGGGTGTTATCATGCACTTATCTCTCTTTTGAAGAGAGAATCGCCGGAATCCTTTGATGAAAGGGTTCGCCGAACTAGTCTGCACACTGTGTTTAGTCAGTTGGAGAATCAGGTGATTTCTCACCTGAGAAAGCTAGATTCAGGATATGAGGCCGATTTCGAAGACAATATCTTCGGACAGAGAATTGAAGAATCCGAAACTGTGCAATTTGTTTCGGATGTACAAACTGGTGCCAGTTATATACCAGGTGTGCCAACAGATGAATTGAGTGTGGGCTATACACCACGCTCACCGAGCCTGATCTCGAACCAGCGAAGCGAGAGGAAGAGGAAGAGGAAGAAGAAGAAGAAGAAGAAGAAGCAGCAGCAGAAGCAGTAGCAGCAGCAGATCCAGTGGAAGTGAAATCTGAGATTATCGTCATTAGCAACAGTTCTGAAGCAGAACATAGATGTACTAAGAAGGCGAGATTTGATTTAAATTATTAAATCATTCTGTACTGCATTCTACTTTGTATTTCCAGTTTGCCTCAATAAAAGTACTTGTGTGCTTTGAATAAAAGTTTGTTTTTTAGCAATTTCTGCAAACACTAGTCTACCAATCCTTGAATTTAATGGTGGTGACTATGAATACTGGTCTATAAAAATGAAGACTTTGTTGATAGGAAAAGGTCTTTGGGATGTAGTTGAGGAAGGTTATATAGAACCAACTGCTATTGAATGGGCAACATTTTCTAATGCTGATAAAAAGACAAGAAAAGAAGCACAAAAGAATAATGCTTTTGCCTTATATCACATTCATGCTGCTTTAGACAAAACTATCTTTCCTAGGGTTGCATCATATGTCATTGCACAAGATGCATGGAATGCCTTAAAAGAGAGCTATAGAGGCAGTGACCAAGTGAAGCAGGTAAAACTGCAAACCTTGAAATGAGATTTTGAGAATCTCAAGATGCAGGAGAATGAAAGAGTTGGAGATTATTGTGTGAGAGTGAAAGCAGTAGTCGACAAAATGGTCACACTAGGAGAGGATATCAAGCCAGAAATGATGGTGAAGAAAGTGTTGAGAACACTTCTTCCAAAATGGAATTCTGTAGCAATAATTATTGAAGAATCAAAAGACTTATCTACATTGTCTTTTGATGCTTTAACTGGTTCACTTCTCTCACATGAAGAGAGATTGCAATAAACTCCTACCACTAGCTATGGAGGAGATGACAAGGCTTTTGCTACACATGAAGGAAGAGGTAGAGGCCGAGGTAGAGGTCAACAAAGAGGCAGAGGCAGGAATAATCAGAGAGGGGGAACTCCTAACAGAGGAGGATCATTCAATAGAGGTGGAAACCAGAATAGAGGAGGACAACAGCAATACAGAGGGAAACAATCTACAAAAGGAAAAGGAGGAGACAAGTCAAAGCAAGTTTGCTACAATTGTGGCAAACCTGGCCATTATGCTCGTGATTGTTGGTCAAAGACTTCGCAAGGAAGCAGCAGCAACCAGAGCGATCAGTTTGGGAATTTTGGAGAAGAAGAAGAGTCCTCAAATCTCTTTCTTTCTTATGGCCAGACAGAGCAAAATATGAATGATACATGGATTTTGGACATTGGGTGTTCAAATCACATGAGTGGCAAAGAAGAACTCTTTGCTAATTTAGACTCCTCATACAAATCCAGCATCCGGTTGGGAGATGACAAGTCATTGGCAGTTGAAGGCATTGGAGCTATGGCGGTTCCAACAAAAGAAGGCATAAAACATGTAAGTGATATCTATTACACTCCTCATCTTCAACACAATCTGTTAAGTGTTGGTCAAATGCTTGAAAAGAATTATAAGTTGATTTTTGATGAGGGTAAATGCACCATTTTTGACAAAAACCATAGTAATAGAATCATTACACAAGTGCCAATGTCGAAAAATAGATTATTTCCTTTGAAGTTTGGCCAGCCAGGAGGAAATAAGTTAGCAAATGTAGCTATTACCAATCCAAGTGTCCTATGGCACTTGAGATATGGTCACATGAATTCTGCAAGTTTGAAATTGCTAACTTCACAAGCAATGGTGACTGGACTTCCCAAAGTTCAAGACAGTAAGGAAGTCTGTGAAGGGTGTGCCTTGGGCAAGCATGCCAGATCAAAATTTCCTCGTGGACAAGCATGGAGGGCCAGCTTTCCTCTTCAGTTGGTACATTCAGACATCTGTGGTCCGATGCAGACCAAGAGTCTAGGTAATCACTCTTCCTACTTTTCATTGATGATTACACAAGAATGTGTTGGATATACTTTTTGAAGTATAAGGATGAAGCATTTGGATGCTTTGTTGATTTTAAAGCAAAAGTTGAAAGTGAGAGTGAATATTCTATAAAATGTCTTAGATCAGATAGAGGAGGAGAATACTCCTCAAATCAGTTTTTGAATTTTTGTAAACATCATGGCATCAAGAGGCGGTTCACAACGCCTACACTCCACAACGAGAATGGTGTATCGGAAAGAAAGAATCGCACCATTGTGGAGATGGCGAGATCAATGCTTCGGACAAAGCATTTGAGTAATGCATATTGGGGAGATGCAACAAGGACTAGTGTTCACATTTTGAACGAAGTCCTACTTCGAGTTTGAAAGGAAAGACACCTTATCAAGCCTCGGTATGGTAAGAAACCAAATGTGAAGTATTTTAGAGTATTTGGTTCATTGGCTTATGCTCACATTCCTGATGAGCTGAGAAAGAAGTTAGATCCAAAGAGTCAGGCTTGCATTTTTGTAGGATACTGTGAAAACACAAAAGGGTATAGACTCTACAATCCTACAACTCCAAAGATAGTGGTTTCAAGGGATGTGATTTTTGATGAAAGGGGAGAGTGGGGTAAGCCCCAAATATACAGTGATGTTGAAGCCACTGATGTGGTTGCTCCGCAGGTGCAACCTCAACTCCCACAGAAAGGAAAGCAGTCTCCGCCCACACATCCACCAAGTCCATCTTCTGATTCAATTGCTTCACCAAGTCCTTCTCCACAACGATCAGTAAGTTCCTCACCAATGGATATTGATGTTCCATCCAAAGGTAAGAGAACTTTACAATATCATCCATCCTCTCAGATGTTGGATAAGAATTTTTCAAGAAGATATACTAGGAGTCAAGCTAGTGAGATGGATTCTGTTTTACACAGATTAGAAAGTATGCACTTGTATGGTGATGATGAATCTCAACAAGAACCCAGAGGAGATCAAGTTAACTATGCATTGTTAACTAGTGCACAACTTGAACCTTCTAGTTTTGAGAAGGCATGTACTCAGAAGATTTGGCAAGATGCCATGAAAGAGGAGATAACCTCTATAAAAAACGACACTTGGGAGCTCGTGAAGCTTCCGAAAGGAAAGAAATGTGTTGGCTGTAAATGGATTTTCAAGACCAAGTTTAATACTGATGGCAGCATTGAGAAGCACAAGGCAAGATTAGTGGCAAAGGGTTTTACTCAGAAGTATGGAATAGACTATGAAGAGACTTTTGCTCCTGTAGCCAGACAGGAGACAATCAAAACTGTTCTTGCCTTAGCTGCACATAAAGGATGGAAAGTCCAACACATGGATGTTAAGAGTGCTTTTCTCAACGGTTACTTGACAGAAGAAGTGTATGTTGAGCAGCCACAGGGATTTGAAGTGCAAGGTAAAGAACACCTTGTTTACAGATTGAAGAAGGCACTCTATGGCCTTAAACAGGAACCTAGAGCTTGGTACTCACGCATTGATGGGTACTTCAAAGAATATGGGTTCACAAGAAGCAAAAATGAACCCACACTTTACTACCTCAAGCAAGGTAAATACATTCTCATAGTTTGTTTGTATGTGGATGATCTCATTTTTATGGGTAGTAATGGAAAAATGAATAAGGAGTTCAAACACTCCATGATGACGCAGTTTGAGATGAAGGATCTTGGACTAATGCACTACTATCTGGGAATGGAAGTTCATCGATCGGATACGGGGATCTTCATCTCGTCAACATAAGTATGCTCAGGACATGATCAAGAAGTTTGCTATGGAGCATTGCAAACCAGTTGCAACTCTAGTTGGACATGGGATCCAATTAAGCAAAGATGATGGAGCACAGAAAGTTGATGTGACCACTTTCAAAAGCATGGTTGGGAGTTTGATGTTTCTCACCAACACCAGACTAGATATTTAGTATGTTGTATCTCTTGTTTCTAGATTTATGTCTAACCCATCTGAGCTGCATTTGCAGGCAGCTAAAAGAATTTTGAGATATGTGAAAGGTACATTGAATTTTGGAATCCAATACCATAAATGTAACACTATCAAGCTTGTAGGCTTCAGTGATAGTGATTGGGGTAGCAATATTGATGATAGGAAGTCAACATTAGGAAACTGTTTTAGTCTTGGATCAGGACTAATAACTTGGAGTTCAAAAAAGCAAATAGTAGTAGCGCTATCTTCAACAGAAGCTGAGTATATAGCGGTTACTTATGCTAGTACTCAAGCCTTGTGGCTAAGGAAAGTATTAGAAGAGATTGGAGAACAGCAAAGTGGTCCGACCAAAATCTACTGCGACAACATCAGTGCCATTTAGTTGGCATATAATCCTGTCCACCATAGCAGAACCAAGCATTTTGATATGAAGTACCACTTCATCAGAGATATGGTGGAACATGAAATTGTTGAGCTTCAATACTGTCACACTTTGGAGAACGTCGCTGACATCTTCACCAAGGCGATGACAAAAGCTCAATTTGTAAAGCTGAGAGACTGTGTAGTCAGTTCTCTCAACTTTAAGGGGGAGAATGTTGTAAATGTGAACAGGGATTCACCTAACTAGGCTTAGAAAGATCCCTTTCCTAAGCCTAAGTGTGAACACACCCTATATTTGTCGGCAATTTTTTGTCGGCAAATTCCCGTACCTTCTCTCCTAATATCCCTCCTATCTTCTTCCTATTTTCCCTCCTTATCCCTCCGTGAATATTTATTTCCCCTTATCCCTCTATTTCTTCTCATCTCCTTATCCCTCCTTCGTCGTATTCTCCCTTCTTTCTCTCCAACCTCCCACCTTATCCCTCCATCTTATCCTATTCCACCAACTACATTCTTCAATATATAATATTCATTTAACACATATTGTATGGTTAGAGTGGCTCATAATATAATATTAATTTATATTCTCCATTGCTCCTTTGAATTTTGTTTTGACTGTGCCTCGACTGTGTATGGTTGACTGCATTTGAATTTCACATAAAGGTGGCTAATTACTGTCGGTACCATACTGGTAATTCAAAGGTTGGTAGATATTGGATCCCTATTGAGGACTGGCCTATTCAAAACCTAGAAATTCAAAGACAAGATATCCAAGGCATCCTTCATATGAAATCTCTCTCTTGGTCCCATGAAAAAGATTGTTTTGGATGGAACAACACTACTAAGGGTGAGTATTCAGTTGCTCAAGGTTAATTGACCTTATGCCATAATAATCCCAACCATTCTTTTGAAATATTTTCTCAATTGTGGGCTCAAAATATTTAGCCTAAGGTGAGGTTCTTTAATTGGCTTTTATTGCATCATAGGGTGCTTACTGGTGAACAACTTATGAAGCGTGGTTTTCATGGTCCTTTTAGATGTGAAATGTGTGAAGAGAATGTAGAAAATCTCAACCATATTTTTATTAAGTGTATTTTAGCCTCTGAGCTATGGAGGAGAATGGCCACTTTACTTGGCTTACAATGGTCCAATTTTTTTTACTTTTGACCAACTTTGGAGGGATTGGCCTAATCAAGAGGGTGTTGATCATTTTATTAGGCTATTAGTTTGGATGGGTTCTACCATTCTTATTTGGAACATTTGGAATGAAAAGAATAGCCAAAATTTTAATCAAGATAGGAAGGATATTCACTATATTTGGCAAAATACCATAGCCAACTTAGTTGAATCAATCCATCAACTCCTTAATCACCCTGAAAACTCCCACCATAGATGGGATCAAGTGATGCAAAGATTGAATATTAAATCTTATAAGGGCAACCAACTTAAAGCGAATGTGAGTATTAGTAATATGGATAAGACAAGAAATTGGTAACCTCCTCCTAAGGATTTTGGAAAAGTTAATACTGATGGAGCCTCTAGAGGGAACCCTGGAAAAGCCAGTATGGGAGGAATTGGTAGACTTTCATATGGCTCCTTGGTTTTTACTTTTGCTGAGAATTTGGGTATTCTTTCCAATAAACTTGTTGAGGGGTATGGTATCCTCAAAGGCGTTCAGGAGGCTACAAAGGTTATATGGGAAAATGTGTTAGTTGAGTTTGACTCTCAACTTATGATTAATCTTTTGAAGACTCCTTCTAAGAATCATAAGGTTGATTGGAGAATAGGAATAATTATTGAGAAGATTCAATTAATCCAGATGGAATTTTTGAAAGTTGATTAAAATGTGGTCAGATATCAAAACGAGAGTGCTAATGCTTTAGCTAATTGGGCTTTAGACAAAGGTGATATTACTTGTTATGGCCACCCTCCTAGATGGTGGGCTTCACAAATTAGGTAAGCTCTTCTTTCTATCATTTCTTTGGATGGATCCAGTTCTGAAGGTACCTAGTTTCTTCTTGCTTTATTTTTGCTTCTCTTTGGTTCATTCAAGTTATTTTAGTTCCCTAGATCAATCTATTATGTTTTTTGTTTCCTCTGTTGATTCTTGCCTTAAAAGTCTTCTGTTCTAAATAGGTCATTTTTATGTTCAATTTTTTTTTCTTTTTTGTTTTTTTGTTTAGTTTTTTAAGGTGTGTGTGTTATTTTGTTTTGTTTTGTTTTTGTGTTCTTTGTGTTGTTTTTTTTTGTTCTTGTGTTTTTGTTGTTTTGTGTTTTTTTATGTTTTTTGTTATTGTTCTTGTGTTTCTCTTTGTTTATGTTAATTCGTGTTTTTTGTGTGAGTGTTTTCTTTTTTTTGTTTTTGTTTATTGTCTGTTGTTGGTTTTTTTTTTTAATATTTTAGGTTTTGGTTGTGTTTATTTTTCATGTTTTTTTTGGGTTATGTCTTTGTAGTGTTCTGTTGTTTTTGTCATGTTTGTGTTTTGTTATGTGGTTCTTATGTTTTTCTATGTGGTTCATGTCGTGGTTTCTTTTATCTTTTTGTGTGTGTGTTTGGTTGTGCTTTTGTTTTTGACACACTCAAGGAGCATGTTTTTTATTTTTTATTTTTTTATTATTTTTGTTGTTATTTATTTATTTATTTTCTTATTTTTAAATTGGTTTTGTGTGTTTGTTTGCTCCTTGAGTATGTCAAAGGTGGTAGGCCAGGTCCAAGTCCTGGGCATTTTTTACGGAATGGATACCCCTGCCTCCTTGGGTCTTACCGGAAAGTGGCATCCCTTTTGGGATGTTTTCCACAAATAAAACACACACACACACACACACACACACACACACGATATATATATATATATATATATATATATATATATATATATATATATACAAGCATGAAAATTATTAGTTGATTCTTAATTTTATGATAATTTTATAATATGCATGATATTTAATTGTTAAATATTAAAAAAAATTCATTAACTTGCAAGTCGCAACCAAGTATGAGCCAAGAGCAAGTGTGAGCTAGGAGTGAGCCTCACATTTTTCTTATTTTAGAAAGTAAGCAAGTGTTGTGAGTGTGAGTAGGAAGCAAGTGTTGTGACTGTAATCAAATTTTACATGGTTTGTTTTATTAAATATTTTACTATTTTAGAACTATTTCATGTTATAAATGATATAAATATTTGGTATGCAACTCAAATATAACCCCCACCCCCTCTTCTCTAGCCCCCTTATTTTACTAGTAGAATCTATATTTAGGTATGCATAAATTTTAAACACCCATCCCCTATAAGATACTTACCAATATACCAATGGTTCAACTTGATATTAAAAATACCCCTTGTATGCACTCACGTGGTATTTACCATTTCCTCAAAGTGACCTCCCTGTATTGCTCTCTATTTCTAGTAGATCTCCTCTTAGTTGTCAATTTTTTCAAATGCTTTATACAACTCATCATCCTCTTCTTTGAGTTGCTCTGTAATTCCTCCTTCCTCAAATATTTTGTGCACCTCATCCCATTTGACCATTAATGGAGCTCTTAGGGCCTATAAGTATGAATTTTTATATCACCTCCATCATCTCAGTTGATCATTAACATAATAAAGTTGCTTTTGGAATCTAAACGTTGTTGTCCTATATTTCGAGTGTCCATATTCCCACCACTATGGGATTTTCTTTCAAAGTTACTCCTTTTGCAACCAAAAGTTTTCAAATCTAAATTATTTTTTGTGTTACCTCATCTTGATCCCCCCTCCAACAAAATGGGGAAGTAATCCAAGGTCGGAGCCTCCAAAACATGAAATTAAAGACTCCATTCATAAATACCTCCTCTAAAATAAAAAATAATCTAACTTCACCTTTCTACTATGTGTCCCCGTCCTCTTATTAGTCCAAGTATAGCTAGTTCTAAAAAAATTAATATCCATTAAGTGTAATGAATGGATCTAGGAAATCATAAGCCAATCTATTAAGTCCAAAATTGGAGTTACCCCTTTCTAATATTTGGATGATAATTTAGCATTAAAATCCCCAACAAAAATCCATTCTAATTCCTTTGAGACTTTCATATTATCCACCACATTCTATTGATGAATCTAACCATCTAGATTTTGAGCTCCATATAAATTTGTGATTAAAACCTACTCAGTTATCACATTGTTCCTAAAATGGGATGTGAAGACACCTCTCTAAGTTATATGTTCTATTAGTGTCCATTCAAGAGATATACAAAAGGTAACTATCCCCCTTGAGGCCCCTTGGGCAACCACTTCCATATGACCAACACCCATCCATATTTTATTTATTGTTTTATACATGAGATCCAACGATATTTTGGTCTCCTCGATAAGCAAAATAATTGCTTTAATTTTCTTTAAGAGTCCTCGAATAATAGATTGATAGGTTATATTGTGCAAATCCCTAATACTCCATCACTATATAATCATTTTTTTTTAAAGTGAAAAACCTCTTGCAGGGCCGCCTTGGTCTAAGAGACCACGAACAAGGGGTTCTACACCGTCAAAGTCACAATGGAGTCGCACCCGACCCTGCTCACACCAACATTATCAATTGGATTTTGGATACCCAATTCAGATTTTTGGTAGGGTGGAGATTTGAACCTGGGACCTCCCTTGGAGGATTGCCCTCTCCTCTCCAACTCACCTACAACACCTGGGTATAACTATATAATCATTGGTTATCTTGAGACTAGTAGGATTATATTGGCCTCACCTATCCCTTAGTTATCAATTTGTCTCCTTAAGTTGCTATCAATTTCTTATTTGACTTTCTACCCACTCCTTGAGATTTGATATTCTCTGATCTCTTATCCACTTGGTTGATTCTCATAAGTGGTTTTTCTATGTTATTTTCTACCACACCCATGATGACTTCCTTTACTATCAACTACTCCTAGTGATGCACTATCAATGACCCTACCATTTCTAATTATGGTAACTCATTATACTCTATTACCTGATCTAGGATAGAAGGATCCAAAAGAGGGGCTTGAACATGATTGTTACTATTTTTATTATTCCCATCCACTCCTATGAGTTCTTCCTGCTCCACCAATATCTTGAAGATCTCATACCTATTTGATGTCTTGGTCTGGATTTGCTCCTTGCCATATTTTTTCTTTTGCCTCATCCTTATTTTGGGTTGTAAACCATCTCCTTTTTCTTCTCCTTGAAAAGTGTTGGTTGATCCTTAATTGACTATAAACTTGCCCTCCTTACGAATATTTAGCATTCCCAGAGGAGCCCTCATTTGTGTGACCATATTGTTTAGGCAAGACTTGACCAAATGCCCGTATTTGTGGTAAAATCTACATCTATAGGGAAACACCTCATAATCCAATTGTTGAATCCAATATAGTCCTGCAGGTTTGAGTTCCACCTATATCATAAGGGGCTAGCCAAGATCCATTTCCATGCATAATTATCATAAATTATTGTGTTTCCTTCCATTGCATCTTTAGAGACACCAAATATCTTCCAAGGAAGTTATCAATGTAATTTAATGCTTGATCACTTTAGAACTCCATTTGGAGTGCATACAATCCAACCCAAACTAGGACAACAATGGTTCAATTCGAAGATTAAATCCCACTATCTAGGGCTAAATAAATAATCCTACCAGACCATGATTCCTCTTTTTTTTATTTGAATGTCCTATTTTTGTCATCCAGCGATGAAAAACTAAAAATAAAATTTGCATTACTAATAAACCATAAAGAATACTCACCAAGATGCTCCTAGTTTTGTTGAACCCATGAATGCAAAAAAAATAGGTTAGGGTGAACACCCATGAATTTATATATTAGGCCATGATTGTCTCTATATGAGATTGTTTATTCTACAATACTTTGGTCAATGACAACATTTGGTCTTGATTTAGATTGTGGTAGTCATCTATTGACTCTTTGAGGTGTTGATTTGTTTCCAGTAGTTGCAAACAATATTTTTGGAGCAATGTTTCATGCTACTTTGTTTCTATTTGAGATTTATCCTTCAACAAATCTACAAATAAAATTTATCTATCTGAGAGAGAATATGGAGGCGCCCCCATTGGGCCCTCTTGGGACAACATTCTTGTCTTCAATCCTACAAAAACCAAAAAGTTATAATGTTATAATATTTTTAGGTATGAATATGATACCTTTTAATAACAAGGTATTCTATATAGATCTTTTAATTGTTTCCTTATCATAGTTGTACTTCATTTGTGATAAATTTGTATTAGGTGGGTTCAAACAAAATTTCAAATATTGATGGGGTCAAAACCATTCTTTTAAATTTTATTGTAATATACTTTTCAATATTGGGAGGGCTTGAAAAAATAAATATTAAAAATTATTTCAAAACCTGTGCTTTACCATAAAACTTTGTCTCATGAGGGATACACAGTGGTATGTCTTTAGGTTTTCATTCAAGAGACCTAAGTTCAAACCCTAGTACAAGGAGATTGGGACCTGTTGGTTGCAAATCCGACCTAATGGGAAGGTGATGGGATGGAACAGCTACCGCACCTGAGGAAGGTGGGGCAGTTGATCTTCGAAGAAGGTCTATTCCTGAAAGGGGTGTCCTAGCTACCTACCTACAAACCGAGGGAATAAAAAGGTAGAGAGGGAAAGGAACTAAAGGATATCATAGCCTTAACTAACAATGATGGATGCAACCACATCAAGACACATGGTTCACCATCCTCACAAGAGGAAACACAGGCACACCACCTAACATATTAGCCGATGACACTCTTGCCTGACGCTCATCACTGGTGGATTGAAGGTGAATTTCAAAACTGTGTGAATGTGTGGATGAAATCTAGGATGTAGAATTAGAGCACTCCTACCCTACCAGCTTTAGTAGAAATAAGCCCCCTCCCCAAATGTGAGTGTGAATGCAAATTGTACAACCACCTGGTGAAGCCCATGAAATCCAGATTGCAGAATTAAATGAGAACGCTCATGTAGCCATCACAAAAATAAATATTAGCACACACATATACAAAAAAAATTGCAAGAGCACTAGTTAGACACCAAATAGTGGCACACTTGTATTTACAAAATGGATAAGGTTTTAAATATGAATTGTAATAGCTATAGAGTCAACCTTTGCAATGGTTGGCATTCCACTATTTGTAGAGAATTTTTACAATAGATTCAAATTACAAGTATTAATGGTGTTAGGTAGGAAGAGATTGTTGAGGCAGATAGACATTCAATTGGTACTCTACTCCTTGGGATCTTGGTGGCTATCTGAAATGGGTTAGGTGCTTTTGCATGAATTCAAGTCTTTGATAACTTTGATTTTTCTGCTAGATATTCAATTCTTACCTACTTTACCGCTTCAACCAGACGATGAGCCTTCACTCAGATGGTAAGCGACTAAATTAATTACCTTGGAAGTCGTGGTGTTTTAAATGACCACTTTGCTGCCCATGGAGATCTCGTACCCAAGAAACTCATATTGTTAATGCTCTTCTTGAGGATTCTCGATGCTGACAATGCTTTTGCTACAGCACAGGCACTTCAATTTGTTCTTTACCCAAAATTTCCACCTATCAAAATATTTTCAACGGGGCAGGGAATTTAGCATGACTCTTAATTTCTGCTCTCCTAGAATTTCACCTAGACTATATCTTTGATTAGGGCAGTGATCCTATCGTTCCTTTAGAATTTTTTCCCAACCATATGGTAGGTTTTTGGGGTTTGTATTTGCTGCTTGTCTGCCCAGAAATTCGCTCGACCATAGACTTAGCCAATTTTATGTGGGACGGAATTTTGAAATCACTCCTTGCTTAGCAATTACCTATTTTTCCACCCGTTTGCTTCTGCTATTCTCTTGACTCCACCTTATCAATACTAGAGCTCAGCTCCAAAATTTAGCTATGTTATCATCTTGAAAAAAGAGTGGATGGAAGGATGCAAAATATCACCCACACTCTTGGCGATTCATAGGGGCTTTTTCCCTTGCATGAAATTTGAACCCAACCAAAAATATTAGAGCATATAACATTTTGAACTGAGGAGGAGAGAAATGGGAAAGGACAAGAAAGGAGACATACAATTACAGCTATACAAGACTATGAGACTATCAGGGGAAAGGGGAAGGTGGGTTAGTTAACTGGGTGAGATATTGTGGTGAAGAAGATAAGGAAAATAATACGGAGTGGAAAAAGCAATAAAAATTGTATAATAAGAACCATAAGACATAGGAGAGGAAAAGGAGAGCCAGGATATGGCCTAGACACCGAGACAGGTGCCAACAACCTGAAGAGTTGAAGGTAAAAAACACTAGAAAATATGGACAAGAAGAGATATAAAAGAAAAAGCAATCCACGAACTATCACATGAAATCAATAGGGTGAATACCCAATTCCATGAAATATCTCCATGAATTGTAATCTCCTAGACATACCCCATCAGGTACGAAAAGCATTCCAAGAGAAAACAGATTGCTAAGGACATTTGCTTTTGACTGCAACTTTTCTTCTTGACATAGTCTAGCAAGATCCCTTTCACTAATTGCTATCCACCATGAGGCCATTTTGTTTAATATGCACTTTGCAACTTACACTTTCTGACCATGTTTGTGGCTGCATATAGTGCACTATTTATAACATGTATGAACTTTGATCTATTTCTAGGCGCTCTCCACATTTAAAATTTTCCGTTGATGCTGATGTCATGGATTTTCCTAGCTTACATAAGTTCCAATATTTTTTGTGAATTCCAAGGACATGATGTGAAGCCAGGTAATTGTTGGTTGCATCCATTGGGCTACGGGGTCACAACAATAGAAAATGAATAGAAGGGGAAGAAAACTAGGTAGATAGTGAAGAAATAGAATGAGAATGTTACATTTCCAAGATACGCTCTAGGTAACCTTCTTCTGCTCCCTTCTTCATAGCTTTTGGTGTCTAGGTTAGTTGTCAATTTATTACAGGAACCATTTTTCCAAAAACCACGAGCAAAACGATGATACCTCGTAAACAATCGTGATTAGGGCACATCTTATTTACTTACCATAAAATTATGGCATGACCATCATGCCTAAGCCTAGGATGTCATGCTAATCATCTTGTGAATCTACAATGGTCGAACCAGATTACATTGAATGTGACTCATTTGTATTGCATCTGGCATCGTTCGTAGTGGCTCATAATTGCGGCTATACCACACTTAGTATTTTTAGTTTTCCTGAGCACCTTGGTACTCAGGCCATTAAAAAATAGAGTGGCAAATAGATTTGCCACATCATTCCACCTAGCCGATGGTGGAATGTCAGGTAGTTGACTCCAATGATGTTCCTTCTTGAGATTGTCCTCTTGTGGTAGTCACACTAGTTGATCTTCCGTCATCATTGGGTTTTGGTCCTTGTATTTTCCACTATTGTCATCCCATGAGTCCATTTGGACTTGGGGTTGATCTACTGAGTTGAACGTATGGATGCAGTGACGCTCTTCCTCCTAAGGTGGCCTCGCTACCTGACATGGTACAAACATTGTTGTGACAACATTTGTGTAGGATTGTAATGGCCACAATCTCCCTACTAGCACCCGTTTAGCTCTAATAGCCTCCTTGTAAAGTTGGGGGAATCTATTTTCCCTAGATTGACACAAGAGAAAAGCAATATCAAGGTTGAATGTCTAGATGTAGTACAAATACGCTTGGGAAGACGATGGGAGGAGTAAGCCAAAAATTCTTCTCAAACTCTTCTCAAAAAGGATGTTGAAGTCCATCATATTTTCAAGAGGGTTCCTCTTGATAAATGTGAACTGAGTTAGTAGCTAGAAGAGGTCTTCAAATCCACTAAATGCATCTAGGAGTGATTTGGCATAGTCTACCCATGTGGATATGCTCCCATGTTACAAGGTTTTATACCAAAGCAATGCTCTACCTTTGAGAGAGATAACAAGTAACCTGATCATTACATCTTCATGCATGATATTGTGAAGGGTGGCCAGGGAAGCCACATTCTCAAGGTGCTCCTTCACGACTCCCTTAATACCATCATATTTTTGCAGTGTTGAGAGGATCCTCATGGGTATCATGCAAGTCATGGATATTGAGAGGGCTCACATCATTCCAGGGAGGAAAACTAAATCGAGCCATTGAATTGTTAGTTCCTCAGACCCTATGGATACTGTCACTAGGTTGGAGTTGCAATATGAGTATACTTTATCTGTCAATGAGGTCAAGATTGCTCATCAAATCTTGAGTCCTCTAGGATATTTAGATCTTACCAACACAGTAATATGTAACTGGTCTTAGTATCTGGATCTATTGCTCAAAAGAGTCGTCAGGTGATCTTGCCAAGATATAGGTAAACCAGAGTATCACCAAACTTTGATTTCTTGAAGCACAAAGATCTTGTGGGTCGCAAAGCAGAGTTGCCAAGTTTTGCTTCTCTTGAAAAACAATTGGTTAGAGAAAACCCAGTTCACTATGGAGTGGAGTCACCAGGTGAATAGAAGGATATTGCAAGATAGAACTTCACTAGACTCATAATAGGAGATGAGACCTTTCGGTCCCACCGAGTGTGCCAAAAACTATTGGTCACAAATCCAATCTAATGGGAAGGTGGGGGGATAAAAATTCTAATGCACCCACTGAGCTACGCCAACATTGAACAATCATTGAACCCGAGGAAGGCGAGACAATCAATCTCTAGAGAAGGCATGTTCCTGAAAGGGGTGTCCTAGCTACCTACCTACAAACTAGGGAAAGGAAAAGGGAGAGCATAAAAGGAACTAAAGGAGGTCGTAGCTAGAATTGACAAGGACATATGCAACCACACAAGACACATGATCTGCTAGCCACGTAAGAGGAAACACAGGTGCACCACATAATAGATCAGTCAATGACACTCTTGCCTGACGCTCAACACTGGCGAGTTGAAGATGAATTCAAGAACTAGGCGGATCAGTGCATGAAATCCAGGATGTAGAATTATAGCACTCCCACCCTACAAGCTTTAGCAGAAATAAACCCCCTCCCCAAATGCGAGTGCGAATGCAAATTTCAAAACCACCTAGCGAAGCCCATGAAATCCAGATTGTAGAATTAAATGAGAACGCTCAGATACCCATTGCAAAAATAAATATTAGCACACATATACGAAACAAATTGCAAGAGCACTAGTCGGAGATCAAACAGTGACACACTTGTATTTACAAAACAAAGAAGGTTTTACATATGAATTGTAATAGCTATAGAGCTGCCCTTTGGAATGGCTAACATTCCACTATTTATAGAGAACTTTTACAATAGATTAAAATTATAGGCATTAGTGGCATTAGGCGAGAAGAGGTTGATGAGGCAGATAGGCGTTTAGTTGGTACTCTACTCCTCAGGATCTGGGTGGCTACCCGGAAGGGGTTAGGTGCTTCTGCATGAATTTAGGCCTTTTATAACTTTGACGTTTCTACTAGGCATTCAATTCTTACCTACTTTACCCTTTCAACCAGACGATGAGCCTTCACTCAGGTGGTAAGCAGCTAAATTAATTACCTTGGAAGCCGTGTTGTTTCAAATTACCACTTTGCTACCCATGGAGAGCTTGTACCCAGGAAGTTGAGCTCATTAATGCTCTTCTTGGGCATTCTTGATGCTGACATTGCTTCTGGTACAGGGCAGATACTTCAACTTGTTCTTTGCCCCAAATTTTTTCTCGTCAAAATGTTTTCAATGGGGCAGGGAATTGGGCATGACTCTTAATTGCCGCTCTCTCAAAATTTTGCCTAGACTATATCTTTTATTAGGGCAGTTATCCCACCATTCCTTTAGAATTTTGTCCCAACCATAGGGCGGGTTTTTGGGGTTCACTTTTGTTGCTTGTTTGCCCAGAAAACCGCCTGACCATAGACTTAGCCGATTTTGTGCGGGGCGAACTTTTGGGATCACTCCTTGCTTAGCGATCACCTGTTTTTCCGGCCATATGTTTCTGCCATTCCCTTGACTCCACCTTATCAATGTGAGAGCCCAACTCCAAAATTTAGCTATGCCATCGTCTTGCAAAAAGAGTGGATGGAAGGATACAAAATTTCACCCACAAGATCTCTTTCAAAAAATCTATGTTTTATCCTAAAATTTTAGTTCCATGAGAAATATTGTAATGTTTTTGGGTTTTTTATCCAAAAGACCCAAGTTCAAGCCTCGGTACAAGGGAACCAAATCCTTTTCAAAAACCCATGTTTTATTTTAAAATTTAGTCTTGTGAAGGATAATATAGTGGTATATCTTTAGGTTTTTATCTAGGAGACCCAAGTTCAAACTTCAGTACAAGGAAGTTGGAACCCCTTTCAAAAAACTCTTGCTTTACCTAAATATTTCCCCCTCTCGATTCATCCCAACAGTACCAACAAGGCAGGTTGACTGTAGGAAAATGAAAATATTTCCAAGCTCCCCTGTTAACTACAATCAACAAAATCCCAAAGGGCCGTCTTGACCAGAAGCAATATAGATCTCTTGGGGCTGCACCAAAAGGGACCTCTTATCTGGAGATAAATCAGACATTTGATTGATTTCCAGTGGGAAATTACTTGCAAGGATTTTAGAGCATCTTCAGCAATATGTGTCAGAGAATTAGATGGTGATATCTTCACATTAAAAGTTCTCAATCTGACATCTACGCATAAATTTTGAAATAGCTCAGTTCGTTTGTCATAGACTGGAAAAAGCTTTGTTCGGCCACAATGACAGCACCATTTTTCCAGCTGGTACAGAGGGAGAAGGTGCCTTTAGTTATATTCATGAGAACTGTGTTCACCACCATAACAATAACAGCTAAACTCAGCAAAACTTCAGCTCTTTGAGGTCTGTTACGAGGTCATTGTATGGTTTTGTGATTTAAATGGTAAGGTCTCTCACCAGAGGATTGAATTGCTAATATTATGCACTTAAACTAAGTTGTTCTATTGCTTTTGTAGGTCTCCATAATGCACAGGGTGAATTATCCCTTTGAAATGATAAGTTAATGACTGAATTCTCTTGGCTGTTATTTCTGAATCATTTTTATTGGCACTCCAGTCTAGTGCATTTCTGAACTTCCTTAGGGCTGAAACTAAGTCATCGTCCATGTGCTATGCTTGCTATACATTGATTACATAAGTCTCTCTGATGTTACCCCAACTTTCTACAGATGTGGGAAGATGTCTAGTGACTTATCATTCAACAGTGATGAATTTATTTGTATTTACATGAGTTCTGGGACTGCTCTTTGTTCAGTGGTGATGAATTAATTTCTATTTACATTAGTTCTGGGACTGTTCATCTAGCTTCAAACCTGCTCTGTAGGCTTAGTCGAGTGATTAACAATGGGGTAATTGAACAGGATGTCATTGATCTGTAAGCTACTTGATTATAGGCTTATCATATATTGAGAGACTTAATGAGAGATAATTTTGGTTGTACAATTGCTATTTTATGATTCTATCTCTAATTTTCATTTTATTTTTCATAATGGTTTATATTTCTCTTATGAGGTTACATGGTGCTTTGCAGGTTTCAGCAATAACTTCTTGTTAAACATGGCTTGTTATAAATTATTAGAAAGCTTATTGGTGTACTTTGCAATGTCATTTATCTCCTCTTAGTCAAGTCATGGGGACCTAACAATATTCCAGCTGCATATTTAAAACTGTGGAAGCCTTAGTGTGCATACCCAACACTTCTCAAATTTTTTGTCTGACGGTTTTAAAACATTGCTTTACAATCTAAACATGGCCAACAATAGCAATATGCTAGTAATGTTTCTTTCATGTTTACGATTCTTCTAGTAGTTTCCAGCAGTACCTTTGTAATTTGTGGCTGATTTGTTATGGACAATGTTACAACAGGCTTCAGATGTGCTCAGTCTGAATAAGATCTTAGTACATATAAATTTATGGTGCTCATTTCATATTGCAATTTTACACTCAGTAGATTGGAGTAACCTTGAACAACATATTTTTACCTTCTTTCCATTGTCTAAGAATTCTAGAGTTTATTTAATGATTTTTGAAGTTACCTTTTTTAATAAGGTTTTGAATCAATGATTGTACACATCAGAATTTCTTTTTTTTATCTTGTTTGAGCTGATAGTAGATGAAATTGTTTATGCGATGTGAGGGGACATTATGTGACTAAAAATCAATCTAATAAAAATAGATTGAGCACTTTACAAAATAAGGAAAAAGATAAAGTGATATTTTTGGTTAGACAATTTCATTCCATAATTTTCAGATAATCCTGCATTGAAGATTTATGGTGCTATAAATCATCTACAAGATTATCAAGAAGAATAGGATTTGATATCAAGGATGGATGGGACTGCCCTTTTGAGTGATTTATCTCTCGTGTGATTTGTATATTTGATTCAACATTTTTATTTTTAATTTGCTCATGGCTTTTAATTGTTTCCATTGAGTGTGGACGACAATATGATATGCCTTCTATTTTGTTTCTATTGCTTGTCATGTGAGAAAGTGAGATGGCATTTTTAACTTCTTCTTATTCTTTTATATATATATATATACATACTAGGTGGATCGATCAAAGAGTATTGCACTATTTCCATTAAGATGGCCTTAATTGGTGGAAGAAAAAATACGGCAAAACAGAAAAGGAGGCACATGAAAGACTGAAAGTAAGTGAAATTTCAGGGGAACTTACTGTTGGGAAAATGTTTGCAAGATAAGCAATATTTCATCTTTCAGTGCTTTTTTTTTCTTTTTCCCTTGTATCTTCCAGAATTACCAAAAACGTTTGTCTTTAATGTGTGAAACTTTGGAGCAATGCTTTATGTAAAGTAATTTTTGTTTTTGGTCACCTATGGGACACACTAAGCGTCAATATTGCCAAGCTTGCAGTATTTTACATTAGAGTCAATCTGAGTTGCCTTCAGTTCTTGTTGTTTATGTCTGAAACCTTTTTCCTAAAAGGCATAATTTTTCCATGCTTTCATAATGCTCGCTATGAAATCTTGATTTTTTTGTCACAGATAATATAGTTTTTTTTTTCTTCCCATTTTAATTTTTAAATTGGTTACGTGTTATTTTTTAAATTAATTATATGGGATTGAAATGGACTCCACACATTTTATTGTGTCCGAATAAACATGTATTTCCACCAACCACATTCTCGTGATGTTAGAACAAACTGGAGTACCATGACACCCATGGGAATTCAACCCTGGTGGGAAAATTTAGTTGGTTATATGCGGTTGAAACCACAGGCCCTACCTTTATTATTGCTATTTAAACTTAGTGTACAGCCCATCCTATTGAAACCTTGAATCTTTTATTGGGAGTACCCAATCTTTCACCTTTAGGCCCATTGAGCTTCACCTAATTTTGGGAGTACCCAATCTTTCACCTTTAGGCCCCTTGAGCTTCACCTAATTTGCTTAAAGAATATCTTATATTTTGGGATATTGTGGGACATCTCATTCTGCCGTTATCATTTAGGTATAAGAATAATAATCCAATATTTTTTATGAATATAACTCAGAACGAGGCATTGTAATTACAGGGATTTCCAGATTAGAGTCCCAAATGAATGGTAATTCCTGTAGTTTCTAAAATATTAAATTTTCTTTCTGAACCATTTAATTTTTTACCTGGAATTCCTAAGAATATTATATTATTTTTATTCTCAACTTACTCTGCATTATTCTGGAACCTTACTCGACATTGGTCCTAATAATAATTGGACCTCTAATTTTTGCTAGATGCACTGGAGCAAACCTTGCCTCTGTTTACGTCCCTAAGGGACATAGCCTCCGTATCAATATTTTTATAAGGCACATTCTGTATGTGAGGTCAATAGTGTCCACGAGTGTCAATGATAAATGGTAATTAAAGGTGGTTCAACGGCATTGTATGTAATTTTCTTTCTATATCAGGAAGGCTATCCAAAAGAGTCAGGTGTTAATTTGTATGTACATATCTTATACTTTTTATCTACGTATCTTTACATTTTGTTGTCTGAGCATTGGTGGTATGTCTTTGGGAGTTAACCTATCTGTTAGAGCAAACTTGAGGAAAAACTGCATGTTATATCAAGCCTGCCCTGGGTGAAGAAAGAAACACGTGTCACCTGTTGCAAGTTGGATCGGACTGATATAACGTTACAGAGATTAAACTAGTGACTGCTCAGCATTAAGATTTCAAGTTGAAATTGCATAACTTATCCTATAATGAACTTAGTATCCAATCATGATGAGTGTTTGCAGAAATTTGTGCTGGTCTACAAAACAGGGCACTCACCTTTTCATGGTTAAAGTTTGCAAAACTAGCAACAGAAGATTGGTTATGATATTTCAGGCTGGAGAAGTGAGGAGTATGAAAACTCTTGAGGTCTAAACCATCCAAAGTTATGAGCATTTTGGGAATGGTAGATTTTGCTTTGAATTCAAATGTCAAACAATGTCCAAAATCCTTACTAGTCAAATTGAAGACAGGCATGTGGGAGAAGTATGCCTGACAATTGGCTAGATGTCCTTAGATAACCCCAAGACAAAATTATCCTGAGCCTTAACTCAGGAAATTGTCACTGCTAGTTGTTATTTTCAATTTAGCTGTAAGCTAAAGCTTATATGGTGAATGGGCATACCATCAAAGAGCAAGCAGTTAAAATTACTTAATTACATCTCAAGTTATGATGATCGTCAGTTTTGAAAATGACAGGATGGCAGCTGATTTTTCTAAGGAAGAGCTCTTTTATCTTTTATCAAAGATGAGAAATTACTCTTGGAGAGTTTTTATGCATTTTAATAAACATCATTACATTATTAGATACATTGAATCATTACCACTTTATTACTCCTCCTCAATGTCTAAATACAAATTCCAAGTTTATCTTGAAAATTAATGAATTTATTACATTCCAGTGCTTTAGTTACTATGCATGCAGTCTGCTTTTATGTAGTGCAATAGTGAAGGTAGATTTCTTCATTATTACCCTGCTGGCCAACATAATGATTATAAACCTTAATATGTTTTGGACCTTTTCAGACTTGTGAAGCTATAAACTTCACCATATCACTTTGAATTGGTAAAATTGGACCAAATTAAGTCTGATCATGTATCTGGTATGTTGTGTTCATTGGGCAATTGTTAGACGGTTGTGGGCCTAAAGGAGTTCTTGGAAGGTCCCAAAATATGCTTGAGGAGCAACCAGCAATGTTGTGCAAATTAGTAGAGAAACCCTTGGGCCAATATAATGATCATAAACCTTAATATGTTTTGGACCTTTTCAGACTTGTGAAGCGCTAAACTTCACCATATAACTTTGAATTGGTAAAATTGGACCAAATTTAGTCTGATCATGTATCTGGTATGATATGATGTTCATTGGGCAATTGTTAGACGGTTGTGGGCCTAAAGGAGTTCTTGAAAGGTCCCAAAATATGCTTGAGGAGCAACCAGCAATGTTGTGCAAGGTAATTAGCAGAGAAACCCTTGAACTAACGGAGAGGAGTAGTAGGGAGGCCACCTGTTGGCAGGGTTTTTAACTTTATCCTACATATTTGGCAGGGTACCTTGATGGACCAATGGGGTCCCCACCACCTACAACCAGCTGAACATGTGTAAAGTGATGGATGGGCTTGCAATAGCATCCAATAAAGCTATGTCCCATGGGAATGTGCCCCTCGTCCTAAACACCATCTTGAAGATGCATCCCACCATCTTAGAAACAGGTGCCACCATCTTAGGGCCATACTTGGAACTTGTCCTGCTGTCTAGAAAATACGTCCTGTCATCTCACACCGGTTCCCAAAACTTGATGGAACATAGTAAAAAAGGTTCTTTGAGTCTCCACATCATCAAGGGAACTGCGTGAATTTAAAACATCAATTACAACTTGAGAAATGAATCAAATCCATGAGATTGGGTATTTAAACCAAACTGTGGAACAAGAATGGTCAGTCATTAAAAGAGAGCAAACCAGAGAAAAGCATACCTTCTAAACAAGGGGATATACTTTAAAAGACTCTATGATAGTCTCCAGAGCATGAGAAATGTATAAAAACTCTCCAAGAGTTATGATGAACTCATCATACCCTGTAATCACTCACTTTGCTTAGAGCATTAAAGTATATTTGAGGTTTTTTCCCATGGAGCTTTCTGCATCCCCGAGTTTTGCACATAACCATGGTTCTATTTTTAACGTGTGTGCTATTGCTTCTATTTCATGCATTTTGTCTTGCTTGTGCATAGTCATGGTTTGTAATCTTTTTATGGCTGATTACAAGCTCGAAGGCAGTGTTATACTTGAATGTTGAACTAGTAATACTTTGCACTAGAGAATGATAAAAGTAGACCAGAATCAATTTTCAAGCCATTGTAAGATTCATTGACAAATTCTAAGTAGGTATTTAAAAATTAAGATCATCTAACTAAAACTCTGCTCTACATAATAACTTGATACACTACTAACAACAGTCAGAAAATTGGGTGAGGTATAGATAGAGGATAAACTGTAAATAAGGCAGGGATTAGTGTTGGGATCTTGCCAGCAGATGAAGCAACAAAACTTCTGCAATAAAATGATTAACCAGACAAAGAAAACAACAACAGTACGCAGTAATAAGAGAGCATTCACAGATGACACAGAGATTACAATTGCTCTGTGAAAACAAAGTCTTTTTCTTCCTCTTGTATGCTATATACACATACAGATTACAATGCTCATAATAATCATAATTCTCTGCCCAAACTGTCGTATTTATCTACCCACCACCGCACAACTTCTTTGCTGTTAAAAGCAGGAAAGAAACAAAGAAAGAAAAAAACAGTGGTTATAGAAACACTGACTGGGCAGGAAACAAAAGCAAAAAAATAGCGTAACCATTAAAACTAAATTAGAAAACTTCTCGTTTACAATTGCTCTTATCCAAAGAACAAGGATAAGGATTGACACCTCATCATGGGGTTGGACTCCATGGTTAACGTCAACAATCTCCTCCTCCAGACTCATGAGGAGGGCTTCTGCAAGCTCAAGCCTGCCATTTTTTTACAGAACTCATGCTTGTCCCTAGGAAGGGACAAGCATGAGTTCTGTAGTAAAATCCAAAACCAACCTCGCCTTATACCTTGGCTGTGAACTCTTCTCTTCAGTATTCAATCTGAAAACCCACTTGTTCTTGAGAACTTTTTTTGGGACAAGCATGAGTTCTGTAGTAAAATCCAAAACCAACCTCGCCTTATACCTTGGCTGTGAACTCTTCTCTTCAGTATTCAATCCGAAAACCCACTTGTTCTTGAGAACTATTTTTCCTTTAGGTGGCTTCACCAACTCATATGTGTGGTGTTTATGTAGGGAATCCATCTCCTCTTGCATAGCTTTTAACCATTCCTATTTATGTTCATTAGATTCAGCTTCTTGATAGCTTTCTTGTTCATCCCCATATGTAAGCATGACATACTCATGTGGAGAATACTTCTTAGATGGTTGACGCTCTCTAGTAGACCTTCTCAATTGAAGCTCTGTTGGTGGTTCTTGAGGGGGTTGCTCCCCTTGATCAACATCATGTGGAGGAGCATCATCACCACCTGCATCATCATGGTTTACTTGCTCATCTCCCTCATCATCACGTGCCAATGGAGGAGGGATTGGATCTAAATCAATGAGATCATCCACATAAGGTTGAGGGCTTTCAACCTTCCTAAAATTTTCAATTGTTTGGTCTTCAAGGAATACCACATCCCGACTTCTAATTACCTTCTTATTAACTGGATCCCATAACCTGTAGCCAAATGCCTCATCTGCATAACCCAAGAAGATGCACTACTTGGCCTTATCATCAAGCTTGGACCGCTCATATTTTGGTATATGCACAAATGCCTTGCAACCAAATACTCTTAGGTGTTCATAGGAGATATTCTTCCCGGACCACACTCTTTCTGCTACATCTCCATTCAAAGGTGCCGAAGGAGATAAGTTAACCAGGTAAATCGCAGTGCGCATTGCCTCACCCCAAAAATATTTTGGCAATTTAGCCTATGAAAGCATACACCTTATTCTCTCCACAATGGTGTGGTTCATCCTTTCTGCTACACCATTTTGTTGTGGAGTCTTGGGAACAATTCTCTCATGGTGAATGCCATGGCTGCTACAATATGTCTCAAATGGTCCAATGTATTCACCACCATTGTCTGTGCAAATACATTTCAAAGGATTCGTTGTTTCCCTCTCCACCATGGCATGAAAATGCTTAAAAGTATCCAACACCTGGTCTTTAGTTTTTAAAGCATATGCCCACACCTTTCTGGAGGCATCATCTATGAAAGTGACAAAGAAAGAAGCACCACTAATAGTTTTCACTTTCATAGGACCACACAAATCAGAATGAACTAATTCTAAAACATTTGATTTTATTTTAGAGGCATTTTTATGAAATGAAACTCTATGTTGTTTACCAACTAAGCAGTGAACACAACTATTCAATGGTGTGCCTTTCATGTCTGGGAGGAGCTGCTTCTTGGTGAGGATTTGTAGACCCTTCGCACTCATGTGGCCCAACCTTTTGTGCCACAAATCAGTAGACAAATCTTTCTCTGTTGTGTTCACCTCATTCATGCATGACTGTGTATGTGTCTTGTATAGAGTGCAACACTTATTTCCTCTTGCCATCACAAGAGCCCCTTTGGTAAGCTTCCACTGACCATTACCGAAGTGATTGTGGTAACCTTCCTCATCCAATTTTCCTGCAGAGATTAAATTTAGATGAAGGTCTAGAACGTGTCTCACATCCTTGAAAACCAATATGCATCCCATATTTGTTTCAACACATACATCACCCATCCCCATAATTTTTGAAATGCCACTGTTACCCATCCTCACAACGTCGAAGTCACCCGAATTATAGGATGTGAAGAAATCCTTCCGTGGAGTAGCATGGTATGATGCAACTATGTCAATTACCAAATCTGAATCATGACATGTGAGACTAAGGCAAGATTTTTCATAACCTGCAAATATAATTATTTCTCCATCTGAAGTAATAGCAGTGGTGTCCTTCTCTTCTTTCTTTTTCTCCATTTTTTCTTCCTTTTTAAGCTTTCGACACTCCCTTTTGAAATGACTCGACTAATTACAATAGTAGCAAACAATGTCTTTTATTGATTTAGATTGTCCCCTTGACCTTCCACGGTTGTTGTTGGGCTTTCTAATTTTACTTCTCCCTTGATTTTCTATGACAAGTGCCTCTATTTGAGAGGAACCTAAGGATTTTCTTCTTGTTTCCTAATTCAACAAACTTCCTGTTACTTGACTCATCATGACAATCCCATTAGGTGCAGAATTGCTAAGAGACACAACCAATGTATCCCAACTGTCTGGCAGAGAACTGAGAAGCAACAAGGCCTGCAACTCATCATCAAGCACCATTTTCATAGAGGAGAGTTGATTCACAATGCTTTGTAATTCATTAAGATGCTCTACAATAGAGCTACCCTCTTTGTATTTTAGGTTCACAAGCTTCCTAATCATAAAAGCTTTGTTGTCGACGGTTTTCCTTTCATACAACCCTTCCAATTTCTACCATAAGGTGTGTGCCGAAGTCTATGTAGACACATGATGAAAGACAGTATCATCTAACCATTGTCGAATAAAGCCAACAACTTTATGGTTAAGTGTTTTCCAATCATCATCTGACGTGCCTTGTGGTTTGGCTCCAGCACCTTCTACAGGCGCATACAAATCTTTGCAATACAACAGATCTACCATTTTAGCTTTCCAAATCATCCAGTTACTTCCAATCAAACTAATCATTTTGCTTTTGCTCGCTTCCATGATTTCACACACTAAATAAGCCCCAAGCAACATCTTGGTGCTTTGATACCAATTGTTGGGATCTTGCCAGTAGATCAAACAACAAAAATTCTGCAACAAATTGATTAACCAGACAAAGAAAACAAAAATAGTATGCAGTAATAAGAGAGCATTCACAGATGACACAGAGATTACAATTGCTCTGTGAAAACAATATTTTTTTTCCTTTTGTATGCTATATACACATACAGATTACAATGCTCATAATAATCATAATTCTCTGCCCAAACTGTCGTATTTATCTGCTCACCACCGCACAACTTCTCTGCTATTAAAATCAGGAAAAAAACAAAGAAAGAAAAAACAGTGGTTATAGAAACACTGACCAGGCAGGAAACAAAAGCAGAAAAATAACGTAACCGTTGAAACTAAATTAGAAAACTTCTCATTTACAATTGCTCTTATACAAAGAACAAGGATAAGGATTGACACCTCATAAAGGGGCTGTACTCCATGGTTAACGTCAACAATTAGAATGCTGAACTTGGATAAATTTCTGCTGTCCAAATCACTTCCCCCAAGTTTGAAACTTCAAAGTTGACCTCAGCTGGTCTACCTGTTGATGCCATTCCCTTTGCTCCCACCTTGCATTGCAAATGAACATGAGATGTGATATGCTTGTGATAAATCTGGGAGCCACCTGAATAGGCAGGTCAGTAGGATGTGAGTAGTAAATGGCTTGCCACCAGAGTTGAACTAAGCACATATGTAACTAGATTTGGGTATAGGGATTGTAATTTTGCAACATTTTTTACTGCAACTTTACTCCTGTAGTGCAAACTAGACATGGACAATACTTTATGTTTTTGAGTTTCTTCTCTAAAAGTTCTTATAATGACAACTTTTTGTTTCTCATTTTATAGACCACAGATGTTCAAATGGAAAAAGCATCCTTGTCAATATTGTAATAGAGGAACTTAATATATTGCTGTATTTCAAGTACTTGCACATTTTGATTATTTGATGTGGGGTGAATTTTGTATATCATCCCATCCTTAGAAATTCCATGACTACCATTTTTCTTGATTTGACCTCTAAATTGCATCCTTCAGTGTAGAATTTATATTAATATTTATCTCTTTGAATTTTGTCTCTTGTACAAAGTTTTCTTAAGATCAAATTCTTCTCTTCTTTTTGGTTTGTACAGGCAGGTAGCGTTGATGTCCTCCATTGTTACTATGCTCATGGTGAAGATAATGAAAACTTCCAGCGACGATGTTACTGGATGCTTGATGAGTGAGTATGTCTGTCCTAATATCTTTTTATTTCCTGCTGCAAGTCTTCAAGCTTTTTTCTTCATGACTTTGCTTGATCTGTGTCCTTTTGTTCTGTCCAAGTGATGTGGCAGTCAATCAAATACTAATTAGGAACTTTTAGTGTAAGAATATTTTTAAAATTTCTGTTTGATAAATCTCTTTACAGTAAGGTTTGCTAAAATACATTTTTCTTTTGGCTAAGGAAAATAGCTGGACATAAGTAGGGTAAGGAAAATAGCTGGACACAATTAGGGTAAATTCCATCAAAGAATACATCTGTTAGTGCCTTCAGAATGAGCCAGTGACAATCAGAGCCAATTCAGATGATATAACAGACTCCAGAAAAGATGGGCAAAAATAGCAATACTAATAGAACCATTATACCTGGCACAAACATCATAGCTTGATATAGAGGATTTCTATTAACTTACTGGTTGCTATTTCCCATGATCCATGTCATTGACATTTATTAAAGTATATTATATATTCCTCGGTTTAGTATAATATATATATTTTGTTTTCATTGGAAGATGCTGGCTTTATTTGCTTGAGATTTTAAAGAAAACTCCCAATATGTGTTTGTAGCATGGTGGTGAGTATTCCAACATTTGGAGGAACTTTTGATATGACTGAGTCAATCAAGACTGCAATCAGTAATATATTCCATTTGTTCGACAATAACTTTACAAATTCACTTGTACGGCAATTGCTTGACACTCGCTTGTATGACATCACTTGTATGATAGTGACTTGAATGACAACTGTCTTGAAGGAAATCCACTTGAACGGTAGTGATTCTACTTGTACGAAAACCTTCTTCAGTAATACTTGTACGACACTCCTCGTCCGCACTCTCCTTGTACGACACTCCTCGTTAGCACTCTTGGTACAATACTCTTTCGACGGCACTCTTTGTATAGCACTCTCGGATTGCAACTACTGCTTCAATTGTGCATATAGAACTTGAAAGAACAACCTATGAATCTATCTTGCTACAACAATTACATCACAGTGAATTTATACACTTAGATGAAGGATAAACAATTATTGTATTTGCTCCTACTTGTACGACACTTGCATTACATAGACAGATGATACAGTATCATGGATTACAATAGATGCCCATGGTACCCGCTCAAATGAATGAGGGGTCCTTTTTATCCTTGTGGGTTGATAGTTAACAACAACTATCGCTCAAGACACCTCCTTTAATTGCCCTCCATTTGCATATACTTAATTGCATGCATAATGTTGTACATTACAAACTTTGCATTATGTAAATCAACATTACATTACAAAATTGTATTTTATTTCATTTACATTTGTGCACATCGCACTTATTTGATCATTTACACCACTTTGTTTGAGGCTGATCAAAATTAGCTCCTACATATGCCCTCCCCTTTAAAATGGTCGATGTCCTCGCCCACAATTGTCTCCGCACCTGGGGACTTAAGTTCTATTGAGATTGAGGCATGGGAACAGGCACACCTCCAAGCTCTTGGATTTGTAGATTCGAGGCCTCAGTCTCTCCTTTCAACCTTTTGACATAGGCATGGTATCAAGCCCATTGGAAGCCGTAATGATTCAATCTTTACTCGACTTCTGCCAGCCTAGCCTTCAACTCGGCCTCTCTGTGTGCAATTTCAGCCTCGATTTCCTTCCTAGTTGCCTCAACGACTTTCATAATTGCTTTTGCTTCCCTTCTTACTGCAATTGCTAACTAATCATCTCTTTTAGCTATTACTTGATCTTGATGAGTAACTTCAAGGTTCTTTGCTTCCAACAATGGCTTCCTCACGGTGCACGCAGATTTTAACTATTCAAGCAACTGATCCTATTCCTCCTATGCCTTCTTTTCTTCAACCTCCTTCCTCAACGCTGCTAGTTCTGCTTCGACATCCTCTTGCACCTACTAAAGTTATGCCTCCAACGTCTGCAATTGGTTAGCTAGCTCTTCCCCCTTTAGCTTCAAGCTAAAAACTGCCTACTTTAACTTCTCTAACCCAATAGCTAACCATTGGATCAGGTATGCCAAGAAATATATTCTAGCATATGATCTCACCAACTCAGTTGCAAGCTTAACATACTTAACACCTGATTCCTCCTCAGGGAGGGTTGCCAAACTCCTTTCATATATGTACACTCATGTTGGATGCCAATAGAGTTTTTGAGTTCCTTATGGTAGGTTCTTCACTCCTAACATTGATTTTACACTACCAATCTCTAGCTCCCATGGCTGCATCTGATGAATTTCAGTAAGCGCCTTCACTTGTGTTTTGCCACGAGCCCAATACACCAACCTGTCTAGTTCATTATCCACTTTTAGCTGCCATTGTTGCCAGTTTCTAATGCAACCAACTCTAAACTTAATGCACACTCTAGTGCTTCAATCAACTTATCAAAGAAAATATCAACTTGCTCATTGATACTCTTTAAGAGAATTGGAGGTCTTCTCAATTTTGGCACTTCTAAAATGAAATGTCACTTATCTCTTTAGCCATTTCTGCGTCGGTGTCATCTCTAGTGGTAGTCTCCTCCCTATCCTCCCCACCATGGCTTGTTAGGTTGATTGCTCGTTTGGTTGGCTTGCCCTCCTGTATCACCTATACCACATTAGTTGTCCTTCCTTCTACTTCTGCCACCGTCCCTTTTATTTTCTCTGGTTCTTCTTCTCATGGTTGGCTAGTTTCTCCTTTATGCCTTATTCAAAACTCTGATGCGTCATGTTTTACCCTATTCATCCTTTCCTCTGGCACTGTCGGAACCTATGCCTTCTCCTTTGTTGTAGACATGATTTTAGTGTGTGCGCCCTTGTCCAATGGAGGTGATCTGCATGGATCGACCTATTGTACAATTGCATTGGCCTATTATCAAATTTGTTTGGGGAGTTGACATTCTCTACATGCACATTCTCCTTATGCCTATGGGGATACTTGCACTACGTCCTCTATAGTTTGGATATCTTGGTCCCCATCTACAACAACAATAGGATCCTATGCCTATTGTTGTGTAGTCCTCTCTGTTGATTATTGCGCACTTCTCTCCTTTGCTTGTACCTCCTATTCAATAGACTTCCCTGGCTACTGTCAGTCCATTGTAGCTTTATCTGAATTCAATCTCCTAGTACACGAACTAGTACCTACAATGCCTCCTTGCACAAGCCGACTCCTTGGTTGTGCAATAACTTCATCTTGCACTACCTTCTATGGCACTCCATGTGTCTTGCTCTGACCCTCCACAATTTGTTGTGTATTGTCACCTTCTCCTATTGTGGCTTGTTGTGGGGGTTCTCCTTTCTGTGACTATTGTCAGTCCTCCTGGTGTTGTGGTTGGGCGTGCATTTATTGTTGCTCTAACCTCCTACGCTGCTTTTCCTTTTGCACTAGCTCCTCCATCCATGATTGTTCCTCAGCTTCCTCTAAATCTTCACTTGCCTCATCTCCCAATTATTTCGTAACCATCCTCTTGCATGGAATACTCTTCTTCCTTTTCATTGGGGTGCTCGGCTTTGTTAGTGGCATCACATGAATCCATCTAATATACTCAACGCATGCTCTAGAATCACTTGTGGAGGATTTAGACCTATAAATACTTCTCCTAAGTCACAACATTCATCATTAGCGCAATAGCGTGGAAAGCCATTGAAAAGTTCCATGTATACAACAAAAAATTATGAATGTGGTTCGACAGGTATGATGTCCAATTGTATGACACACTTGCCATTATTCCCTTCATGTATGGTATGAACCAAGTGGGCATCTTCAAGGCTCATTCTCCAAAGAGTTTGGACATGATCATGTTCATGGTGCATTGTAGCTCCTTTGTCCTCAATTGCTGCATTTTCAGTTTGCAGCTTCCATTGCTTCAACAATTTTGTCGCTTCTTTTGGACTAGGATTGGCAACCTTGTTAATCAACTTCTTCCATTGATGCAAATCAAATGCTTCCTTCATTGATACATCAGATTTCAACAATTCAAAAGTCCTTTGGAAATTGTTGGGGGAAAAAACTACCCAAAACTCACTATTACCAATCATAAGTCGACTCAAATGATTCTTTGAATCATACATTGTAGCATCTAGAACAAAAATGACATGAAAAACTCTTCAAAATTAGGAATTTGCAAGATATGATGCACGCCTACATTCTTGAACGCAATCTTCAATTGATGCTCTAGATGGTTTTTTTGCCAGCAACTTCTACAAAACTCTCCAGTTGGTTGTTGCCATGACATCTCCTGCAAGGGTATTTGCATTCTCTCTCTCCCCTTGCCTTTCTTCCTCCTAAGGCAAAGCCTCCACTTCTCTCTCTTCTAGAGTCTTGCTTCTAGGCCTAACTCTTGGCTCTCCATCATGTTGCCTACTCCTATCTCGCTTGACATCCAAACCGCATACCTTTTTTTTGAGATGCATGCATTCTGCAAGGCCCCTCCTAGAGCTAATTCCGACACTTTCTCTTCATGAGCGAGATTTTGACAACAACACTACCTCATTTGGAACCCTTCCCTATTTGTGTTCCACTTTTTGAATCCATTATGCAATCCTCGATCCTTTATGCATCATGTTTGCTTCCATCAACTTATAGTTGTGACCAAATTTTCTACTCCTTGTACAACCCTATTGTACAATCCTTCTGCTTGTATGGCAAGTACCATTAGACCTCAACTTGTATGTCAAGTACTATAACACCTCAACTTATATGGCACTATTGTCACCTGTTGCTTGTACAACAATGTTTTGTATGAATGCTTGACTTTGCTTGTATGATAGTATGTTGTACATGCCTATTGGTAAAATATCTGCCTAAAATACAAACATATGTTTGTGCGCCCTAGACATGGCAAATATTGAAATGTTGGAGGAAATGAATGTCTCTCGTGCCAATCTCTAGAGAGGGCTGGCTCCCTTACTAATACTACATCGGTTTAAGACTAGAGTTGCATGAAATAAATGAAAATAACAAAAATAAATGGGAAATATAGCCACAGACCAAAATATGTAAGATTGGGGACAAACTAGCAATAGGAATTCCACCCAAGTGTCATAACAACATATAATAGAAAGGAGGCAAGAGAATCCACTTACAATTCCTTTTAGACAACTTCCAGAATCACATTTCAATACTCACACTTACACCAACAATACCCAAATCCAGGTGCATAATTTGAACTTAACAATAGATAGCAAACATGAATATAAAATAGAAATGCTTGAGTAGAAATAAATCACACATAGAGACTACTTGCAAAATCAAAAGCCACAACTTCTTCTATTTACGTAAAAAACTTGAGTATTTTTTCTGCAGAATATCTATCCTCCCCTTTATAATAGAAAATTAGTAGTATTTATAGAGGTTTTTGCCTTTGTTCATTTAATACACAGAAGAAAAAATGCTTACAAATCAGGAACCTTGGCGAGGAAATACCTTCCTAGAAATCTTGAAAATGCACCCTTTTGAGACATCAATCCAGCTTTTAAGGGAAAATCCCCATGAAATTAGCATATTCAGCGTCGGTGCACGAAAAACTGCAAAGATGGTCGATGACCTGGTACATCCATTACAACTCGAAAATTTTCCCTCGTTCGGAATATCTTGGAACTCATGAAAATCGCCCTGTGATTTTAATGTTGCAGCTCTTTTAGCTTGACATCAACAATTTTTATCACTTTTCACCCCATTCATTAAATTTCCATCACTCGTCTAACCTGGGTACCCTTGAGAAGTCTCCATTGGTGCTTAAAGTCGAATTCACCCAAAATAGAGTGGTGAGAGAAAATACTTCCTTTAACTTCCATCATTTCCTTCTTAGTTGCATCTCCTGGTTGAGAAGGCATATTCAAAGCGATAACATTCATAACTTCATTCATTATGTAGTTCTAAATTACGCCTTTCATTGTTGCTCATAATTCTCACGTCACTGCGTTCCATGCACAACACCTGACCTTATTGAATTTCAAATTCTTTGCACTGCATTATCTTCTTGTCTTGGAAAAATAGCTTGTTATACTCCTTTGATTTTACACTTGACGCTTTGAATCATCTCCGTATCACCTCACCTTTAAAAGAGGTGACTGAGGGCTTTAACTTTCTCTTAGAGCAAAAGCACTTCTCATGAGACGTCTTCCTTTTGAAAATATATGTTCACCCGCAAAAGAGGTGAAAGGCATTATCGCCCTTTACCTTGTGCAATTGTAATTTCGACTTTTTCAATGCCCACATTTAAAAATTTGCTCGAACCGCAGACAAACAAATTATTAACGCATTCATGGGGCTCATTTTTATGCAGCTTCACCCCTAGGAGGGCCGAATGGGACTTTTACCCTTCGCCTTGGGCGAAAGCGTCACTACCTTTACTTATCTTAATGCAATACTAAGGTAGGGTCCACATCTTATGTTTTACATATGCATTTGCCAGAACTTCCTATTTCTGGGCTTTCACCCCAGGGAGGGGTGAAAGGGAGTTTCACCCCTCACTTGAGGTGAAAGTCCTTTTGACTAGTCAACGCGCCAATTGGGCATATTATCTTTTAAAACCTGAGGACTTTGGGGCGAACAATGCTTTCACCCCAACTTTGGGGTGAATGCACTTATTTAAATTGCCATCGTGCTTTGACCTTGGGCCCATTTCAAACTTACCCACTTAAAATGTGTTTTCACCCCTAGGAGGGGTGAAATTCATTGCCAAACTTGTCATTATTTTCCTTTCTACTTTCATCCAAAACTGAGGCGAACAAGTTTATCATCCCATTTTTGGGGCAAATGCTCTTTCGTTCCTCCCTTTGCTCAGCAACAAGATTTTTCAAAAATAACGACGCCTCTACCTCAGGGTAGGATGATAAGGATTTTCACTCTTCATTTGGGAGAAATGCTGTTATATCCTTTTCTTTTCATTTGAATATTTAAGAATTATTTCTTTTGACGTCCTCAAGTGACATTCACTGATTTTCCACATCACTCTTTACGAACAATTTGTCTTGTTGCACCCATTATTCTCAAGCTTTTAGTTCATGAAAATTAGAAGGAAAATTAACACATAAAAATACGGTAACACATTATACTAGCCAAAAATACTGCAACATAGTATTAACATATTTATGCCACTTTTACAATTAGAAATTATTCAACGAAATTCCATCAAAAATTTTGATGTGGCATAATATTAAAATTGCCAACATTTCTAGCGGCTCACGGGTTATCCACCTCGCATGGATGCAAGTGATCCCATGCCTTTATCCATTGGGATCCTAAGTGGGTCTTCTTACTGGTTTCCTTAGTTGGCGCTTCTGATTCAGATGTCCTTTTCTACGCCTGTTTAACTGTTGCCTTTTTGGTCACCGCTTGTTCTGCTGCTATGTGTGCTGCCACTACTTGTTCTGTTGCTATCGATTCTACTGAGGCCTGCTCTTCTTGCTCCAAAATTTCATAAGTAATTTTATAAACTGTAACTGCCTCAGCCCAAGCATGTGTGGTGAACAAGCAAGGAACACTCAACAACTCGTAAATATACCGTAGGTTCTAGACATACTCAAAGCTAAGGCGCTTAGCTTGTTGAGATAGCTCAAACAAGGACAACTCCATGTGGATGAACTTCTTCATAAGCGACAACACTTGATATTCCGTGATTGGCTCCTCCCACTTGTTAATCTCTGATGTGTCCTCAACAAAACTCTTCCAGACCTCTTTTAACTATTCTTTTGGCAGTGGCTCACCCCATTCGTCAATAAAATTTGGAAATCCCATATCAACGAGAGCATCAAAATGGATCATTGAAATAGTATGCTACCGCTCTATGGTGTTAAGGATATTTATGCCTTTCCTCACCAGGTCCAACCTCTATAAGTAGTTGCACAACATCACTTTGGTAGTAGAACAAGCTCGGTACATATCACTCATGGGGCGAATGCACATATTGGATTGAGCCAGGGCTTGGATTTTTATAACCATATCCAAATGAGACTCCATCTCATCAAAACCATCTATTACTTGCTAGCTCAACTGAATCTATATTTGAGCCTTGTAGAGATACTACAAAACCTGAACTGCTCTTGCTGCCAAATTCTCACAACTTTGAGCCAACCAAAGGTGAGCCTCTTTAACTATTTTCTAAGAGAAGCCTGCAACTTGTGTGGCCTTATCCACCAGTTAATTATGTATGGACTCAAGTTACGCCTTCAATGACTGCACCTACTTCTCCGTTGCATCTTTGGCATTTTGATGAGCCCCTGCTTGTTGGCACCATTGCTCGACCTCTACCACCATCTTCTCCTACTGCGCTCTACTTACTACCAAGGCATCCTCAAGCTCGACAATTTTTGTCTTGGTGTCATAACTTCTCTGCTTATAATATTCATCGTGCAAATAGACCGAGATCATATCAACCTAGATATTCTCCATTTTCTCAGTTGGGTCAATATTCATGAGGTCCTTTGTCATGATATCATAAGCGTAATCGCTTGGTGTCATCTCTCCTTATGGCTTTTGGACCAGGGGAATTATCTTAGTGGTGTGAGCCTCCTTAGCAACTAGATCGAAGGCAACTTTCTTGAGAGGTCTAGCTGGGAAAAGTACCTATTTTCAATCTATTGGTCAAATATCTGCCTAAAATAGAAACATACGTTTGTGCGCCCTAGACATGGCCAACATTGAAAGGTCGAAGGAAAGGAATGTCCCACGTGCCAATCTCTAGAGAGGGTTGGATCCCTTACTAATCCTACACCATTTTAAGACTAGAGTTGCAGGAAAGAAATGGAAATAATAGAAAGAAATGGGAAATATAGCCACATGCCAAAATATGTAGGATTGGAGACATACTAGCAGCAGGAATTCCACCCAAGTTTCATAACATCATATAATAGAAAGGAGGCAAGAGAATACACTTACATTTCCTTGGAGATAAATTCCAGAATCGCATTCCAGTACTCACACTTACACCAGCAATGCCCAAATCCAAGTGCAGAATTTGAACATAATAGTAGATAGCAAACATGAATATAAAATAGAAATGCTTGAACATAAAGAAATCACACAGAGATTGCTTGCAAAATCAGAAGCCACAACTTCTTCTATTTACGCAGAAAACTTCTATAGTTTTTTTGTAGAATGTCTATCCTCTCATTTACAATGGAAAATGAGTAGTATTTATAGAGGTTTTCGCCTCTGTTCATTTAATACACATAAGACAAAATTCTTACATATTAGAAACCTTGGTGAGGAAATTATTTCTTGGAAATCTTGAAAATTCACCCTTTTGAGACAACAATCTAGCTTTTAAGGGAAAATCCCCATGAAATTAGCATATTCGGTGTTGGTGCACGAAAAACTGCAGAGATGGTCAATGAACTGGTACATCCATTGCGCCTTGGAAATTTTCCCCTGTTCGAAATATCTTGGAACTCATGAAAATTGCCCTATGATTTTAATGTTGTAGCTCTTTTAGCTTGACATCAACAATTTTCATCACTTTTCGCCTCATTCATTAAATTCCCATCACTCGTCTAACCTGGGAACCCTTGAAAAGCCTTCGTTGGTGCTTTAAATCAAATTCGCCCAAAATAGAGTGGTGAGCAAAAATACTTCCTTTGAATTCCATTATTTCCTTCTTAGTCGCATCTCCTAGTGGAGAGGGCACATTCAAAGTGGCAATATTCATAACTTAATTCATTCTATAATTATGAATTGCGCCTTTCATTGTTGCACATAATTCTCACGTCACTGCATTCCATGCACAACACCTAACCTTAGTCAATTTTAAATTCTTTGCACTGCATTATCTTCTTGTCTTGGAAAAACAACTTGTTATACTCCTTCGATTTTACACTTGACTCTTTGAATCATCTTTGTATCACATCACCTTTAAAAGAGGCGATTGAGAGCTTTACCTTTCTTTTAGAGCGAAAGTGCTTCTCATGAGACATATTCCTTTTGGAAATATACGTTCACCCCCAAAAGAGGCAAAAGACATTGTCGCACTTTACCTTGGGCAATCATAAATTTGACGTTTTCAATGAACACCTTTAAAAAGTTGCCCAAAGAACAGACATAAAATTATCAACACATGCGTGGGACTCATTTTTATGCAGCTTCGCCCCTGGAAGGGGACAATGGGACTTTCGTCCCTCGTCTGGGGTGAAAGCGTCACTACCTTTACTTATCTTAATGTAATACAAAGGTGGGGTCCACATCTTACGTTTTACATATGCATTCGCCCGAACTTCCTATTGTTGGGCTTTTGCCCCAAGGAGGGACGAAAGGGAGTTTCACTCCTAACCTAAGGCGAAAGTCCTTTTGACTAGTCAATGTGCCAATTGGGCATATTATCTTTTAAAACTTGAGGACGTTCACCCCAAAGTGGGGCAAATAATGCTTTCGCCCCAAATTTGGGGTGAACGCACTTATTTAAATTATCGTCGTGCTTTGACCTCAAGCCCACTTCGAACTTAACCACTTAAAATGTGTTTTCACCCCTCACTTATTTAAATTGTCGTCATGCTTTGACCTCAAGCCCACTTCAAACTTAACCACTTAAAATGTGTTTTCGCCCCTCAATTGGGGTGAAAGTCATTGCCAAACATGTCATTCTTTTCGTTTCTACGTTCGCCACAAAGTGAGGTGAAAAACTTTTCACCCCATTTTTTAGGTGAATGCACTTCCGCTCCTCCCTTTGCTTAGAAACAAGATTTTTTCAAAAATAATGACATCTCTACCCTAGGGCAGGATGATAAGGGTTTTTTACTCTTCATTCAGGTGAAAGGTTGTTATATCCTTTTCTTTTCTTTTGAATATTTAAGCATTGTTTCTTTTGACGTCCTCAAGTGACATTCACTAATTTTCCACATCACTCTTTATGAACATTTTGTCTTGCTGCACCCATTATTCTCAAGATTTTAATTCAAGAAAATTAGAAGGAAAATTAACACATAAAAATACTATAACACATTATATTGGCCGAAAATATTGCAACATAGTAGTAACATATTTATTCCGCTTTTACAATAAGAAATTATTCAACAAAATTCCATCAAAAATTTTAATGTGGCATAGTGTCAAAATTGCCAATATTTTTGGTGGTTCACGGGGTATCCAACTCGCATGGATGCAAGCGATCCCAGGCCTTTATCCATTGGGCTCCTTAGTGGGTCTTCTTACCGGCTGCTTTGGCTAGCAATTATGATTTAGATGTCATTTTCTATGCCTGTTCAACTATTGCATTTTTGGTTACTGCTCATTCTGCACTACCACTACTTGTTCTGCTGCTACCTTTTCTGTTGAGGCCTGCTCTTATTTATCCTTAAAAAATTCATAATTAATTTCATAAACTATAACTGCCTTAGCCCAAGCATGTGTTGTGAACAAGTAAGGAACACTCAATGACTTGTAAACATACTACAGGTTTTGGATATCCTCCAAGCTAAGGCACTTAGATCGTTGAGCTAGCTCAAACAAGGACAACTCCATGCGGGTGAAATTCTTCAGAAGAAGCAACACTTGCTCTTCTGTGATTGGCTCCTCCCACTTGTCAATATCTAATGTGTCCTCAAAAATACTCTTCCAGGCCACTTCTAACTGTTCTTTTGGTAGTGGCTCGCCCCATTCGTTAGTAAAATCTAGAAATCCCATATCAATGAGGGCATCAAAATGGATCATTGAAACAGTATGCTCCCGCTCTATGGTGTTAAGGAGCTTTCTGCCTTCTCTCACCAGGTCCAACCTTTGGAAGTAGCTGCACAACATCACTTTGGCAGTAGACTAGGCTCGGTCCATCTCACTCATGGGGTGAATGTGCATATTGGACTGAGCCAGGGCTTGGATTTTTACAACCATCTCCAAATGAGGCTCCAACATCTCCTCAATACCATCTATTACTTGTTGGCTCAATTGAATTTGTATCCGAGCCTCATAGAGATACTGCAAAACCTGAACTACTCTTTTCGCCAACTTCTCACAACTTTGAGCCAACCGAAGGTGAGCCTCTTTAACTATTTTCTAAGAGAATCCTATAGCTTGTGTGGCCTTCTCCACCAATTTATTTTGTATGGACTCAAGTTGTGCCTTCAATGACTGCACCTCTTGCTCCGCTACATCTTTGGCATTTTGATGAGCCCCTGCTTGTTGGCGCCATTCTCGACCTATGCCGCCATCTTCTCCTACTACGCTCTACTTGCTGCCAAGGCATCCTCAAGCTCAACAATTTTTGTCTCGATGTCATAAAATCTCTACTTATAATATTCATTATGCAAATAGACCGAGCTCATATCAACCTAGATATTCCCCATTTTCTCAGTTGGGTCAATCTTTGTCAGGTCCTCCGTCATGATCTCATAAGCGTAATCGCTTGGTGTCATCTCTCCTTGTGGCTTTTGGACCAGGGGAATTATCTTAGTGGTGTGAGCCTCCATAGCAACTAGATCGAAGGCGACTTTATTGAGAGGCCTAGTTGGAGCAAGTGCCTCTTTTCTCTTGTGGCTCTTCAGCCACTATGATGAATTGAGGTACGCTCGCCTAATTTTCTCTGCATCTTGCTGCTTAGGCATCACCTAGGTTTCGGGCAATGCCTACATCTCCAAAAACGGTGTGAATGGAACTAAGACCTATGCACGGTCTAGCTCAAAGGAAGAAGAGGAGAAAAATATGAGAGGGGGGACCAAAATGGCAGAGTGGATGGAAGAATCTGGTTCGGCTTTAGTTACGCTCACTCTTGGAGGAGCTTGTGTGCTTACAACGATAGTGAAAGTGGTGGCAGAAACAGATGACAAAGGGTGCAAAAATAGATTTGGACTTGATGCAAAAAATTGAAGAAAATGGAGGTCGAAGAGAGGGGAAGAGAAGAAGGAGCAATAGTGACTTGCGAATGGGAAGAAGGGAGCAAAATGGAAATGGAAGGTATACTAAATGGAGGAGCGACGGTTGTAGGGATTGAGGAAACTGAACAGACAACCACTTTCTGCTCCTGAGTGAAAGAAGAGGGAAGGGAAAACATACCTTCGGGCATGGGTTCCATGTGTCCTAGTGATGGAGGTGACTGTGTAACATGTGTTTCTTATTCATGCCCTGCTTCCACCTCTAGGTTTACGATCTCCACCTGCTGGTCCAACGACTGCTCGTGAATTAATGGAAATTCTTGAGTAACTTCAACCTAAGAAAATGACATTGGTGAAGGAGGATTTACTACAAAAACAACTGTAACTGCAACCACATAAATTGTAGTATTGGATGAGGAAACAACAGATGAAGAAATAGCACCAGTTCTTGACCTCTTTGCAACCTTTGGAAATGGAAGCATCTCTCCAAAAATTTGCTTATCCAACAAAGTTGCCTCATATATATTTTGCTTTACCCATTGTGACCTTTTAAATATGTATTGTTGCTCTTCTTCCTCAGGTGTCACTTCTTCAACTATTGGGCGCTCTTCTTTAGCCACACTTCCTTCACTGTCAAGCCTTTGAAAACTTTGAGGCAAGACCTTGGCAAAAGTGATGGGTTGATAGATATTGAAAAACTCATCATATGCCTCCGAAAATGCCTCATTGAAAATTTTCCTCTGTGAACCTGCATAATCCACCAGTTCATAATATTCTCTTTCATCCACGTGGGCAACTGTTCTTTCATCTAGCCAAATAGTCTTGGCGAAGGAATTTGGTCTTTGTGCACTGCGGGGTTATATTCGACCTCCTACTCATAGAAGTCATGCAATAGAGGAAGCAACATCATATCTTTAACATGCCCTCTAAATCACGCCCATCAAAATTGTTACGATTTTCCTGGATATCCGACCGTGGACAATAATGAAAAGTTTTGGCCTTGATGATTTCCAAAAATTTACCCAATGGGTCATAGCTCCATCATTGTGCCAGTTCTATCAGGCCCAAGAGAGCCTCCGTGAGCAATCTGTTCTGGTCGACCTGGATCACCTCCACGCTATTGAACTTGAATGACATCATGCATGTTTTTCTTTTGTCGCACATTGCTCCATACACATAATTAGTATAATCTGTCTGGCACACCACCTCCATGGCAAAAACATGCTCAATGGCAAAATATGGAAGTAGGAATGGCTTACCCATGAAGCCATAAATTCTCACAACCATACCTTGAGTTAGAAAAAAGACATCACCCTTCTCGATTGTGACAACCACCTCCTTCATTGCCCGTGAAACTATCTTGCTCTTGCCACAAATCAACTCAATTGTGGGCCCCAAAAATAAGTGGTTAAAATTATAGAATGACTCCCTCCTTGATAGAGCAGGAGTCCACATATAAACTGGAAACAACTCATCCTTTTCATCAACTTGTTTTATTGCTATAAATGAAAAATGTTGATGTAAATGAAAGAAGAAATACCAGATAAGGAAGGAGGTATGCTTGAATGAAGTTGCCTCTTCGGTATTCATTTTCTCCAACTAAATATGCATTTTTTGATATATGAAATTGGCCCAATCAAAATAAATCGGGTTTGTCCCCTTTCTCATTGTCGTTGGAGCATAGAACTCCACCTGGGATATACATTGCACAATCGTTGTTTGCCACTTGCGAATAGTAGAATCTGTAGAAAGGCCAACAACCCATGCTAGCATAAAAAATAAGTCTAGGCTCTTGAATTTTGACAAAGGCTTAGGCAGATTCGAAAACTGCCCTAGTTGCGGCTCCTTAATCAATTGCGCCTTCATGAACTAACGCATCGTCACTATTAACACACATATCTCTTCCTACTTATTGATATGTAGCTTCTTACAAATCATGTCAGAAGGGGGTTTTAGCCCATAGGAAAATGATTCCCTTACTTTATCGATGGGTATTGAGAAAAGAACCTCCCTATTCGCTTTTCAAACCGTCTTGGTAGTTGGGTTATAAAATCTAGCGATCAATTTTACCAACTCCAGGCGAGGGTGTACAAGTGTACACAAACACCAAAATAACTATGCATAAAATGACAAAGTCAGAGAGCTCTCTGAAATCAATTCTTGGTTGACTACGAATTCCACATCCTATCGAAGCTTCACCATGTCCTTATTGGTGATCATGCAGTCCCCAACCTCTACCATAGTGTCAGAGTACGGGTCTAAATCCACATTTTCATTTATGCGGGCTTTCTTGGATTTTGTCCCGCCTTCCGATCTCTTCTTAAACTGCTTAGGTTCCGCGGTTTCTTTCACATATTTGCTTTTCTTACCCATTATGTGAATTTTGGCAACCTCGAAGATGCTCTACAAATTCTACAACCAAAAGCTCAGAAGTGCGTTAGCAAAAAATTCAAAATTTTAATTTATGAGTAAGTTTACATGTGCTCTATTTATAGACGGAGCTCTGAAACACTATAGTAAATGCAACTCTTTGTCTTGACAAATTTTGTGAGGGCATGCACTTTGTTTCACTCGATTGGCACTATTCTTGATGCTCTAATGACAACTGAATGTTATTCACCAAAAAAACATTTTTGAAAAATGTGCCCTTCTTGTCGCGTTGTCTTCGAACAACGTTCCTTGGATGCTGAAACTGCTTCGGGAAATAAATCCACCACCTACGGACCAATGAGCACCCTTGCTTTCGCCAATGTGAGATTTTGTTCCTTAGGAAATCCAAAACGCCTCCCAACACAAATCTCGACGTACATTTTAAATTAAATGGTCTGAAAACATGTCTCAACTTCCATGAACAATTTTTGAAATCTACCACGTGCTAGAGGGCGAAATCGCTTTGAGGGTGCGCTAAAAAAAAATTATTAGTTCTGGAAAATCATCACACGCCCGAAAAAGCAATGCAAGGGCGAAAATACTTCGGGGTACACTTGGTCTCTTCTCCTTTTGCTCCGAAAATGCCTTCAACCTGTTTGATTGAATTCATGGCGAACTTCATCCTTTTAAAACAATTCCTTGCCTTTCTTTTTTGCCCCATTTTTAGAAAAGCACCTTTTTAAAGCTTTTTCAACTAGAGATTTTTGATTTTCTTTTTTTTGTTTTATTTTTATGCCATATATAAAAAAGAAAATTAAATTTAAAAGCTTTCTTCTTTTTCTTTTTCCTTTTCAAAGCTTTTTAATAATAGAGCTATGCAAACTCTTGCTTTTCTTCTCCCCTTTTTTGGAGCGTGCCCCCATGATTTTAGAACTTTTAGTTGCTTTACCTTCATGGGGAGCAAATGAATGGGAGCAATTCCCCCTCATAGGGCAAAAGCGTAGTTGACTATTCTTCCTTTTAACTGTCACGACGCGTTCATATTCACAAACCTTGTTTTCTTCGACAACAATTGTGGAATGATTTTAGCTTGAACGCCAGGGCAAAATACCTCTTAAAAAATTTCTTTTTAAATCAAATGATATGGGTACTATGATTTAACATTTTAAATATTCATAAAGTACTTTTGCCCCAACAAGGGACAAACGGGGGTTTCGCCCCTCATTTGGGGTGAAATCCCTTTTGACCACTTTCATCCTGACGACTTGGCGCTTTCATATAGTCTTACCCTTTTTATTTTCTTCAAAACATGCATTCACCCCTATTGAGAGGCGAATGGGATTTCCGCCCCTTCCTCAGGTGAATTTTTTTTCTATTTACCACACTCCATAATTTTTTAAAAAATTATCTCCACGCATTTATGTTTCAAGCAATTACTTCTCTACTTTTACACTTTCGCCTGGTGCCCCCGAACGTCTTTCCTAAAATATTTTTCATTTTAACTCGAAGACTTGCAAATGAAATCAACATTTTAACTTCATAGCTCTCAAACCTCCTAAATATAACAATTACTTCTGCACAACTTGTAATATGTCCTCATGGAAATATTTGGGGTGAAATTGATTTTCTAAGAGAGCAATTTTCAAAGCAAAGTTTTTTTTAAGGAAAGCCTGATATTTTCTAGTAGAGTCCACCTCGTACCTCTTTTTTTAAAGCAATAAAATACTTGTAAATGAAATCTATACATATTTACATACTTGTACCTCTTGATTACATCATTGAAAATAGGCCTTTAGATGAAGACCGTTAATTGGAATCGATAGATCCCAACCATCCATATCTTAAAGATGATACACATTTGCCAAATTTACTATAGAAACTTGAAATGGACCTTCCTAGATTGCATCGAACTTGTGGTGCTTCCCTGTCTTGGCTTTGTTCTCGTTCCACTTGAGGACTAGATCTCCCACCTGAAACTTGCGTTCTGTTGCCTTTTTGCCAAACCACTTTTGCATCACTTTTGCATGTTTTGTGAAAGCTTTATATGCCTTTTCTCTCTCCTCTTCCAGCTGCAGCAATTGAGCCAACCTTGCACTCATGGGATCAAACTCATCATCTTCATTTTTGAACAACTGCAATGTCTGGAGGATAGGTAGCTCGATATGAGTGGGTAACACTACCTCTTTTCCATATACCAGAGAGTAAGGAGAGGCTTTGATAGACTTCTTAACTGATATACGGTTTGCCCATAAAGCTTGATTCAACAATAGATGCCAGCTCCTTTTGTTGCTGCCAAGTGTCCTTTTCAAGATCCGAAGCAAATTTTTGTTTGTGGATTCGACCAAACCATTTCCTTGCGGGTAATAATTGGAAGAAGTCTTCAGATAAATTCCATATCTACTTGCAAATTCGATGATATTTTCCCCAATAAATGGAGTCCCGTTATCTGTTACAATGGCATTTGGAACACCAAAACGGGTAATCAAACCTTCAAGGAAGGAGATGACTGTAGCCTGATCTACTTTTTTGGTTGGAATAGCCTTTACCCACCTGGTAAAATAATCGGTCACTGTCAAGATATATTTGTGCTTGACGAGAGGAATGAGGATCAATAACTCCAATGAAATCCAAGCCCCACTATTGAAATGGCGCTTCTACTTGAATTGGATGTAAGGGCAGAGATGCTTTCTTACTCCTGCCAACATACCGTTGATAGTTATCACAACTTTGGCTCACCTTATGTGCATCTACAAAAAGAGTAGGCTATAAATACCTAGCTCAAATGATCTTCAAGACCATAGGCCTTCCTACATAATGCCTGCTAGATAAGCCATAGTGGAACTCCTCCAAGATTTTTTGCTTTTCAAATCTTTCACACATCTGAGGAGTACTCCATCTATATTCTTATGGAACAACCCACTTGGAAACAGGACATACTTGAGTGCTTGCAGTCTAAATCTTCGATGCTATGAAGCATCAAGATGTGATGGACATTTCCCAAATGTAAAGAATTCGACAAGGTCCTCTGTCCAATCATGATCACCTGTAGCTCGATTCGCAAAATTGCTTTCATTGATATCCTCATCCTGTACTGGAGCTAGTGATCCAGAAGTTGCACTTTTGGCCAGTTCTTAGTCCACGAACCAACTTAGTCGATCATATCTCCACATCATATTCCTAAATCTTTGAGACCCAACTTGCCCTTTTGTCGCCTAATTCTCCTTGAAGAATGAAATTTTTTATGTCTGGATGAATGACATAGATGACTGTCTTGCTCTGTGAAACGAAATGTTGAAATTTCTTCAATGACTTCATGACCGCATACACCTGCTTCTCGATGAAGTTATATTTCTCCTAATAAGGCACAATGACTTGACTAAAGGAAGAAATCAATTTCTCATCTTGCTTTTGAGTGAGTAAAACAACATAAATTTCCTGTTCTCCTACTTCATAAAGGATGAAATATTTTGAATAATTCAGATTAATTAGCACTGGCACTTGGGTGATTCTCTCCTTGATTTCTTTGAAATACTGTATCCTTAATTCTATCCACTTAAAGTCTACATTCTTCTTAATAATTTCAGTCATTGGCTTTACTACTTGAGCGAAATCAACAATGAATTTTCGAATGAAATTGATTTGGCCAAAGAATGACTGCAGGTCCTTCTTGTTAACTGGTAGGGGTAACTTCAAGAGTGCCTCAACTCTCGTAGGATCAATCTCTAGTCCTTGTGAAATCACATGTCCCAAGAGGTTTCCCTATTTGATAGCGAAAATGGATTTCTTCGGGTTAATGGAAATTCCAAATTCTTGATATTTTTGAACACTTGCCTCAGATGAGAGACATGCTCTTCCCTGCGATGTGAGAAAACAATCATGTCATCAAGGTAAATTACAATAACTCTGATTCAACAACTCACCGAAAGCGATATCCATAGCTCTCTAAAAGGTGGCACCAGCATTGGAAAGACCAAATGACATTCTCTGATAGGCGAAAGTGCCCCATTTTGTAGTAAATATCGTTTTGTGTTGGTCCTCATCCTTCACCCAGATTTGGTTGTAGCCAAAAAAACCATCAAGCAATGAAAATCTCTATGCTCCAATGACTACGTGCAAAATCTGGTCAATCTACGGTAAAGGATAGTGATATTTCAAGGATGCTTGGTTTAGATTCCAAAAGTCCACACATAGGTGAATGTCTCCATTTTTCTTTCGAACTGGAACCAAGTTTGCCACCCATGTTGAGTGCTTGATAGGATAAATTATTTTTGCCTCCAACATTTTTAGCAGCTCTACTTTCATAAGAACTTCAATTTTTGGGTTGATAGGCCATTGTTTCTACCAAAAAGGCTTCACCCCTTCCTACAATTCAATGGTGTGCTGGATCACGTTCTTGTCATATCCTTTTAGATCATGGTAACTCCAAGTGATGATATCTGGAAACTCATAACACAAATTTTTAATATCTTCAAGCTCTTCTGACGTACAATATGTTCCAACTTTGATAATCTTCTTAGGCTCCAATTGCATTTCCTTGTATTCCTTCACATCCACCTTAATTTTTATGTTTCTCTGCCCTATCATTTTGATCAAACAAACTCTCAAGAGAAATCAATCCCCTAGGAATGTGATTGTTCTTCAATTGAATCATTCCTTCCATTTCCTCCTTGGCGAGTATTCTATCTTCCATGCTTGCAACTTTCTTAATCAGAAAAATGATTATTTATTCATCATTGTCGAAAAATTGCCAATAAATATTTTTATTAGGGTCTAAAGGTCTATAAATTACCCTCACAGTCTTGGGTCTCCTGACCACTTGCTCTACAGGAGAGAAATTGGCACCAAGAGAAGCTAAAATGTTTGCATGTTTATTTTGCTCCTATGAAATCGTCTGAATATTCAATGTTGTGAAAGACTTAAACAAATACCATACCTTGTTATGGTAGGCCTTCAAATAGTGTTTCTTTGACACACATTTGTTTGTAGTCTGGTTAATGATGAGCTCAGAATCTCCAAATATTTGCAACTATTTTATTCCCAACTTTTCTGCTTTCTTCAAACCAAGGCATAATGCTTCATATTCAATGGTATTATTCGTGCAACTCCAAGTTAACCGATATGAATAGGTTTTATACAACCTTATAGGAGAAACAAGAACAATTCTGGCCTCTGTGTCGTTCTTACACCTTACACCATCAAAATATAGCTTCCATAGCTGATCGAAGATAGGGTCTGAGGAATCAAAAACTTCTTCAATCTGCTCAGGTTTAGTTATAGTATAACAACCGATATAAGTTTCTACCATTGCGCTTAAATCCATCAATGAAAACTCATCCTCAAGGCGGAGCTCACAAAGAGCTTCCTCCATCAAGTCCACTTCTTGCACCTCCTCTGTCATCATGTTGACTGCACTAGTGTGCTTTTCTTCTTCCTTCAATTTTTCTATATGAAAAGTGGATGGCTTTTCATTATAGATGCAGAATTCTTCTTCCCTTGAAAGAGATATCCAAATGTGAATAATCCAAGGAAATATATCCTCCTAGTTTCGCTGTGAATTCCCTCGAAAGACACATGTTGAAGTATGGTTCCAAGTCAACCACCACTACCTCTTGGATGATAGTGATATGCGAAATGTTGTATAGAACAATAGGAATATCCTTGATTACTCCCACCATTTTGACTGGAGTCCCATCCAATTGCAATACACCTAGACTACTCCTTGTATAGTCCATCCCCATGACTTCACATACTGCCTTTGGCATGATAGTAGTCACAACACCGGACTCAATCATACAATTATGCACGATCCACCCTTCCATTCTAAGAGATAAATAGAATGGTGGTATGTTCTTAGCAGTGGCAAAAGTCGACAGTGTTTGTGCTAACCCTGTTTGGGAAAGTCTTTTCTTTTGATCTTTCGTAAACTTGAGAGACTCTTGCAACAAGTAAAATTATCCAGGTAACTGTAATGCGTCATATAAACTCACCTTTGTAGGAATCTTCTTCATTTCCTCCACAATGTTATAATTGGGAGCATTAGAGACCTTTTCTTCACTAGTCGACTCATATTTATTTTGGTACTGTTGAGTAGCTTCCACCCTTTGTCGCTTAGTCAATTATGGATATTTGAGGTGCTCTTTGGCTTGTTCTTTTTCCTCAGTTTGCTATTGAGCGACTGTAGGCTGTGAAGTTGATGCCTTCATTTGCAACTTCTCTTGAGCTTATTTGGGCAATAGATCCTTCAACAAGAAAGAATCTTTTTGTTTAGTTGTTACACCAGGCACTTTCGCTTGTGGTTGTACCTTTTCATTTGTACCTTTTGCTCAATAAGAACTTTTAGAGACTCCATTTCTGCTAGATCAATAACCACCGACTTCTTTCCAGCCCTTGTAAGAACTGAGACTTGCTCCAAAGAAGGTACCATAAAGTTATGATTAAATTTTGTTATCATATTGATTTTTCCACTAGCAGAACATTCTACTAACGTCTGTACATAGTTCAAATGAACCATGCACATGTCTTCTCCATGAGGATCATTACAGGTGGAACACCAATATGCCCATTTCAATCTACCAACTTCTTCATTTTCCAACACATTTGTATTTCTTTCAGGACCATTGCTAGTATTTGGTTGCTCTCTAGTAATTGGAGGTGTTTGAAACCTCCTCGACCAAAATTTAGCTTTACCTTACTTCTTAATTATCATGATTTATTTCGACATTGTCCTTATGAACAAATTAACAGATTATACTTCTTGTAATAATTTCATGTAAGGATCAGTATTTGAGGGCGTAGGAGGTGTTGGTAAAGGTAGAGGTGCTAATGGAGCAGGAAACAATAATGGAACAGGTGGCACTGGTAGCATTGGAAAAGGAACTAGTGCTGGCAACTACGACATAACTGGTGCGAGTAATTGTAGAATACTTGGAGCGGGGAGTTGTGGAACTGGAAGTGGGGTAATTTGAGGTGGACCCGAGATCCATGAGGGAACCGGGTACATAGAAGGCATAGGCTATGAAAATGCACTTGAATACAAATGTTGTGGAAGATCGAGAAGAATGGGTATGGTTACCTTTGGATGTAATACACCTATAGCATTCAAATCCACCTTGGCCTTTTGTGATTACGTGTACAGATATGGAAGTCCATTGACATTGGCTTGTCTGACCACCATACCAATGTTGGAGTTGAAGGCTCGAAGTAGTAAAACGTAGCTTGCTCATGCGTGGGCCGAAGACCATCAAGAACTCTTTACCAACTTCGAGCAAATATGACATTGAAGTCCACTATTTCCTCCTGTGGATGTCTTTCAAAGTTTGTAAATTGATTCAACAAGGAAAATGGATCAACTTGCTCATGAAAGTTCTTGATTAACAATTTCGTGAAATGATCCCATGTGGTAATAGTGGCAAGTGGCAAGGATCGATACCAATACAATAACTTCCCTCTAAGGAAAAATACCAACCACCTTACCATAATATATTTGTCTACGATGTCATGGATTGATGCCAAAGAGACCACATCTTGGATATGCTCATAAGAAGTTTTACCAGTACCATCGTAGGTAGGCAAAGCCTTCAATGTTGCTTGAGGGACTAGATTTTGTGCTTGTAGATTTAAAGCTCCTAAGCTATTCCATGCTGAGAACTGCCTAGGTGGTTGTGGTTATTATGGTGGTGGATTTTGAGCCATCCTAACTAGTGTGTGAGGTTGAGGAGGTAGGACACTAGCAATAGTACTAGATAGACTTGAAGGAACAAAAAACACACCAGCTAACTACAAATATGGTACTACTGACGGATGAGGTGTAGTGATCAATCTAGAGTGTTCTCATAATCTTTGGGTGTCAAGTTCGTAGAACTCAACGAGATATTCATGATTTTTAGCCTTCGATCTTCTAATCATGAAGTACAACTTTCGCTGACTTCACACTCATAGGCTTCTGGGTATAGCTGAGTCGCCAGATGTTCTAACTTAACAATACAAAGGTGAACATCAAACCTTAATACTATTGAAAGTGGAACTTTTGAATGTCCCACCAGGTGTGCCAAAAAATATTGGTCAAATATCTACCTAAAATACAAACATAAATTTGTGCACCCTAGACATGGCCAACATTGAAAGGCCGAAGGAAAGGAATGTCCCCCATGCCAATATCTAGAGAGGGTTGGCTCCCTTACTAATCCTACACCGATTTAAGACTAGAGTTGTAGGAAATAAATAAAAATAATAGAAAGAAATAGGAAATATAGCCACAGGCCAAAATATGTAGGATTGGGGACAGACTAGCAGCAAGAATTCCACCCAAGTGTCATAACAACATATAATAGAAAGGAGGCAAGAGAATCCACTTACAGTTCCTTGGAGACAACTTCCATAATCACATTCTAGTACTCACACTTACACCAGCAATACCCAAATCCAGGTGTAGAATTTGAACTTAATAGCAGATAGTAAACATGAATATAAAATAGAAATGCTTGAACAAAAAGAAATCACACATAGAGACTGCTTGCAAAATTAGAAGCCACAAATTCTTCTATTTACGTAGAAAACTTGAATAGTTTTTTTGCAAAATGTCTATCCTCCCTTTTACAATGGAAAATGAGTAGTATTTATAGAGGTTTTTGCCTCTGTTCATTTAATACACAAAAGACAAAATTCTTACAGATCAGGAACCTTGGTGAGGAAATTCCTCCTTGGAAATCTTGAAAATCCACCTTTTGAGACAATGATCTAGCTTTTAATGGAAAATTCCCATGAAATTAGCTTATTTTACGTTGGTGCACGAAAAACTGCAGATATGGTTGATGACCTGGTACATCCATTGCACCTTGGAAATTTACCCCCATTTGAAATATCTAGGAACTCATGAAAATTGCCCTATGATTTTAATGTTGCAACTCTTTTAGCTTGACACCAACAATTTCCATCACTTTTTGCCCCAATAATTAAACTCCCATCACTCGTCTAACTTGGGCACCCTTGAAAAGTATCCGTTGGTGCTTAAAATAAAATTCACCCAAAATAAAACGATGATCGAAAATACTTCCTTTAACTTCCATAATTTCCTTCTTAGTCACGTCTCCTGGTGGAGAGGGCGTATTCAAAGCAGAAACATTCATAACTTCATTCATTATGCAGTTTTGAATTGCGCCTTTCATTGTTTCTCATAATTCTCACATCATTGTGTTCCATGCACAACACTTGACCTTACACAATTTTGAATTCTTTGCACTGCTTTATCTTCTTGTCTTGGCATAAAAACTTGTTATACTCCTTCAATTTTACACTTGATGCTTTGAATCATCTTCGTATCACCTCATCTTTAAAAGAGTCGACTGAGGGATTTACCTTTCTCTTAGAGCAAAAACACTTCTCATGAGCCGTCTTCCTTTTTGAAAGATAAGTTCACCCCCAAAAGAGGTAAAAAAACATTGTCGCCCTTTATCTTGGGCGATCGTAACTTTGACTTTTTCAACACCCAACTTTAAAAATTTGCTCGAAATGTAGACAAAAAATTATTAACATATTTGTGGGGCTTATTTTTATGCAGTTTTACCCTTGGGAGGGGTGAATTGGACTTTCACCCCTCGCATGGGATAAAATTGTCACTAACTTTACTTATCTTAATGCAATACTAAGGTGGGGTCCACATCTTACATTTTACATATGCATTCGTTCGAACTTCCTATTGCTGGGATTTCGCTCTAGGGAGGCGCAAAATGGAGTTTCACCCCTTACTTGAGGTGAAAGTCCTTTTGACTAGTCAATGTGCCAACTGGGCATATTATCTTTTAAAACCTGAGGATGTTCGCCCCAAAGTCAGGCGAACGATGCTTTTGCCCCAACTTTGGGGTGAACACACTTATTTAAATTGCTATCGCGCTTTGACATCAAGCCCACTTAAAACTTAACCACTTAAATTGTATGGCGGTTTGCTATACAAACACCATTTATACGATGGTTTACCATCCTTCCTTCACTTGTAATGTAGCTTGTCATACCACCTTTTTTATCTTCCCATCATCGTCTTCTACAATTCTGCCTTGTAAGACCTAGGTGGCCTCACTGTTCACCACCCCTTCTCCTTGGTTGCCTTTGTCACCACTTTCTCCTCTATGAGAGTCTTTGAAACTTAGATATATTCCTTTCTCTAATCCCTCCTCCCGAGTGACCTTTTATTTTACTTCTTGTCTACTTCTTGCTTCAAACTATCTAAGGTCTCCTATTTCTTTGTCTTATTTTATTTTTGCGACAACCAATAGGTAGTCCTAACAGGCCAAATTGATGGTTGTGTAGGATTGAGTTGTTTTTTACATGGTTAGAGGGTGGTCCTGATGGGCCAACCTACTTACTATGTGACCTAGGGGTATTCAGAGGAAAAAGTCTTCCCATCAAACTACTAAGAAAGAGGCCAACCAAACTCCCCCTTTGGTTGGGCAAACTCAAATAATTTAGGGAACCTGATGGTCCTCTTAGACTGTCTAAATTGCCTATTCCGTGCACACACCTTGGGTTGTCTAGTGGTCCTTCCAAACCACTTTGAATTTCAAAGGAACCATTCAAATTTGGATGAATTTTTAGTCCTCCTTATCTGCCTTGCTTCCTCAAAGGTATTTTTTTGTCTTTCATTCATACTATCTACAACTTGAGGAACTTGTTGTGTCCTTGATGTATCCATCCTTGCTCTTCATTAAGTTCTTGACTTGAGCTGGCATTACTCGACTCTTCTCCATTATTGCTAGAACTCATCAAGGATGAACCACTAGAGTCTGTTCTCTAGTTCTTGACTTCTCATTTTGTTGATGAAGTTATTTTGAATATGTCTTTTCATGTAACTTCATTTGTTGCAAGTCTTCTATCCCTTCTTCTCGCTTGAATATAATTTCACAACCTCTCAATTTCTTGTAGACGTTTCCTTATTTCTTCATTTATTCCTTGCAATTGTTCATATTGCTCTTGCAACTATGTGTTTCCCTACGCCTTCTTTGTTGTGTAAGTCCTATTGTTGTTAACAAACTCATTCCTTCATATTTACTTCTATCACTATGAGGTTCATGGTCTAGCGATAATTCTTGCCTATCATCCACTACCACCATTCTTTGTGTTTCCTCTTCTTCCAATGATCATAGCCAGTTTTCTTGAATCTTGTCAGTGACACCAAGTGCTAATGAATGTTGGCAAAAATTTTGTCAGGTGCGTTTAGAGAATTCCAATATTAATAATTTGCAGTTATAAATAGACCTTAGTGCTTTTGTCGAATATACAACATAACATAGCATGCACAACAGTGTATGGAGAATAGATAATAGTATACACAACAATGTATACATAGTAGAATAAAGAGAGGAGAGAAAATTGTAGGTAGAAGACAGTAGGGTCGGAGAAAAAAACTGTAAGAGTTTGATGCTTATTGAAATGTATTAGCAAAGTCTTTAAGTGAATAAATATATGCATGCAATTTTATAAGCTTTTCTATTCTGAGTTTTGAAGCAATTGTTAGATGCCTATAATTTTCTTTTATTTTAGCAACCTCTTACTTCAATTGGTATCAGAGCCAAGGGTGTTTCAAGGGTTTTTCCACTTTTATAATCATGGTTGGAAGTAGTAATAGTTGGTAGCAGACATATATGTTCAAAGGCAAAATTTATGATGCATGGTCCATTAAAATGAAAATAATTTTGTGTTTTTATGATCTGTGGAAATTAGTTGAAAGTAGTTTTACAGATGTCATTGACCAGTCCATTTTTAATGCTCTTACATAAGAACGAAAAACCCACCTAAAAGAAACCAAAAGAAAGGATGCAAACGTTTTAAGCTTCATTCAAGTGGGCATGTCTGATTCCATCTTTCCAAGGATAGCAACAACTGAGATTCTTCAGAATGCATATAAGGGAAATGAAAAGGTAAAGTTGGTTAAATTACAGTTATTAAGAAGAGATTTTGAAAATCTCCAAATGAAAGATTTTGAGTCCATTGATGATTTTTTTACAAGAATTTTCAGCATAGTCAATCAAATTAAAACTAATGGAGATGTCATAGAAGATCATAGAATTGTAGAAAATATCTTAAGAAGTCTTCCTGTTAGGTTTGATCCTATTGTTGTTGCAATAGAAGAGTCCAAGGACTTGACTAAAATATATGTTGATGAGTTAATGGGTTCATTGCAAACCCATGAGCAAAGGTTGAATAGATCAACCACTCCTTCCCTGGAACAAGCTTTCAAATATCAAGTGAATGTAATAGGCAAGGGAAGAGGAGAAAACAATAGAGGAAGAGGAAGAAGAGGCTCTGGAAGAGGAAGATACAACAACCAATAAGGAGGAAGAAATTCAAATTCAGATTCACAAGAAAAGAAAAAGGGTAGCCCCTCATCTCAAAGGTATGATAAATCAAATGTTCAATGTTATTATTGTAAAAAATATGGATATTTTGCAAGTGAATGTAGAAAGAGACAATATGATCAGTCTAAGAAAAATGTAAATTTAGCTATAGAAAAAGGATCTGAAAATGAGAAAAATAAAAATTTATTCATCACTTGCAATATAGCTGAATAGAGCACTAGTGATGTTTGGTATTTAGACAGTGGGTGTAGCAACCACATGAGTGGAAATAGGGATATGTTTAATTACATTGATGAAAATGTTAGATCTGAAGTAAGGATGGGAAACAATGAAAAGTTCCCATTATGGGCAAAGGTTCCATCTCCATTCATACCAAGCAAGGTGACAAAAAACAAATTCAAGATGTCTACTATGTCTTAGGGCTAAAACATAATATTTTAAGTATTGGTTAATTAGTCCAAAAGGGTTATAAAGTTCAATTTCAAAATGAAGAATGTATAATTTTTGACAAAGATGACAACAAAAACCAAATAGCAAGTGTCAAAATGACAAAAAATCGAATGTTTCCCCTTAGGATGCAAAGTGAATTTTCAGCAAAATATGCTCAAGGGTTTGCTCAGGCAATACCTCCTTTGGAAGCATTCAAAATTATTGATCCATCCAGACTGTGGCATCTCTTCTCATGTATAGGCATTTAAGTTTTAGTGGGCTATATAAATCGTACAAAAAGCAAATGGTGAGAGGGTTACCATTAATTGAACTCTTATTGATCCATCCAGATTGTGGCATCTCATCTCATGTATAGGCATTTAAGTTTTAGTGGGCTATATAAACCGTACAAAAAGCAAATGGTGAGAGGGTTACCATTAATTGAACTCTTAATAGACGTCGCGTGAAACACACCACCACATCTTGATGACATACTCAATGGCTCACTGTAATGAACATCCCACTGATTCCCACGTGATCCTCTCCTAGTCGCAACATATGCGATTTTTTTTCTAATGAGAGATTTCCTCTTGGTCTTTTTTTAATATTTTTTAGGTCATTATAGTTTTTTTTAGTTTTAAGAGTTTGCAGATTCCCAGTTCATGGTTTTTTTTTTTCCATAATTCAAGTCTTGTGGTGATAAATGGCCGTTGATCTATTTCTACGCTCTTCTTATTCATGAAGAGCCATTACGATTTCTCAACAATTTTCTACCTCTATAGCTTTCGTCAGTGCATCTCCCTGTAAAGAGTTTGCAGTAAATCCTTTTTTTTATGCTCGATTGTGGAGATGTATGGTGGACCGTCACAATTGGGGTGCCAACGCCCTTGTACGTGAATGCAGGTGGGGTGAATCAACCCATTCCATTGTTCCAAATGACCTGTGATGATACTTTCGCCTATCACATGGTGGTCGTCCAGTCTAAACCTCTGCAGTTGTGAAAAAGCTCCGTCGTTTGACAGCCAAAATGCAGATGTAAAATGTATGAGGTGGACTTAAATCTCGATGGTGTAACCCAAAAAGGAGTTTGTATGGTATCCTACGCTACCCCCTTACTATTTTTAGTCACTTTCTATTTTTAGCAAATTACTTGCTATTTTTAGTAACCCAAAAAGGAGTTCGTATGGTATCCAAAATGGAATCATGCATCCGTTATTCAATAATAACCATTATACCAAAATAGCAACCCCACTCTAGTTCTAAACTAATAGTTATGATAACGTTTTTAGTTGCGAAAACTAAAAATTACATTAAAAGCTGATTTTGGACCTAGAGGTAATTTTGCCTTAAAAATAACCAAAGCAGTTTTCTTAAGTTATCCATGAAATTTTGCACATTTTAAAAAAAGAACAGGGCAAAATGGACACTCAACAAAATTTATGGCCCCAGTACGGTGCATTATTCTCCTCTGGTTGAAAATGAACTCAACTCCTATGAGTTCTGCTGACGAAATACCTCGATCCTGTCAGTGTTAAGCCTTTCCACTATGCCATGTGTTTAATACAGTTACCATTGCATATGATGGTCACTTTCCTATCAAGGACTTGCACAATGTGTTCCTTCTTCTTATTGGGGATTTTCTTCTCCTAAGCTATAGTGTTTGCTTCTTTAAAAACAATGTATTCCCGTAGCACTAGGTTCATCAACTGCATAAAGGTATTGGGAACATTTGATAACCTGAAAGGCATCACTATCCACTCATACAACCCATCTCAAATTTTGAAAGTAGTATTCCACTCATCCCCCTATTTAATTCTGATATGATAATAACCACTTTGCAGATCAATATTGCTAAAGTAGTTAGCCCTTGCTAAGACATCCATCATAGCATCCACTCTAGGTATTGAGAACATATACATAATAGTAGTTTTATTTATGGACTTGCTATCTACAAATATTCTCTATGAGCCATCCTTATTCAAAGTTAACAGGGTGAGAGTTGCACAAGGACTCATGCTCTCCTTTACTAATCATTTCTATATAAATTCTTTCACTTGCTTATTCAACTCTGCATTCTAGGTTGGGCTCAACCAATATATTGCTTGGTTCAAAAGAACTGACCCAAAAATTAAATCAATGTGATGCTGAATATCCCTCTTCGATGGTAACCCATCAGGTAATTCATCTGGTATGACATCAACATACTCCTTCAACAACCTGGATATTATCGATGGTATAGGAACCTCCTCTACCTCTACCTTATTCACCATAAATGCATAGCATCAACCAGTTTCTTGTATCTCTACGATTAAATCCTTTGCAGTCAGCAAACTCTCCCTCTACCCTTCTTGAAGAGGCAACAATACTACCTTGGCACCATCCTTCCAAAAGGTTTATGTATTTCAACCCCCATCATGGAAAACCTTCCTATCATACTTCTAAGGCCTCCCCAATAGTATATGACAAACATCCATAGGAATCATGTCACACCAAACTTCATCTTTAAAAGTATTCTTGATTGAGCATTTTACTAAAGATCTCTTATCAATAGTCACCTGATTGAGTATGCAATAGGGGTGTGGGTGCTTCTCACATTTTAGATTCATTTTATCTACCATTACATTAGAGACCATATTCTCACAACTACCACCATCAATGATTACTTTGCATACCTTTCCTCCCGATGTGCATCTTGTGTGAAAGATATTTGTTCATAACTAGGACTCACCACCCTCATCCGCTTGCATTTTTTCCTTCTTTAGAGCAATCAACGTTCTCTTTATCATGAGATTCTCGTTCGTGTATGCAGCAACTTTTGTCTCAGTTTCCTCCTCTTCCTCAACCAGGTTGACTCTAGCCTGTCCTCCTTGATTTCTCTCTTCAACATCATAGTGGGTGCATTCAAATGCTCTATGACCTTCCTCACCACATCTAAAATAGGTATATGTCTTCCATGATTCATTCTAGATTCGGCCTCCCCCATCACCTCGACCTCTCTGATTTCCTATTCCTCTTTGGTAGGTACCATGACCTTGCTCTATCTTTTCCTCTTTCTCTGTATTTGAGGATTATCCCTTTGATGAGCTAGATCCAAAATGCCCTCAATTTGCAAAATATGTCAATCCCTTCTTCCCTCTTCTGTAATTACTCATCTTATGCTTCTCTTTGGCCCTCAAGGCCATTTGATATGCATCTTCTACAGTAAGGGTATGATGCATACTCAACTCATATTGAATAGCATAACTTAGGCCATTTACATACCTTGCAGCCCTTTGCTCTTTGGTATCGTTATGCTCCACACGAATAGATAGCTTGTAGAACCCATTGGTGTAGTACTTGATGCTTTGGTCCTTTTGCGGGAGGTTCTGAAATCTACGAAATAAAGTTTAGGAATAGTCTACAGGTAAAATAATTTCTTGCAACTTATTCTTCATCTTATCCCAAGCCCTGATCTTTTCTTTTCCTCTCCTCTATAACTCTATCTATATATGATCCCACTAAATTAAAGCACGTCCTTTCAACTTTGTGCATGCAAGTTTCACCTTATTTTCCTTAGCCAAATTACTCCATTCAAAATATTTCTCCATACTATTTACCCAATCGATTAGCTCCTCTGGTTTTAACCCACCAACATACTCGAAAATCTCAATCTTGATTCCATATTGGTAAGTCCTTCCAAATATCATATTAGCTTACTTTCAAAAAATTCTAGTTATTCTTTCGTGTGATCCTTAGATTCACCTTCCTCAACCACGATCTCATTATCAAATCCCAAATCTGAGTCCACATTGGTGCGGACCTCCTTCATGAGGTTAATTGCACCTATCAATCATGCTATTTTTACATGCAAATCCTCCATCTGCCTATTCATTTGGGCATAGATACCTCACCCTCTTCCTCTTCTATTCATATTTAATTCCAACTAATGAGATATAACCTGGATCTGATACCAATTGATGTAAATTCACTGCAAGAGACCAACAATGGACTCCAAGGGTAAATTGCAAGATAAGAAATTAGAAAAAATACACCTATAAAAAGAAACCTACAAATGCTTCTTTTCATTATCTGAATTCACATCCCCATTACAATAGAGTCTCCCACTCCTTATACTCCCCCCAAAAAACCCTAGCCTACGCTACCCCCTTACTATTTGTAGTCACTTTCTTTTTTTAGCAACTCACTTGCTATTTTTAGTAACAAAAAAAAAAGAGTCTAGATGGCATCCAAAATTGAATCATGCATTCATTATTCAATAATAACCACTATCCCAAAACATCAATTCCACTCTAGTTCTACACCAATAGTTATGATAACTTTTTCAATCGTGAAAACTAAAAAACACATTAAAAGCTAATTTTGGGCCTCCTAGAGGTATTTTTTGCCCAAAAAACAACTAGAGCAGTTTTATTAAGTTCTCCATGCAATTATGCATGTTTTAAAAAAATAACGGGGCAAAATGGAAACTCGGAGTAAAAGTTATGGCCCCGGTAAGGTGCATTAGCAAGAGTAGCAATGAGCCAACTCTCTACATCAAGGCAAGTAATGGTGAAATCTTAATTGTTGTCTTGTATGTAGATGATTTGATTTTTACTGGAAATAAAAATCTATCAATAAAAGAATTCAAAGCAACAATGAAGAGGGAATTTGAGATGACAAATTTGGGATTGTTGAAGTATTTTCTTGGCATAGAGGTGAAACAAATGGATGATGGTATTTTCATATCTCAAGCCAAGTATACCAATGAAATTTTAAAAAGATTCAAATGCTTTGAGTAGCAAGCTTGCACCAACTCCAACATCAATAGGTCTAAAATTGAGCAAAACTAATTGCAACAAAAATGTGAATCCAACATTATACAAGAGTATGGTTGGGAGTTTAATGTATCTGACAACAACAAGACCTGATATCATGTATGCAGTTAGTCTAGTCTCTAGATTCATGAAAAATCCAAAGGAGACACATTGGCAAGCAGGAAAGAGAATACTAAGATATGTCAATGACACAAAAAACCATGGAATTTTGTATACTGCATCAGATCATTTTGAGCTAATCGACTATACAAATAGTGATTGAGCAGGAAGTATTGATGATAGGAGCACATATTTGGATATGTGCTCAACATTGGATCATGAGTCATTTCATAGGCTTCTAAAAAACAATCAATTGTATCACTCTCCATAGTTGAAGCAGACTATATTGCAGCAAACACAACTGTGTCAAGCTATCTGGATTAGAAGAATCCTAGTAGATTTGAATGAGGAACAAGAAGAAGGAACTACAATATTTTGTGATAATCAATATTCAATAGCCTTGTCAAAGAATCTAGTTTTCCATGGATGCAACAAGCATATAAAAATAAAATATCATTTTATTAGGGAATTGGTTGAGAGTGGAGAAATCAATTTATAGTTTTGCAAGTCTGAGCAACAGCTCACAAATATTTTTACTTAACCACTATCAAGAGAGAATTTTGAATATCATAGACACTATCTGGAAATCATTGATGGGGGTAGTCAAGATTCAGGGGGATTTTTGGCATGAATCTTGTTAGGTAACTCACCAATTGCCAATGAATGTTGGCACAAATATTGTTGGGTGCATCTAAAGAATTCCAATATTAGTAATTTGTAGTTATAAATAGACCTTAGTGCTTTTTTCAAATATACAACATAGCATAGCATGCATAACAGTGTATGGAGAATAGATAATAGTATACACAACAATATATACAATATATACATGGTAGAATAAAGAGAGAAGAGAAAACTGTAGGTAAAAGACAACAGGTTGGAGAAAAGAAATTGTAAGAGCTTGATGCTCCTTGAAATGTATTAGCAAAGTTTGTAAGTGAATAAATACATGCATGCAATTTTATGAGCTTGTCTATTTTGAGTTTTGAAGCAATTGTTAGATGCCTGTAATTTTATTTTATTTTAGCAACCTCTTTCCTTCAGATAGACGAACAAGTCATTAAATAGAGGGCAAGTGCTTGTTTGTTTTTTAGAAGGAAGACTATATTTGAATGGGCAAAAGAGGAGATCAATTATAAGAGAAGAAAAATTAGGAAATTTGTGCAAATGATGAATTAAATCTATGTTATGAATGGAAATTGTGGGCATCCACGCTACACCCCCTTATTTTATTTTTTAAGCTAGAGCTCAAAAACGTCGAAAGGGCAATAATTCATTTGTTTTATGAATTTGTTGGAATTTATTATACAATTAAAAAGCTGCATATGATGTTTATACTTTATATGTATCATTTTATTACTTTTACATATGATGCGATTCATTCATATTCCTTCATGATAGAGTAGGTGCCTCTTCGGAATTCATACTTCAAACTTGAGTATTGGGTTAGTCCTATTACAGAAAAAGCATTTGGGTTAATCCAATTTGTCATACGACTGTCTTTGAAGGGATGTAGTGAAGGAAAGAGAGCTAACTCAAGAACTATAGCTAAATTCATGGATTTAGTCTATAATGTGAAAGAGGCAGGAGAGTTTTTAGTGGATTTGGCTTGAGGAAGAGAAATTTTTTGGGAGCTGGGGGTGTTGAGGGTCATCAATAGGGATTTTTTTAGCTAAATTCTAAGGGGTTGCTTCCATATGAGAGCCATTAGTAGGGATTGTTTTAGCTTTGGATTTTTTTTTATTTCTTTTTTGCTAATTTTATGGGCAATTTTTGATCAAGTGTTTGACTTCTCTATAATAAAAATAGACATTGGATATATTTTGATAGATAAGATTTTGATTAACATGGAAACATAGCCCATTGAGATTTAGGGAGGGGGGCAATGGCTTGGATATATCCATTTCCACATAAATATGGTATGAACTATAATTAGACATTTTTTTAAAACATGGTGAGACCACAAAACCCTACCTAGGAGAGAAGCAATTTTATCAAGAAAAGGGTGATATGAAAGAGATAAAAATGCAAGTTCTATGCAAAGAAGGTATTTTTTCCTAGAGTGTCCCTTCAAATGAAAATCTAAAGACCAACCTTGAAGATAGCTAATTTGATCGCATATAATCTATGTTTTGTATTGGAGAGCTTTCTAGATATGATCAAGATTTACAACGGAGATAGCTATGTACCCTATTCCTAGTCCTTAAATAGCCTTGACCATCCATCCTTTGATATTTTACCAAACCCCTCTAACCCATTTGATAAGGTTAGACTCATGGGGTATCCCTCGTTAAATAACGATATGACAATGTTCTAATAAGTCATTGTCTACTTCAAAAAAGGAATTAGAAAGAACCACCATTAGGGGCTTATCATATTTAGTTGAGTTTTGGCTAGATTAAGGTTTTATGGATCAATAGTGTAGCCCTCAGTATGATCCTCTTGCTCTCAAGATTTGCGCACTTCTTCGTGGGACTATTTGTAGGGTTTCGAAAGGAATTTTGGAGAACCCAATATTCAAGAACATCATGAGATAGATTTTTATCCATCATGGGAATCTTGCATCTCATGTAGACTTTTCAATGATTGGTTTCTTGTACCTAAATGGCTTCTTCAACATAGAATTGGGTTTGTTGTCAATCAATTCTCACTCTAATCTATTATGATTTGCAGCAGTACCATAAACTAATTTGAATATGAATTTGCAATCTATAAAAACTCTTCTTCTCTTGAGAGTTTTAGGGAATGCCACCTATTTCTTAACAAATACTTACCTAGATGGTGAAGAACAAGAACACTTGCCTAAAAATAATTTATAGTTTTATATATAATTCCTGTCAGATATAGTTTATTCAAATATTTGGAAGATTGCATGCCTTATTTTTAAATCCTACTCACGCATGGCAATAATCAGTTGAAAGAAATTTGATAGGTAGATCATACACTAATGCTAGTGGAATGTTATTTCTAGCTCCTTTAATCACCTCCCCAACATATTTATAGTCAGTCTTGAGTTCATTTATTTCATCTTCATCTTTTAAAAAAAATAAAAAGCCCAACAAATATTTTGGTACAACACTTGTAATGTGATAGACTCTTCCTAACCATATTATTACAAATGTTGGTTAATTTCTTAATCTAGTAGACATTTCAACTTTGACAACCATTGTAATTCTAAGGAATGAACATTTTATATTAGTAATATTTTTACGGACTTATAATTAATTTTAACCAACTACAATAAAAATAATTACGCCGAGAGGCGTTCCTACAATGGTAGACAGGGGTGGGAGGCAAAGAGGTCATATATGTCACGTCGTAAACACTTTTTTTTATTAAAAAAGCCGACATTAACAAAAATATTTAAACTAAAACAGTCGACTAACCAACCGTTGCAAACATTTAAAATATTTAAATTAAAACAACCGACTAACCAACCGTTGCAACTATTTAATAAAATATTGTATAAATACATAAACATCCATTGCAATATACAAAAAATAATCCACAACACAATTGATTTCAAATTGCTTCTATAAATTGTGAATAACGAGAAATTCATTCGAGATTGCTTCTGTAAAGGTTTGAACAACGATATAGAGTTACATTCACCAACATTATTTAGTTGGGTAGGTGCAAAGATGTAATCCTCCAGATGGTGCTAGGTAGCATAATTAGAAATTCTTGACGTCATTGAAATTAAAAATGCACACAATCAATACTAAAAACCTTTGATACTGCTCAAAACATTTAATACTAAAATTAACTTAGTATATTATATTATTATTATATATTATATTATTATTATATATATTATAATACTATATTATTAATTTCTAGGGTTTCATTGATTTATCGAAATGTATATATTATATATTATAGTATTAATATAAAGTATTAATTTCTAGGGTTTCATTGATTTATCGGAATGTATGATAACTATAGTATTATTATAATATTAATATTAGTATTATAAGTTTCTAAGATAGGCGCATCGAGATTGATAACTCTCACATTTTTAGATATATCCTTTATATCTAAGCTAGTATATTACTAGTGATTCACAATTTATCTTATTATTCTTTCAATGAATTTGTATAAATCTAAATACACCTTTTTACTATAATTTATTATTTACAAAATATATATATATATATATATATATATATATATATATATATATATATATATATATATATATTGGTTTACTATTACTTTATAACGAAATCAACATACTTGATGTAAAAGCCAAAAAAGTATATCTAGATTAATTATACTATAGTATTATTATAATATTAATATTAGTATTATAAGTTTCCAAGATAGGCACATCGTCGAGATTGATAACTCTCAACATTTTTAGATATATCCTTTATATCTAAGCTAGTATATTACTAGTGATTCACAATTTATCTTATTATTCTTTCAATGAATTTGTATAAATCTAAATACACTTTTTTACTATAATTTATTATTTACAATATATATATATGGTTTACTATTACTTTATAACGAAATCAACATACTTGATGTAAAAGCCAAAAAAAAGTATATCTAAATTAATTTAATAAAGTATCGTTTCAATTAACATATTATCAATTATTTTTAATTTACATATTATAAATATTAGTAAATATAATAATTTACTTTTAAAAATGTTTAATCTAAACATATAGAAAACTAAATAACTTAGCAATAAGACCAAATAAATTAAATAATCAGGTTTCTAGAATTAACTAGACAAGAAGATTAAAAAGCTTAGCTAATAAATACAAAAAATGATTTATTGATTATACATTTTTAAAATAATTAAATCTTTTATATGTAACCAATGAATAAATAATAAAAATATATTATATTATTATTTTTGCTATACAAATAAAATATAATCAAAATATAGCACTAGTATGTGCACTATGTTAGTGCCATTCATAGTAAGTTATAACTTATTTATTTTTATTTTTTAATACTTAATTCCATTCAAGTTGAAAAAGAGATGGAGCAAAAATCCCTTAAACTAATATAAATACTTACACGGTATAAACAATGCTGCCTATGCCTATGAATTTTGTTGATACCATGCTTCCTACATTCATGTCTTTTAATAGATTTGAATAAATTATATTTGATTGATATGGATTCTACGTATATTATCTCAATGTTTATGTTGTTATGGTTTTTGAAAAAAACATATTATGGTATTAATAGAATAACATTTTGGTAATTTTTTATATATCATTTTTCAAGTTTTGATAAAGGTTTCTATATTAAAAGTTTATATTCTTAACTACTTTGGTTATAATATATTATATGTTCTTAGTTACATATTTACATGTATTTGTTTTTTAGGTTTTATTTATGCTATGAGATATAAAACTTTCTCTTAAATTAAATATATTTTTTGCACAAATTTATTTTTTTTCATATTTTTATTTATTTTATTTTAATAAATTATATGTGGCTTTTATTGGGTGCATTTTTATTGAAATAACAAAATATTATATTTGTTGTTATGTCAAATAAAACATACCAAGATCGGCTTTATTTTAAACACATCCTTCACTTTTATTTCTATCAAGCATATTCCTTATCATCTTCAAATTGCCATGTGTTCATAATCAACTCCTCGACATCATTTTTATTGAAAGTTAAAATATCACTCAATCATTTACCTTTTAAAATGATATTAAGCTAATGTGACAAGGGAAGATCAGAATGCAGTATGACTCATGAAGTAAATTGTATTAAAATTAACTATTATTTTATTAGTTGTATTTCTGTAGCGAAAATTGGATCGGAATAGTGATTCGAATCGGAAAATCGCGATTCTGAAAAGATTTAATTAAAATCACATCGAAATCAACATATTTGAAAAATCGGCAAAAAATTGAAATTCAAGTGAAAAAATTGCCTGCAGCGACATGTGTAGAGGAAACAGGATAAATTGTGTTTTTTTTTTCTTCTCGTTTTCTTCCTCCAAGCTTGAGAGAAAGGTCTGCCTACCTGCTACTACACTAAGGAAAACCCTAAAACGCATCAATACACCATATTTTTCGAAGTTTGAAGGAATTTGGTAGTCACCAACAACCACCAACAACCACCAACAACATATTGTTTTGGAGTTTGAAGGATCTCGACAGCTACCAATAACCACCGAAAGGATTCATTTGAGGTAAACAAACAATTTTTTTTAATTTTTCTTTATTCTATTGAATCTTATCCTAAATTTTCAAGCATTTTTTCGTCTAAAACCAATTGCAACAAAGTTCAAACTAGGGTTTATAATTTAGGATTTTTTTAAAGTAATTCTTTGTTGTTAGTTGTTGCCAGTTGAAACATTATGCAAATCTAGGGTTTATTTATTTATTTATTTTTTAAATTGGGGTTTAGTTGAAACAAGTATGCCAATTCAAACTAGGGTTTAGTTTTTTTTTTAATTAGGGTTTAGTTGAAACAAGTATGCCAATTCAAACTAGGGTTTAATTTTTTTAAAGTAATTCTTTGTTGTTATTTGTTGCCAATTGAAACATGTATGCAAGTATAAGGTTTAGATTTTTTAAACTAAGGTTTAGTTGAAACAAGTATGTCAGTTCAAACTAGGGTTCAGTTTTTTTTAAAAAGTAATTCTAGGGTTTAGTTATTTATTTATTTAACTAGGGTTTAGTTTAAACTTGAAACAAGTATGCTAGTTCAAACTAGGGTTTAGTTTTTTCTTTTAATTAATTGTTTGCTTGATATTTGTTATCTAAAATTTGTATGCAAGTGCATGTTTTCAGCTACCAACGTTTAAAGTTTCAAACTAGGATTTAGGGTTTAGTTTTTTTTAAAGATTGTTTATTGTTACTTACTGTCGAAAATATATATGCAAGTCCATATTTTTAGATTTGCAGTTGCACTACAATTTTAAGGTTTCAAAGTTCAAACTAGGGTGTAGGATTTTCTTTTTAAAGTAATTCTATGTAAATATTTGTTGTTATTTGTTATTATGTGTAGAAAGGACATTTCTTTTGCAAATTTTGTAAAACTATTATACCTAGAGGAGTATATCGCTTCAAATTTCATGTGGCAAGGAAATTGGGTGAGAATGTTAGATTATGTATAAATGTGCCAATTGATGTTGAGAAAGAATGCATGGTAGTTGTCACTTCAAAAGCAGATAAAAAAGAGATAATGAAAAGAACATTTGAAGCCATTTCAACCCCCCATATTTTTAGCCTCATACAACAACTAGTGGGACCAGGGTTATGCATAAGGGGTAGTATTAAAAAAGTAATTATAAAATTAGAGTGAATTTAGTCGATATCTGTATAATCTTAGGGGCAAATGTTTTAAAATTTTGTAAAGAATTTATCAAAATATGATGATTTTTTAATTTTTTTGCACAAAAAATTTTAAATTTTTGAAATGGTGAGTGGTAGAAGGCGAGTGGTAGAAGGTGACTGGTGGATGGTGACTGATAGAAGGTGACTGGAATATGACGACTGACGGATGGTGATTGGTAGATGGCGACTAGTGAATGGAAAGTAGAAAATGGAGACTAGAAGATGATGACTAGAAGATGGTGACTGGTAAATGGTGAATGGCATATGTCAATTGGTAGATGACAATTGGCAGAAGGTGAATGGCAGATGACGATAGGCATATAGTGATTGGCGGATGGAGACTAGCCATATGACGACTAACATATGATGATTGTCAAACGATGATCGTCATCGTTAATAATAAGTTGTCATGTGTCCTCTCCTCTTCCACGTGTCACACATATATTGACTTCAGTGATGTAGACTTCTATAAATAGAAATGCAGGATCATTTTGACCTTTTCCACAATGTTTTCCAGATCAATTTTAGAGCTTTTTTTAGCATTTTTAGAGCATTTTCCATAGCTGTTTTAGAGCCTTTTCAGATGATTTTGAGAGCATTTTTAGAGGGTTTTCGTAGCATTTCAGAGGGTTTTCACAGTGTTTTCAAATAATTTTTAGAGTGTTTTCCAGGGCATTTTAGAGCATTTTCGAAGATATTTTAGAGCATTTTCCTAGGTATTTCCAGACCATTTAAAGACTATTTTCAAATCCTTTTTCAGACTGTTTCAGTGCAAAAATGACTAGCTCTTATTCTCCTCTGCCTTCCAAAGTGACATTCAAGAAATTATATTGCCCCAACATCAAGAATTTTTTTAGCACTCATGGAAGATATTTTGAATGACTTTAGACCTCCGGAGTTGCTGGAGTAATGAAGATGCCATAGTTGAACATCAACGTCCTCATGATGCAATGGATAGTTAGTTTCTACAACCATGACATGTCAACTGTTCTAATCAAAGTGGATAACAAGGATATTGTTTTTCTATGAAATACTCGAATCTACAATGACTAATAGGGCTACCATTTTTGGATGGTGTATTGGTGAACAACCAGTACACCTTGATCAATGATGAAAAGTCAATGCTAACATCCAAATATGATGTGCATTCAAACAATTTGAAAAGTATATTTTTAAAATTTAGTTTTTATTTATCTTAAATTTTGATGTATTGTAGTTTCCATTTTCTAATAATGTAGGGGTTTAAACATTTCCAATGTTGGAGACAAATTTCTTTATGCTTGCATTGAATTTTTCCATGCAAGGCTTATTTTGTAGGGGCGACCTACATAAATGTCGTTTTAAGCATTGTCCTTATTGATTCGATATATTGGTGGAAAAATATTTGATTGGTCCATGCACATTTCCAACCGCCTAAAACAAGACCTTCTAAGTACCTAGAAAGTTCAATCTTCATATAGTAACAACTGACAACTTTATTCTTTGTCTTTTTAATGAAGCTTACTTCAATATTCAAAAATGTAATCCTCCAACTACATTGCACCCAAGTTTGTTGGCTGTTGCCATGACTGAGAATGAAATACAGGTAATTTTTTTTTTTGAATAATCTCTATTTTCTTTTTTTTTCAATCAATCTTATTATTTTCTAATTTTCTTTTGAAAATAGAGAAGAGAAACTCAGTATTCTAGTAAAAGAGATGTCGTTTTTAGGATTCAAGAAACGTTTTTTGATTCTAAAATGTAGTTGCAATCATCACCAGTAAATCCCTCTAAACATGTGAGGTCTCATGGTGATCAGATTCATCATACACCTACAACTCCTCTTACTTCTATATGTGTTGCAATCGACGTTGAAGGAGTTACCTCCAACTCACAAGGTAACCTTATTATTCAAAAGTACTATTTTAAGTGATTTATTTTAATGATTTAAAATTATATTTATTTTGACGTATTTTAAATGTTTTTCAGAGAAAGAGCAAATGGTTGCATCATCAACAGTTGTAGAGTCTAAGTCTAGTATGTTTGGTTAAAATTAATCTATTTTTATGCTATTATTTTTACATAAGATTTAATTTATATTTTTATGTGAAATTTTGCAGATGCACCGGTTACATTTAAAATACTAAAAAAAAAGGGTACCTCCACCATATGCACAATTGCAAATGTTGTGACAACAAGTGCCACAACAAGTCCATGTCCATCCACATCAGGTACCACTGATGAAGAACCAATCTTGTATGTGTGGAAAAATGTTCCTCACACCACCGTCTCATGGAACCAAAAGTGTTTCCTAGACACACATTGTGTCTCAATATAATGAATATGTTTTCCCAATTGTAACCCTTGAGAATTTCTCAAATGTAGAGAGCGTGTCTCAAATCCCCTTTGGGAATCTAAATGATGATTTTCTTTATCAGGATATAAATCTTAAAAATTTTCCATTAAAGTTAAGTGATATGCTTAAGGATCCACAAAGACATGATGAAGAAGAAGAGAATGTCGAGGCAGATGCTGCTGAAGTTTACTCTTCCCCCCAGCATCATCTGAACGATGATGATAAAGTAAATTTTTCAAAAAATATTTTATTAGCCAATAGATGTAAAGCTACAGTTCATAATAGTATTCTTGTAGATATTGATAGACTAAAATAATGAGAATATCGAGCCAAATTTTTGATAAAATCAATAAATGGATGATATAAGAATTTTTTAAAGAGAAAGGAGTTGTTTTCAAAGGTGGAGAATGAGTCCCAAAATCTCAATGCTTTCTTACATAAAGCTGAATCTGGCACCATGGAGGCTGAGTCTACATATAGTGATGAAGTTCTGGCCATCATTCTGAATTATTTTGAAAACCTCAATGCTGAGGCCTAGACATATTTCAATGAATGAGCACTAGATCAGAAAAAATTAGTAGTTGCAAAAATTGCAAGACTTATCGTTGATGTATGTTTTACATCTAACTAAAAATCATTTTTTCTTAAATATGTTTTATTTATAAATATTAATATTTTTCACTTGTATTATGTAGTCTAATTTTCAACACTTAAAGCAACAAGTCAGTGCCATGAAAACGTTGATCAAGACTACAAAAATTAGTGTGAATAATGCTATTGAACTGAAGCAAAGATTACATTACGCTGTTAGAGAAAACAATTGGGTAAAGAAGTCTATCAAAAATAAGGGCCTGAATGTGGAGGTTGTATTAAAAGAAAATGAGAAAGAATTGAATGTACCTTTTAGATAAGATCTAGCAAAGGAAGAAGGTTTATTGCTATTGGGGATAAACACTACAACTGAAAGTTTGGTTAGGGCTGGTGCATTGGAAGCAAAGGATATTGAGCTAGATGCACCTGGAACTTCAACCACCGTGCATAATGAATAGTAGAAGATTGTTATTTTTTATTTGAGGAGAAAAAAAAAATGTTGCATATTTTTTTTGTCAATTGTAAAAGAATGGTATCTTTTTTAAATCAATAAAAGAGACAGTTTCCAAAAAAAATTGTTTTATCTTTTTGAATTTTTATTTTTTAAATATTATGATGTTTTAATTAGTTGTATGAATGCATTAAATAATTTTGAATTATTTAGATGCAATAAAATGTTCTTTTATGTTTTATGAAATAATTTGAAATGACTAAATGTAGCACATATATTTACTTTACCATAAATGGTTTATACAATACAAATCTACTAAATAATTTGAAAATTTAGACTAATAACTCAATAACAAGGCTTAAATAAAACGATATACAAAATATCCAATAACACGTCTATGATATAAAATATAATCAAGTGTTCTAATTAACATGTGTGTAATCAAATAATCCAATTTCATCCAAATATACATAATCAAATCAGAGGGCTATGATATATAGAGTATCCAATGGCATGTCTAATCTCATATTATATGATTAATGATATCAAAAATACATGTCTCAAATTATAATCAAATCTCAATATTCCTTTCATTATAATGCTGAAATAAAATGAAAAGAAATGGAAGCATCCTTTCATTATAATATGTGAAATCAAATTAAATGATAATATGTGAAATCAAATCAAATGAAAGCATCCTTGCATCATAATGCTAGAAGTTGGAACAAAATATTTTTATATTGTACAAAATCGTTTGCACTCATACCCAAAATTTTTATCATCACAATCTGATCAATGTTACCATCATCCTCATCATCCTCAGTATTCGTGACACCTCTTCTCTCTGCCAGAGATTTCCAATATGACAAAGCTCTTTCATAAGAAAACTTCTCCACCTCATAGGTCGCATGTATACTCTTAAACAATTTTCTAAATTTTTGTCCAACCTATTTTGAACTTTAGATTTTACATATGATAATGCACTGAATACCCTTTCATCTTCCACAGATCCTAAAATCATTATTTGACATAATTCATATAAATGAAAATATTCACTCATAGTATGTTGTAAGATACTATTGGGATGTAATATTTTCTACATATGTGAAATAGAACATGTTTCATGACCGTTAGTAAGTTGTAAAACTTGAGCAGACATTGTTGTTCCAAAATAGTTTGTTTGTTTTGTCAAAAGATCTCAGTTGAGAATACCATTGACTACCACACATTTAGTGAAATGGCTACCAAGAGTGCCCATGTATTTGAGAAACAAACTATTTATAATTTGTATTCATTACAAGGATCACAAAACATCGGATTAACCACACCAGTAGCCTCAAGCAATTCATCTCTTTGAAAATGATCTATTATTTATTTTATCAATGATTTTATTATTTGTTTCAATTTAATTTTTGTATTGTGTACAACTATATGAAATTTGTCGTATGCTATGGGCATTTGCTCAACTTCATTTTTAGCTATATTCATTCCCTGACCAAAACAATATAAAAGTATTTCATTTTTGTGGATATTAATACATAGATGATCGTTTATATTAAAATTCAAAAAGTTTTGAGGATAATTCACGTTTGTTAATCCTCTCCAACTCTCAAAACATGGGATCCATAAAAATTTGACTAGATGCGTACATCGTATCAATATGCATAAAAAATTGTTTTCTCGCCTTGATGAAATCCATAATATAAATTAATATTTCTTGTGCAATTTTGATCAAAGTATTCATTTTTTCCAACATTGAAAGAATACCACACAATGTGATAAGTGTTTCAAAGTCACTCATTAGCCTTATCAACTGCCCTACGATTTGCATACATAAATCCTGCCAAGGATTGCTATTCTTTGAAAACTCTAAATACTAGTTGATACATTGAAATCCACCTAGTATATACATCTTTTAACAGTTTTTTACCTTCGATAACTCCTATTGCAAACTGTTAAAACTCTGAAAATATTTTTAGACTGCGTGAAAAATAATCATGAATTTCATGGACAGGCTCTTCCACTCTTGCAACATTTGTAAATGTATCCACAAATTTGTATGCAACATTTATTCTATGAACCATGCAATGAATAGGGATCAAATATGGGGTAATAAATATTTGTAGTCTAACACAAAGACCATTCTTGTGTCCTTGCATTATAACAACACCATCAAATCTGACACATATTAACTTAGTGGCTATTTGTATTTCATTCATTCCTGCAATTTCCTTTAAACTAGTTACAACATTGTAAATATTTTATGCATTGCAATTTTCCACCATCTTGCATACTCCAAGTAAACAAGGTTGCCTTAAATGATTTTCCAATGTGTACACATGCATGCAAATCCAAAAGGTCATCAATTGAAAGTGAAATAAATTTAGCCTTTTTTACTTTCTCTTTGAGGTCATCTTGCTCAACCAATGAGAGACATTTTACCATTTTCCAACCACTTTGATCTGACCAATGGGCGTTGGGTAAGTTCTACACATAATCTAGTCAAAATAGAAAATTATAATAAATGAAATCAGATATAAGTCTACTCTTTTTAAGGATAGTGATTACAATAGCAAACTGCAAACTTTTTGAAGCTAAAGTGAACTGATTCATTTTTCAAAATTGGGCTTGAATCATTACACCTTTCTCAACCAAAGTTTGCTTTTGCTTCATTTTTTTATCATATTATTGTGTATATCTTATATGTGTGCACTCTGATGCATCCTTCCACCTACAATTTTTTGGTATTGGTTGATCACTTTCTTTTGTTTTGATATAAACCTTTCCACAATGTTTTTCTACTATATCTTTCTTAACTTGCAATCTATGATCATTTTCGTGTTTCCAACTGCAAATTATGTATCTCAATTCTGTTATTTCCTCATTACTATTCTATGGAAGCACTAGCTCAATAAATGGAAATTTTGATATCCAATCAGGTTGAAATGATTTTTAAATTGTCCACTTGGATAACCTTACACATTTATGTTTTTTAGAAGAAGATTCTTCGAAAGTAGGAATTGTATAAGAACTATTATTTTCTTTTCCATTTGACAAGTTAGTTTCAAGAATATATTCATGTTGTTATTCCATTTCATTAAGAAAATTTTCATCTGTGGCCTTTTCATTATCTTGGATATGTAGAAGTGGAGGTATACCAGGGTCAACATTATTTTCTGTAGAGAAAATACTAGTGTCAATAGTAGGGTCATTATCATTATGGCATTTAAAAGCATACCTTCTGTTAAAAAATATAGATAAACAATGGAAAAAGCCATCAACCAAAAAGCATACTTATTAATGAATGAAGACATTATATATAAAATTAACAATGTACAAAAATTAACTAGTTAGTAAGTAAAGGCGTTCATACCTTCAACTTGTGCAGATGTTGATGGCTGACGGGATTTTTAAAAAATTATGAAAGTATTTGAGGATACTCCTTTTATGAAAAGACTTGCCTTCCTTCTTTCCACTACTAGCAGGTGTTATTTTACCTATATAAACATAAGAGTAACATGAACAATGAATATCTTTTAAAAAAAATGAAAATAACTAGTAAAAAAGAGAACTACTGCTCAATACAACATAATATATAACCCAAGTAGGCTTGATATTGGTGCCCAAATAATAGGAAAACCTCTTTATTGAGTTTCCATGAATAAAATATTTTAAAAAGAAAAATTAATGGTAAAATAAACTTACCAGTTGCCTTCTACTAGTTGCCTTATGCGAGTCACCTTCTACCAGTCGCCTTATACCAATCACATTTTGCCAGTCGCCTTGTGCTAGTCATCTTATACCAATCACCTTGTGCCAGTCGCCTTCTGCTAGTCACCTTGTTCCAGCCACCTTCTATCAATCGCCTTGTGTTAGTCACCTTTTGTCTGTTGCCCTCTATCAGTCATCTTCTTTGTATCACTTGCTATCGAAAAAAATTAATGTTTTAATTATATGAGTGTTGTTGTCAGAGTTAGCTATATATAATGGGGTATAAGAGGTAAATTTGGTGATATGATTTTTTTTAATAAATTTAAGGCAAAAATTAGGTGGGAAACCTTATGATATCGGGGCAAATTTACCCTAAAAAATTTGATCTTGAAATTTTTGGGAGAACAAGCTAACCTCTAGGGTCCCAAAATTTCAAAAATTAAAATTTTGAAAATTCGAATATTTGTGCTAAATTGTGAAATTTTCCCCTGTGCATAACCTTGAGTGGGACCAACAACTTTGGCTTTAGGAGATTTCAACATGAAGGTTTGAGTCCATCAACTGCACAAACAATGACATCAACACCGAAATGGAGTGGGATGGATGAGTCTAATTTTAGGGTAGGGACAAAAGCAACACTTGATGGTATGGCCTCATGGAACCAAGACAAGCATAGGGCAGCTAGGAAGGCCATTGGTAATTTTTGGTATTTTTCTAACCTTCCCTTCAATGCGGTAAGGTATCCATACTAGCAAGACATGGTGGATGCCATCGCAACTTGCGACACAAGATTTAGGCCACCAAATTATGATGACATTAGGGGTCCTCTCCTTCATGAATGCATTTTGACATTAAGGTTATTCTTGAGGAGCAACACACGGTGTGGAGAACTAACAGTTGCACTATCATGTCTGATGGGTGGACTAATGGTAGGGGAAGAAAATTAATTAATTATTTAATTTCTTCAGTAGGAGGAGTGATACTTCGTAAGTCATTGGATGCATCAACACAAGTGAAGAGTGCCAAAATTCTTGCAGGGTTGTTGGGAAAAGTTGTGATCGAGGTTGGGGTGGAGAATGTTGTCCAAGTCATCACGAAAAATATAACATATGTAGCAGCTGGTAAGCTATTGGAGGAGATATTTCCCATATTTTTTTGGTCCCCATGTGTAGTCCATTGTCTTGATTTGCTCCTTGAAGACATTGGGAAATTACCTTGGGTGTTTGAGGTTGTATAAAAGTCTAGGGCAATTACAAGATTTATCTACAACCATTCCTAGGTCCTCTACCTCATGAGACAATTTACCGATGGGAGAGATATAGTGTGACCTAGGGTTACATTTTTCACAACAAACTTCATGATATTGCAAAGCATGTATAATGCAAGAGGGTCACTCAAGCAAATGTTTGTGAGCGAGCAGTGGAATTTTGAGCAAGTTGTTAGACATCAATTCTCCAATTAAGGGGATACGACATAGAATATGTGTTTGAGAAGAAATTTTGGCAAACCATGAATGAGGCCATCAAGGTACAAGATTAATTTTTTGATATATTTTAATTATAAAAAAATAATTTTAATTTTAAATTTTTTATAATTTTTTTTTTAAATAATTTTTTCTTTTTCTCAAGTGATAGAGCCTTTGGTGAAGGTTCTTCATATTATTGATGGATATGAATCACTAATGACATATATATGAGGCTATGGATAGGGAAAAAGAGGCAATTGCCTCATTTTATAGACATGTCCATTCCAAATATGGTCCCATTTGGAATATTGCATCTACCCTCTTCATGCAGTGGGGTACTATCTCAATCCCAAATTTTTTTATTCCAGCTGGTTCCATGCTGACTATGAGGTGATAGCGGGACTTCGATTATGTGTTGAATGCATGTACCATGATGAAGAAATAAATGCTAAGATATATATATATATATATATATATATATATATATATATATATATATATATATATATATATATATATATATATAAATGCATTCTTATAAGAAATGTGAGGGTGTCCTTTTCCCATCACAAATGTACATTCCATCAAGGTCAACTATGAGGCCAGGTAACCCTTATTAAATTATTGTTTATTTTGTCAAATGTCTTTTGAATTTGTTTTAAAAAATAATGGATTTTTCATGTGAATTATTAATATTCCTTCTTGGTTGTTTCCACATTTATGGTGGGAGGAATTTGGTGCATATATGCCCCATCTACAACACTTCACCATTAGATTTTTGTCTCAATTATGTAGTGCTTCAGGTTGTGAGCGCAATTTAAGTATGTTTGAGCACATACACTTCAAGAAGCACAATAGGCTTACACAAGAAAAAATGAATGATCTTGTGTTTGTTCACTAAAACCTTTGCCTCCACCATAGAAAAATTATAGGAACAAGTACCAAGGCCTTTGACCTAGACAAGATTGATCCATCTAATGATTGGATCACATAGGAGGAGCAACAACGAGATGTTCTCTTCAGCATGGATGAAATTAAAAACTTATAAAACCTAGCAGAGGAGATGGAAATAAAGGCACAAGAAGAGGCACAAGCATCACAACCAAGATATCAAAGTTAAAGAGAGACTAGAGCTTATAGTAAGGCAAATGGAAAAGGCATCCAAAGACAATGATTGACTCATGACACATTTTATAATTTGTAATTTGGTATTGTTATAAACTTATATATTATAAGTATTAAGCAATACAAGATGTGTTTTATCTCTTTGATGTGTAGTAGTTTAAAACTAATACTTTAGCTTTAAACTTGTAGCACTTGTCATTTTCATGTGTAGTTTGAGCTTGTATCACTTACAATATTAATATTTGATTTGCATAGTGTTAATTCATTAAGATATGCATGAAAAAAAGTAAAAAAATTACCTTTTCTTTGGTTTTTTTTTTCGATTATTTTACTGATTTTTTTATTCCTGATTTGATCTGATTTTTTCCGAAGCCAATTTCGATTTGATTCCAATTTTCTCAACTATGAGTTGTAGTATCTTTGATAAAAAAACACATCATCTGGAGTGAGTATGAGACCAAAGTAAGTCTCACTAGCTAACATGGAAGAAAACCCATACCTGAAATATCTAATTAAAAGTTAATATGCCCTAGTTAGAACAATGGATCCCCAAGTTGGAGATACGAGGAAGAGTGAGTACACGACAAGTTTGGTCTAGGAAGTACTTATTACACTAGAAATAATTATCAAGGATGAGATATTTGAGGATGATATAATTATTCTTAAAAGTAGAGGGTAGAGGGTTAATATGTATATTCCATGGATGTGGGATAGGGTTTTCAAATATTTAAAACTGGATCAAGTGGAAATGGGGATTGAATTAAAATTATTCTATTACTTTTCTTAAAGTTTTTTTCCTCATTATTTTATTTTTCTAGTTTGGAAAATGGTTTAGGGGAGAGGTGCTCTTTATTTAATACCATGAAGTGATAATTTTTTTAATCTAGATATAAGCCATTAAAAAACTTTTAGTTTTGGTTAGGATTTTTGGACTTCCATGTTAACCTATCAATAAGAATGTTTTGAAGAATATTATAAATACCCTTTGGGAGTTCATCAAGGACAAATCAATTACAAGGAGCAAAAACTTGCTATATATACCCATACAAGTGATGCTATGGATATTTCAAAACCTTTGTCATAATCCATAGAGATTAAACTTGAATCAAGAGAATGGAATTACTAAGTGGATTATGGAAATATAGCATTCTGATGTGATAATTGATATGTGACATGATACATGGCAAAAGATTACAAAGTGAAAATATTGAAGAAAGATAATTGTTTTTGGCCATGAGAGAAACTTTAGGATGAAGCAAGTGAAAGCACTAAGATATGGAAGCACAGGCGCACCGGGTGCGATGCAAACAAAAGCAGATGTAACGCTAAGTCCTACGAATGAACAAAGAACAAGTGCATGAAAAGGGAAAGCGAAGCATGAATGAAACGAGATGTAAAGAAAAAGTAAAGTGCAACCTATTTTATTAATTTTTCTTGAGATCAAGTTACAATATGTCTCCCCCCTTTTCAGAGGCTAGGAGCGTTCGATACAATTGTTACACCAACGGATGATATGCTTCCCTTCGGGATCTTTCGCGTGCCCACATTTGAAATGGGCGGGCAAAACATCATCGCCGCTTGCGTGATTGCATCTATAGTTCCTTGCTTCCCCTCCAATGTCGATATCCTGTGTTCAGAGAAACAACAAACAATTAATAGCACATGCGGATGGAGGGAAACATGCAATCCCCGAGTCCTCCGGTTAATGCATACATGAAAAAATTAAAATAGTGATCAAAACATATTAGAATAATATGAAACTTGAATAGAAGCATGTAAATATCATCATGAACACATTGCAAAAGTAATAGTCGAGAAATCTGCTATAGGTTTCTAATCGCTTTGGGGTGGGACGATTAGGACTGTCATAGAATTCCCGAAAGCGACCTCCCAAATGTCCCATCCAGAGGCCTCCAAAACACCTGCAAACTTGGGGTTAGGCAAAATGGGGCATTTTGAGACAACCCAGAAGGTTGGATTTGGCTGATTCTACCCCGATCACCCTGTATACGAAGGCACTCCCTATATGTTAGTGAAAGCGTAAAACAATGAAAACACAGTCAAAACTTATCAGAATGGCATGAAATTTGAATGGAAACATATAGGAATGACATAAAACAAGATGCAAAAGAAATAGTGAAAAAATTTGTTGTAGATTTCTAATCGCTTCGGGGTGGGGCGATTAGGACTGCAGCAGTGCAGGGGGCGCCCGAGGGCAAGACGCCAACCGTTTGGGGCCTTGGTTTGACACCAATCCACTTGGTATGGGTCTAAAGCCTCCAAGGGGGTTGTGTCGGCAAATTGGGTGTGGGATTATGGCCAATTGTTTAGGTTTTGGGTCCAGATTGCGCTCCTAATGTTCACCCAATAACCTCCCTTCCAAAAGAGAGATCAAGGATGTAGGAAGCACAATGAGGGTGAGGGTATAATTCAGTAGCACTCCGTTGCTCCAAATGCTCCTGCTCTATTTTTTTCTTGGGATGAGGATGCTCACCCTTTTATAGACCTAGGGTATCTCTCTTTAAATGCACATGCGAGGGTGCCACTTGGCTTGCCATGCCTTTTTTTGGGAGAGAATATTCTTCCTTGATTTAGAGTCTCCTTGCATGAGGCCTCCATGATCAAGGCATGCTTAACTAAAGTCCCTCTCTCTAATTTGAAGCCGTTCCTCGCAATTGCATGCCTTGAAGGTGTAATTAAGTGGCAAACCTGTCGAGGTTTGACTTTTTTCCAGTCAAACCTACTAATCATCCCACCTTGGGACGATTCCTGCTAATCGTCCCAGGGTGGGACGAATAGGATTTTGATAGGATTCTAATCATCCCAGGGTGGGACGAGTAGGGAGCAAAGTGCTAAAAAGGTGCTAAATTGACCTCTGACCTTCCAAAAAATATTTGGGAGTGGTTAGGACCATTGTTTAACCTTTAGGGGCTACCCTAGGGGCCATGTATGCCAACTTGATCAGTGCTTGTAGTAGCATAATCAGATTGGTGCTATTTTGGTGTCTACAGATGCCCCTTTTTGGGATGCGTTGTGCATGGTGCAGTGCTGAGAAAAAATTGATAACCAAAGCACTTAATGATTAGGTTTTCTTAGTAACCTAACCAACTTTTGATGCCCCAAGTATGGAAAGGACATGCATTCTCGAATCCTTGCTTCTGACGAGCTAAGGAGCTTAATTCAAGTGTTAACCTTTTTTGGTGAGGTGTTACTTGATCTTGGACATTGTTCAGTCATGAATAGGCAAAGGGTGCAACCTTTTTTCTATGGGAACCTTGAGTTCATGATTCTAGAATGCCAAGTGTCTGATCAGCTTGTGATTATTGCTTTTTTGCTACCCCAAGCAGGGGTGTGATTTTCTTTGTCAATGATTCTTTGAATGCATGCCATTTCCTTGATTGGGTGTGTACTTATTGATTGGTGACTAAGTGTGACTACCCCCTCAAGCGACGAATCGATGAGGGAATGACCGACATGAGAAAAGCGATGAGTCGCTTGACCCAAGATGAATTTTTTAAGGGTGCCTTCAGGTGTTGTTCATTGAATGCTTATGCAGTTTCCCAACAATCGGACTATGTTTAGTGGGTTAAAACCATTTTTTGTGATGCCTTTTGGGGATGAAATTGTAAAAAATTCATCCTCCCGTGGAGCGGTCCGGCTATGGTAGCCTTCTTAGGGAGTAGGATAGTGACAATTTGTGACCCCAACGTCGGTTTTGCATGCCAATAATGTCAGGTGCAAAGGCACCTTTATTCAATAGTTTTATTGTTGTTTTTGGTGTTTTTTGGATGCAGTTTTTGTTGTTTTTGATTTTCTTGCTCTGTAATCATCCCAGGGTGGGATGAATACCAGTTTTGTAATCGTCCCAAGGTGGGATGAGTGCGAACTAGAGTGCTCATCCCAGGGTGGAACGATTATAGGTCTAAGAGCCTATAAAAGGGGTAAAACTAGGTTTTGGGCTCATTTGCAATTGTTTTTCTGAAGATTTGGAGCTGTGGGGAGGAGTGCTAGTTTGTGAAGTGTAGCGCTGCCAAATTTTTGTGGACACCATGAGTTCAAGGACCGGATCCTCGAGCGGCGAAGCTGAAGCAAGACCGGTAGGTGCTCCTTCCTTCTCCTTGTTTTTGACTTGTTTTTATATGATTTTTTTTAAAACTCGCATTTTATTATTATTTTTGTCATGTTAAGGTTAAAAACCCTAAATGAATGTTTTTATTTGTTTTGTTTTGTTCATCATAAGGTTAAAAAACCCTAGTTTGAATTTTTGTGTTTTAATTTGGTTGTTTTTTTGGTGTTCATCATAAGGTTAAAAACCCTAGATTTTATTTTTTGTTTTTCGTTTAGACTAAGATTAAAAACCCTAGTTTAAAGTTTGTTTTTTGTATTTTTTGTTTTTTGTTTAGACTAAGATTAAAAACCCTAGTTTAAAATTTGTTATTTGTATTTTTGTTTTTGTTTAGACTAAGATTAAAAACCCTATTTTAAAATTTGTTTTTTGTTTAGACTAAGATTAAAAACCCTAGTTTAAAATTTGTTTTTTGTATTTTTGTGTTTTGTTTAGACTAAGATTAAAAACCCTAGTTTAACATTTGTTTTTTTTTTTGTATTTTTTGTTTTTTGTTTAGACTAGGATTAGAAAACCTAGTTTAAAATTTGTGTCTTGCAGTTTTTTTTTTTCGATTTTTTTTTTTGTACACTATTTGGCTGTACATTTGCTGTACAATTTTTCTGTATTATGTTTCTGTACTTTGTTTTTATGTTTTTTGTATAGTTTGATTTGAATGATCTGGACATGTGTTGTACAGTTTTTTTGTACAATTGTTTTTGTTTTTTTTGTTTAAATTAAGGTGAAACCCTAATTGTTTTTTATTATTTTATTATTTTTGTGTACACTGCTGTACATTTATTTTGTTGTCATGTTTTAATGTTTTTGTGGTATTTTGTTTTTCAGGTTGTGAAGAGTCGGTATCATCAGCCGACGGTATTCTATGATGCCCGGGAGGCACTGACTGTGGCGGATTGGGATTGGCTTGATGCCCTTGGGCTCAAGCAAGTGACGCGGTTGGAGCCTATGGTGGGGGATCGGGCATATCTGACTGCCCTGATCAATTTATGGGATCCCCACACCAACACCTTTCATCTCCAAACAGAGGAGATGATAGTGACTCTAGAGGACGTGTATCATATTCTTCGGATCTCGATAGACGGGCTACCCATTCAGACGACTCCTCGTGATCAACGAACGGTGATGCTGATACGGTGCTTTGGGCATGCGACGAAGATGGGGGTGGATAGGGCAGTGGAGAGGGCAAAGGGGGACTACCTAATTGGCGAGATTATGGTGCGATGGTGGTTTGAGAAGGGTGTGTTGGGGGTGAGGCATGCGTTACTCATGACCCTCATCTCCAACATGTTGCTTCCTAACTCCTTAGGTGTGAGGTTCCCTTGGAACCTCCTAGAGGTGGTGTTCAAACTGGTGGAGTGTTTGACAACAGTGCCACTGATTATGAGGTGGGGTCAGACGCTACTAGCACAACTATATGATGAGCTATACGAGGTCGGCTTTCAAAGGCAAAAGGGGATAGGGTGCAACTATCTTTTGTAGTGCTGGGGGTGGCAGCACATAGCTGTGGAGCGGCCGCAGGGGTTGCCTTGGACCACTCGAGATGAGATGGTGGACAGGGAGATTAGGTATGCTGATCTATGGCGGAAGTCAGAGGAGCAAGGGTAGAGTAAACGGTGGGCAGGTGTCATAGGGCACTACAGTGATGCCTTCTCTCATATTGCTCTAGGGGAGGTGTTCTAGCAGCCATACTGGGACTATCCATCCTGGCCTAAGGCTGGAGAGTGGCTCTGGTGGGTGCATAGGGGGAGATGGTTGATCGGGTGACACAAGACAGAGTAGGAGTACTTCCCGTATGTTCGGGTGACTCGACAGTTTGGGGTACGCCAGGGATTTCCTGGTGAGCCCTTGATCTATCGACGTCGGGGCGACGAGAGAACTCTAGCATGACCAATTATTGAGCCTTTGGGTGAGGAGTCGGATGTCGTGATTGATGTCCTCGATGTGGAAAATTTTGGGGTTACTACAGAGTATGACCAGTGGTGGACGATGCTACGATGGTAGGGTGAGGGGCCTTTAGGAGGTCCGGATGCAACAACAACAGGTGTTGGGGTTGCAAAGGCACTAGGGGAGGGTTGGGGGGCTTCACACAATGATGCAGATATGGTGGAGGTGGATGAATTGACTAGGGATGACTTAGGGGTTCCAAAGCAGTCAGATACATAGGACGTCTCGGAGTAGTGGGTGTCGGAGCAGCATGTCGTATCGGAGATGCCCATGCCTCAAGCAGTCCTAGGTGATATGGAGGTGAGGTTTCACGCTGAGATAGCGCTATTGGAGGACCTACTACGGAGACGGGATGAAGAGCACAGTGTCGAGAGGGATCGCCTGTGGGCTCAGTTGGCGTAGCAAGATGAAGCATTGGCTGCATATCGTCAGTGGGATGTGGAGTGGGGTCAGTTTCAAGTGGAGTTGGAGGCCGGGATTATTTGCCTTGGTGGATAGTTACTTGAGCTCACTAGAGGTGGATCTTCACGCTGAACGAGAGACAGTGAGACTGAGCAGTCTGCTTCCTCTTGTCGCAGGTGGGTGGGTGAGGGTAGCTCTAGTGGGCATGATGCGAGGGCTGGCAACAGTCACCCTGAGAGGTCCCATAGGACCCACACCATGGGGGGTAGTTCCAGTTGCACCAATCCTGTGTTATCATGGTGGCCGACTCCCTAGGCTTGGGGTTTTTGAGTTTTTGATTTTTTTGTGAGGTCAGAGGACCGACTTATTGTAGCTTGCAGGTATTTTCAGTTATATATATACATGACTTGCTTTTTTATTATACACTTGTCAAGATTTATCCTTTATTTTATGCACATTTATTTATGTTGATGTATGCATGTGTTATTGTGAATGCGACTATTTTTAATTATATGATGTATGCATATGGAAGAGATGAAATGATTTGTTGATAAATCGACGGTGGCACCATAGACTATACAAGATTAACTAGCTTTCTGTACTATGTGATTGCTTTGTGAGATGACTTTGCATGTGTAGTTTTTTGTTTTGTAGTTTCGGATGGTGAGAAAAGTAATGAAATGTACAACAATTGTTTTAGAATGCAGTTAAGGTTTCTCTGAGACTCAGATGCTTTAATTAACTAATCAATACTGTACATTATCTTACAAGAATTTTGAACAAGGTACGAATCATACTTGAGTTTGACCAAGTTATTTCACATCTTTGTGTGTGCAATTGAGTTTATTTATGTGGTATTTGTCAGGATACCGCCAGTGCCAGGTAGGCTGTCCACCAAACCTGTACTGAGGATCGCGTAATTAGCTCCACTAACTCCTTTGTTGTATTTAGTACTATTAATCCACGGGGTAATCTAGAATACCATAAGCTAGATCATCCACATGCAAACATTGGTCTACTCACACACAAAGTTAATGTGATAGACATATCGTCATGTGTTTAGGATACCACCATTGCCAGGTAGGCTATCCACCAAACCCATAATGAGGATCACCTAAATGGTTCTTCAAATTCTAAGAATTTAAGGGATTCAAGCTCAGGTGTCTTTCAGTTGCTCAACTTGTTGGGTTACTTGCTCTCATACATGGTGATGAAAATCACTATTTATTTTTCTCTTTTGTTTTTTTTTTTTTGAGCAAGGGGTTTGAGTAGTGGTGATAACCACTGTTATTATATTTATTGTTGCCTTTTGAGTATTTAGATTTGGCCTTGTGGATGACTACCCATCCTTTTCAAGGACATGTAGTACGAATCCTTACGACTTTGGGGACCAAAGGGGAGTGGGGATATTATTATGTAATGGCATTGATATTTGAGGCCTTGGGGATGACTACCCATCCTTGTCAGGGGCATGTAGTATGAATCCTTACGACTTTGGGGCCAAAGGTGTTTGGGATTTTTCATGGTGGGCTTTTGGGATTTCTCTTGTGATGACATTGATCCTTTTAGGCCTTGGGGATGACTACCCATCCTTGTTAGGGGCGTATAGTACGAATCCTTACGACTTTGGGTACCAAAGGTGTTTTGAATGTTTTTTATAGTGGTGAAAACCACTGTTTACTATGGGGAATTGGATGGGGAAGAGCTTGTCCTTTTTTCAACTCTTAGCATTCTTGAACCATTCGTACAGGGGGATGAGTAGGATAATCTTTCACCTATGGTACCCTAGACTGCTTTGTAGGTTTCATCTTTCATTCATACAACTTGGGAATTTTTATGTGTTTCAACTTGTATGGGGATGCTACGTAACAAGATGTGATCCAAGTAAACTCTGCCTTTGTAAAATATGTCTGACTTTGTATAGTTTTTGACTAGAAATCTAAAGACAACTGAATGATGAAAAACCCTAACGACATTAGTGGACAACTGATTATAATATGGCAAAAATACAAAGGGCATTATTTTGGATGGATGTTTTTACAAAATGGACTGAATGTGGAAAATGACGAAATTGCCAAGTAATTACAGTCTATGGTGCATTTGACTTGTATGACCAACAAATATGCAATGTATGTATGTGATGCCTAATGCAGCTTATTATTATTATTTTTGTTTATATTTTGTTTTTGATTTTTAAGAGTATGCATGGAATTGAGATGCAATTTTTTTTGTTATTTTTTTTTATTATCTTTTGTTTTTGTTTGTTTTTGAATATTTGTTTTTGACCAAGTGATTGTGGGAACCCTTAGAGCTTTTGGTTTGACCAAAGGGTTTATGGATACCTTTGGGGCATTTGAGGTTGACCAAGCGATTGTGGGAATCCTTGGAGATTTTGGTTTGACCAAAGGGATTATTGATACCTTTGGGGTGTTTTAGGTTGACCAAGCGATTACGGGAATCCTTGGGGCTTTTGGTTTGACCAAAGGGATTATTGATACCTTTGGGGCGTTTTAGGTTGACCAAGCGATTGCGAGAATCCTTGGGGCTTTTGGTTTGACCAAAGGGATTATAGATACCTTTGGGGCATTTTTGGGGTTGACCAAGCGATAGCTGGAATCCTTGGAGCTTTTTAGGTTGACCAAGCAATTGCTGGAATCCTTGGAGCTTTTGGGGTGACCAAGCGATGGCGAGAACCCTTGGAGCTTTTGGTTTGACCAAAGGGATTATAGATACCTTTGGGGCATTTTTGGGGTTGACCAAGCGATAGCTAGCATCCTTGGAGCTTTTTAGGTTGACCAAGCGATTGCTGGAATCCTTGGAGCTTTTGGGGTGGGCTATGGCTCTTTAAATGTGGAATGGCCTCAAATGACTGATGTTCAAGGGTTCTAGTTCCCTGATTCCATCAAGAGAGGCTAGCCGATATGTTCCAGGTCCTATTTTACTGTCAATTACATAAGGACCTAATCAGTTTGCCATGAACTTGTCTCTTAAATGGGGTGACAAGTTATAACTTTGTTGGTTCTCTTTTAATACCAAGTCACGAACCTAAAAGTCCCTCAGGTGAACTTTCATGTTGTATGCTTTCTTAAGTCGCTCTTGATAGATACATAAATTCTTGGGAGCATTGATGCATCATTCATCGAGCAACATAAGCTGGTCTAATCGGGCCTATCGCGCAGTGTCATCATCGATGAACTCTTGCATTGATATGCGCAGGGAAGGTATTTTCAACTCGAGAGGCATGACAGCCTCGGAGCCATACACCAGCCAAAATGGAGTTGCCCCCGTGGGCATCCAAATGCTAGTGCGATAAGCCCATAGGACAAGTGGTATTTGGATGTGCCAATCCTTATGACTATCTGCGACTATCTTTTTAAGGATGGTGACTAACGTTTTGTTTGACACCTCTGCTTGCCCATTTGCTTGCAGATAATAGGGTGTTGAAAAACTATGTTGAATTTTGTACTTTGTTGTCAATGCACGCACATATTTGTTCTTAAATGATGTCCCATTATCCGAGATGATCTTGGATGGAATACCAAAATGACATATGATGTTATGGAAAATAAAATCCGCAATGCGGGTCCCAGTCGTAGAGGTAAGCATAATTGCTTCCACCCACTTGGTGAAGTACTCTGTGGTCGTTATGATAAATGTGTGATGACCTGACGATGCAAGGGAGATCTTTCCGATGAGATCTAAGCCCCACTACAAAAATAGCCAAGCCGATTGGATCAGCTGCAAGGCTTGAGAAGGTACACGTGTCAAATTAGCATGGTGTTAACATTTCACGCACTTCCTTACATATGCGCAACAATCTCGCTCTAAATATGGCCAATAATATCCCATGCGAAGAATGCGCTTGGTGATGGCCATACCGTTGAAGTGGCCATCGCACATACCATCGTGCGCTTGGGTGATTGCCCAAGTGGACTCTTGCTGGTCCAAGAAATGAAGGAGGATTCCTTTGTAGCTTTGACGGTACAAAATGTCTCCTAGCAAGACATGTTTTGCCGCTTTCTGTTTGAATGATATTTTTGTGGCATGCGACAATCCAAGTGGGAGGCTACCTAACTTGAGATAGTCTCTTATGGGTGTGTACCAATCCTGCTGATCAGAAACCTCAATGGTATGAACTACAAATCCCTCTTGAAGCTCGTCCCTAGCAAAAGCTGAGTGGAAAAGAACCTGTAAGAATAGCATTGTGTTGCTATTAAGAGGGGTTGGGGAGAACAAGGACCCCCAGTTGGCATGATTCAGATTATCATGGATTCGAGAGAACCTATCCTGAGACGATTCAATCTGTATTAGGTGGATTCCTGGCTTTAGGTCAGATTTTGCACGCTCCATCGTGGATTGCGATAATTTTTTGACTTGAATGGTTGTCATCTGACCAAAAGGGTTTTGCGGGATTAGTGACCCCAAGGAGGCCATAGTGTCCGCAAAACGATTCGATGATCGAGGGAGTGACTCGATGTCATACCATTCAATATTTTCTAGGAATTTATCCACAAGGGCTTTGTAGGCCTGTAGAACTGGACATTTGCATTGGAATACCCCTTTCACTTGGTTGACAATTAACAACGAATCACCAAAGATGTTCAAGTGTTTTATGTTCATGGTGATGGCTGTCTGAAGACCTATGAGCAAGGCTTCGTATTTGACATTGTTATTGGTGCACAAGAAATTAAGTTTAAATGATAGAGGCATTGGAGCCCCTTGCGGTGTGAAGAATACGATTCCCACGCCACCCCCTTGCTCACATTTTAAACCATCAAAAAATAGGGTTATGTCAGCTTGGGACTCAGGCTCATCAGAATCTGGTGATTCTAAGACATGGAAGACCCCATCATCAGGAATCTCTATGGTCAGAGGTTGATCGTCTTTGAGAGGAGCCTCTGCTAGTTGATCGGCGATGACTTGACCTTTGATGAAATTTTATCCAATGAATTTGATGTCAAACTCCATCAACAACATGATCCATTTCATCGTGCAACTACTATGATAAGTATGACTCATCATGTACCACAATGGATTCTCCTTAGACACAACATACGTCGTATTTCTTAGCATGTAATGGTGTAGCTTTTTGGTGGTAAATACCACTGCTAAGCATAGATTCTCAACGTATGCATAGTTAAGTTCATAACTGACCAGGGTATGACTAAGATAATAAGTAGCCTGTTCTTTATGTAGTTCATTTTTTTGGGCTAGCATGGCACCCAGTGCCACTTCAGTAGTTGAGATGTATAAGTAGAACGACACTCCTGGTCTAGGTGGTGCTAATACTGGCAGTGAATCAAAGTATTGTTTGATGTCATCGAAGGCTGACTGGCACTCGTCATCCCAGTGAAATGCTACCCCTTTGTGCAATAATTTATTCATGGGTCGGCACTTGTCAGATAGCTACGCTATGAAGCGCTTGATTGATGCGACCTTTCCCTACAAGCTTCTGAGCTGCTTGATAGTGGTTGGGGGAAGCATTTCAAGGATTGCCTTGACTTTGTTTGGATCTACCTTGATGCCTCGTTTTGAGACTATGAAACCCAAGAGTTTTCCAGATGTGATGCCAAATATGCAATTCTTGGGGTTTAGTTTGACTTTATGTTCGATGAGGCGATCAAGGATCTTGCTCAAGTCATCGAGATGATGTGGGTGCAAAAGAGATTTGGCCAAAAAATCATCCATATAATCTTCCAAAGTTTTATGCATGTGATCATGGAATATGTATGTCATAGCACGTTGGTAGGTGGTGCTAGCGTTTTTAAGGCCAAAGGGCATGACCTTATAAAAAAATGTCCCCCAAGGCGTCATGAACGCCGTTTTGAGTTGGTCATCAGGATTGACACGAATCTGGTTGTATCCCAAGAAACCATCCATGAGGGAAAGCATTTTGTGGCTTGTTGTAGCATCTACCAATGCGTTGATGCTAGGCAAGGGGAAATCATCCTTGGGACTCGCTTTGTTTAGATCTCAAAAATTGATGCATATGCGAATCCTCCCGTCAGGCTTCTTGATGGGTACCATGTTGGACAGCCATGGTGGGTAATCCACGCAGATGACAAATTGTGCATCCAACAACTTTTATAGATCATCTTTGACCATTAATGCTACTGTTGGGTGCATCTTACGTAGTTTTTGCTTGACTGGCTTGACTGTTGGATCAAGCGTTAGATTATGCGTGACTAGCTGCAGGTCTAGCCCTGGCATGTCTTTGTAGGACCATGCAAAAACCTCCTTCTTCTCTTTAAGAAGGGCAATGTAATTGACTTGCTCTTCGGGGGATAGACTTACCCCCAACTATATGATTTGTGGATTCACTAGATTAGAGCCGATGTCTACGTTAGTCGTCTCTTCGACTAACATGTGGGACTCGTCCTCCAACTGGTGTGGAGTTGGGATCAGGTGGATATCATTTGCTGAATTTAGATCTATGTTTGGAACGTCAGGTTCCTCTTCAACGTGGAAGATATCCTGAGTTTGTCCTAGGGTGAAATGAAGCATCTCACCGCAAGGCCAGTACTCTAATGGGGATGGTGGCGAGTTAGCGTGATCCCAGTCTATGGCATCTAGGTTTAGATACAATGGTCATGTTGGATCGGATATATTATGGATGGGGGCAGTTAAGTCAATCGAGATCATGTTTAGATACAATGGTCATGCTGGATCGGATAGATTGTGGATTGTGAATTTGGTCTCCATTACCGTGCGGGTGGTGACTCGGATATCCTTGGTGATATTTGTGCTCCGAATCTTGCTCTGTGGGTATTGGCACAAATGGATCAGCCCTATGTGTAGATAAAAGGACAGGGTCTACCCTTGGCACTGATGGCTTTATAGGGTCTTTGGGTGGAAGGTGCTCGTTGTATGCCTAAAGTGGTAGATGCAGCACTTGGTCCAACTGTGCCTGGTTCAAATGCCACCTATGCCTTGGACCCATGTTTAGTTGTTCAAACATGTCGTCAATGTCCATGGGGTATTGTTGCTTCTGCATATGGTTGAGATATGCCATCTCAGTCTCATCTTCATAATCACTATTGAAGATCCATAGGCCTTCATTTGCTATGACAATTGTTTGCAACATGTGAGGCTCGTTCTGCTCAAGCAAGTTGATTTGGTCCCATCGAGGTTGTTTCGCTCTCTACGGGAGAACTTGATTCTCTTGTGGTGGCAATTTCTCGATTGGAGCATTCAAGGGGAATATTGCCACAAAGTTCTCCTGATAGTCATCTATGGGCATCACTTGCGAATGATTGCTATCGGACTCGAAAGGGTCCCAAGGTGCTACCTCATACTCTGACTCGTCTTCTGAAGATCCTTCTTGGCCTTGTCTATATCCCTCTTGGAGGCAAGTTCTTGAAATTTCCCCTTTCTCGATCGAAGAGGAGGGGTTGTTGAGGCCCACAAGGTTGGTTGTTAGCAATGGGAGATAATCCCCAAATGTGTATGTTGTTTTAGGATTGGCATATGGATCTTGTGCCAACCCATCATTGTTGCCTAGCCCTAGGCCTTGCATGTTTTCTACCAAGATGTCAAGGGGCAAAGGGTGGTTGAACCCTACTCCTGATTTTTCGTATGGCATCTGATATCTTGGTTGACAAAGAGCGCGCACTCCTTGTTCATATCTGCCCAACCTATATCCATGCCAATTACATTGACCAAGGTATTTCAAAGCGAAGTTTGGGTTGGATAGATAGTTGACGTTCTCAGTAAAGGGCTCTTCGTCCTCTTCTTCTTGCAAGTAAGGTTCAATGTCGTTGTCGAGGCCCCCATATACAAAATTTGTTTGATTTGGTGGGTAGCCCAAAGGGACAATAGTGTCGATGGGGAGGTGAGGTCCTCCAATGTCCTGCATGGACTCAAGCGCGGGTGTTGCTACAATGTTTCGCACTAGATACTCCCCTAGGCCCATATTGGCCATCTCAACGATGATCATTGGTGGTTGAGGGGGAGGTAATGGGATTTCTTCTTGGGTCCACTCCATGTAGGATGAAACCGACGTCTCGACTTCCATTTGACTAGGCACCTCTTCGATTGAGACGGTTGAGACTAATGGTGGTATCTCTTCCAGGGGCTTCTTCCCATTGTCCTTCGATGTGGCCATCGTAGGTGGTGTCATTGGTGAAGGACTAGACGATGAAGATGGGCTCAGTTGGTGATTTGATGGACTTAATAGCGATGATGTATGCAAAATCAAACCCTATTTGGATGGGTTCAACTGAAAGTCCAAATGTGTCGATGGGAGGGTCGATTGGGGCATCAGCTGCACCACATTGCAATACTTGAAGGGCTCTAAGTCTACCGGGACTACATGCACTTGCCCTTCGTATGTGTACTTTAGGCATTGATGGGCTATCGAAGGGACACACTTCATGTCCCTGATCCAAGGCCAACCCAACAAGATGTTGTAGGCCATATCACCTTTTAGGATGTGGCACAACGTAGGAATAGTCTTTTGTCCCACTTGGATGGGCAGGACAATTGTGCCAACCGTCGAGCATATCACGTCATTGAATGCTCGAAGAGTATAGGTGGAGGCCACTATGTGAGATGCTGGCAACTTGAGGTGTTTCAATGTTGTTGTTGTGATTATATTACTGGACGAGCCAGTGTCCACCAACACCCTCTTAAATGAAATCCCGTTGACCCACGTAATGATGTGCAGGGGTGGATCCGCCATATCACCAGTCATCGATTTTAGTTCTTCTCTAAATGTGATGACTGGTTTTGTACATCGTTTTACATGTCCCACAAAGTTTTTGAAAGAGTTTGCTTTGTGGGGCTGTAGCTCGATGGCTTTGAGTATCTCCATTAGAGCCTCCTAATGGTGCGGTGATTGTTGGATGAGCTCATAGATGGAGAGCCTAGCCGATGTGGTCCTTAAAATTTGGGTAAGTTAAATCCAAATTGTGGCCACTGGTCTAGGTAGGGGAGGTTGCGTAGGGTGTTGTTGAGGTCGTGACATTGATGGAACCTCTCCTGTAGTTGCAGTGGGGGCAGTTGTGCTTGGGTACCTCTTGTTTTGTGTCACTATGTTTATCATCCCTATATACCCTTGCATGGGGCAGTTTTGTGTCACCTCATTGACTTGTAGAGTCTTTTCCTACGCATCATGGGCAGGCAGGGGATATTTGAAGACCTCCATCTGTTGGTTGCTTGGTGCTACGGGATTATCCACCGCTAGCGTTTTATTGTCTATGAGGCCTTGCCCTAAGATCTTGAACTGCCAACATGCGTAAAGGTCATGTCATTTTTGTCGTTGAAACCTACAGTACAAGTATTCCCTATAGCCCTTGGGTTTTGACGTGTTGGGGTCTACAGGTCGACTTTTTGGTAGGTTTATCAAGTTTGTCATGGACAAACAATCAAACAAGGAGTCTTTAGACTCTGTGAAGGGTGTGAATTGTCGCCTAGGGTGACACTGCTGATTTTGCTCTTGTCTATGATTTTCCTTTTCATAACTGTCAAGAGGAACTGCCTGATAATTAGCCTTTGGTGGCTGTGTCGTTTGTGCAGGCTTTGGTATGTTTATGGCAACCTGATTGACCGCAACGGGTTTCGGTTATGCAGACCCAATTTTGGCATTCTTGGGCCACTCTTTCTTACATGGCTTGGAAATCTTGCCATCCTGTATCTTGATCTTCTCAATGATTATGGCTTGCACTAGGGCTTCCTCGAGAGTGGCATATTACTGCAGCTGCAATAGCATGGAGATAGACCTTAGGCAACTTTTCAAGAACATTTGGGTTAGGTCGGTCATGGGAGGGAGGTAAGGAAGCTTTGAAAGCAATGTCCTCCATAGATTCCCATAAGCTGCCATGGTCTCCTCCTCATACTATCTGAGGCTAGCTAGGTCACTTAATGATGCCTTCTTCTTGGTGTTGAAGGCAAAATGTTTGAGGAATGCGTCCACTAGCTGGTCCAAGTTACTGATGCTATGCTTTGGCAACTAGGTAAACCAATTCGAGGCAAGGCCTACGAACGTGGTTATAAATGTTCTTAGAAGTAAAGCATCGTTGTCCTGAATGCCAAAGCATTGACTCAAGAATCTTGTCACGTGCTCTTGGGCATCTTCATCCCCTCTAAAGATTGCCAATTGAGTCATTTTGAAGTGTTCAGGGTATGGGGGTGCCGACACTGAAGGATGCATAGGGTGATTGCAGAGCTGGCATAAAGTGGGCTTTTGGGGCCCAAAAGTCTTGGTCTCCACAGACTCTAAGCGCTCTAGCAATTCTTTGTATGCATCAAAAGATTTTATCTCTTCCTCCATGGTTTGTTCCCGTTGCGAATTGTAGGGAACTGGAGGCCTATGGAGGGGTATCCGAATAGTGCCCCCCTACCTTGGTAGGGCATTTCAACCCGCTCTTCTTCTTGCTCAAATCCCTCATAGGCTTCTTGAGGAGTCTATGGGTGTTCCCTATAAAAATGAATGGGCACCTAAGGAAGGTTCCCATCATTGGTTCTAGGGGTGGCATCCCGTTCAGGTCTCAGAGGTCTTGGAGGTAACACTTGATAGGATCATGGAGACTTGTCTTGCACTAAGGGGTTGTGCCTCTCATGAATTTTTGTCCTATGCGTGCGAGGGGTTGGAATCTTCTCAGGAATAGTGTTCTGGAGCAGCTCATCTGTCTGGCATCGAATGCACTCTTTGTTAAGATGATACAGTTGCTCTAACTACTGCTAATCTTACCTAAGCTATGTGATTTGTGCTTGGCAGGTGGCATGTTTGGCAAATGCCAAGTCAATTTGTTTCGTTGTCTTATGTTTAGGAAGCCTAGATGCCTCTCCTACATGTCTATCTCGGTCATGGTGATCCAAGATCTCTATGGGTCGTTTTCCTCTATCGAGGTTAGCGGCATTCACCTGAGGCTCTGGCCTCCATAGGTGATCTTGAAAATTAGTAGGTGCATAGGCGGATTGCTCCCGCGTGGTGTATTGCTCTCAAGGAATATACTGGTCTTCCTCATGCTCCCTTTCGTACATGTGAAAGGGACGGGCAGAGTTGGCTCGCCTTGTCTAAAGAGCCTTGCGCTCTAGATTTAGTCTATTATTCCTAACAGTAATGAGAGGTAGAAGGGGGATGATATAATCATGTGGTCCCTCCTTGTGAACCCTATGATCTAGCGCTTCATCGCGCAATGGCCACTCATAATGAGCATCTAAGGGAGCCTTCTCATCTATGTTGAGTGTCACGTGTATGTACTCCTCCTGAAAGGGTCTATGTTGAACGGGAGTACCCCTCGAAGGGGTGCCTCTATAGTCCCATTTTGTAATTTCATGATGTGGACTATGTTGTGGGTCAGGTCACCAAGGTGGTATGACCAAGTCCTTGGGGCTATACCGGAGGTGACTTGTGCCCCCTTGCACACTTTCTGCAACTTCTGCCCATGATTGGGCTTGGCTACGGGTGTACACCATGGTGGTGGTTCTCTAAAATATGCGTATGTTTTTATCTTCTTTACAATTTTTTATGCTACACCAAACAAACGGGACCACACACACAAAGAAGTGATTATCTCATTTATAGATTAAAGGTGTGTCCTAGATCTGGTTCAGTGTGTTTTGATTTTTGTTTTGAAAACCTTGTAAAGAAATTTTTGTGTACATGCAATATGAGGGCTCTTATATCTCCCAAAATGGTCACCCCTTCAATATACCACTGCCAGGCCGTTATACCGAACCTCTCAATATACCCACCCTTATGTGAGGGAAACTATTAGTACGTGAGAGCAGAACAGTACGTGGAACATATGCGTTATAGAAGGGGAACTGCTCTATTTTTGACAACTACCATAGAAGACTTATCCTCATGCACTGGGAATCACCCCCGCTACTCATTAGGATTTATGTCTAACAACAGTCACGATCGGGGTTATGTATGCAAAATTCAAGCCAAGGTGGTGATGAAATCCACTGTTGGTCTTGGTCAAGTGTTGGGGTTTTACGACCAACTCCTTGATGTTTATATTATAACATGGTGTGTGGGGTTCTTTTTATTTGTGCAAAGAAAGAAAACATGCAGTAAAATTTTCTATGCAAGCAAAGAAACCATAAAATCATAGAAACAAAGACAAAATTACAGAGAGTGTTCAGACAACCTACCTCTTCTCTGCCCACACCAGATGCATCTAAGTTTCTTCTCAAAAAATGTATAGAGAGCTAATAATCCCGAGGTGGGGTGAATAGCAGATCTGTATTCGTCATAGGGTGGGACAAATTCCTATTCGTCCCTGGGTGACACGAATTCCAGCTCTGTATTCGTCACAGGGTGGCATGAGCAGCAGTCCAGTGCCTAAAGGATTAACACCTGTAAGCAAAGAACACAAAAGTTTGATCAAAAACTTGATCCCAAAATTAGGGGATAGAGTCCCACCATGATCGCCACTAAAAGCACTAAGATACGGAAGCACAGGCACACCGGGTGCGATGCAAACAAAAGCAAATGTAACGCTAAGTCCTACGAATAAACAAAGAACGAGTGCATGAAAAGGGAAAGTGAAGCATGAATGAAATGAGATGTAAAGCAAAAGTAAAATGCAGCCTATTTTATTGATTTTGCTTGAGATCAAGTTACAATACGTCTCCCCCATTTTCAGGGGCTAGGAGCGTTCGATACAATTGTTACACCAACGGATGATACGCTTCCCTTCGGGATCTTTTGCGTGCCCACATTTGAAATGGGTGGGCCAAATGTCACCACCACTTGCATGAATGCATCTGTAGTTCCTTTCTTCCCCTCCAGTTTCGATATCCTACGTTCATATAAACAACAAACGATTAATAGCACATGCGGATGGAGGGAAACATGCAATCCCCAAGGCCTCCGATTAATGCATACATGAAATAAATAAAAAAATAATCAAAACATATCAGAATAAGATGAAACTTTAAAAAAAGCATGTAAAAATCATCATGAACACACTCCAAAAGGAATAGTCGAGAAATCTATTGTAGGTTTCTAATCGCTCCGGGGTGGGGCGATTAGGACTGTCATAGAATGCCCAAAAGTGACCTCCAAAATGTCCCATCCAGAGGCCTCCAAAACACCTAAAAACTTGGGGTTAGGAAAAATGGGAAATTTTGAGATGACCCAGAAGTTCGGATTTGGCTGATTCTGCCCTGATCGCCCTGTATATAAAGGCGCTCCCTGTATATTAGTGAAAGCATAAAATAATGAAAACACAGTCAAAACTTATCAGAATGGCATGAAATTTGAATGGAAAAATATAGGAATGACATAAAACAATATGAAAAAGAAACAATTAAGAAATATATTGTAGATTTCTAATCGCTCTAGGATGGGGCGATTAGGACTACAGCAGTGCAGGGGGCACCCGGGGGTAGGACGCCCACCGTTTGGGGCTTGTTTTTGATACCAATCCACTTGGGATGGGTCCAAAACCTCCTATGGGGTTGTGTCAGCAAATTGGGTGTGGGATTGTGGCCAATTTTTTAGGTTTTGGGTCTGAATTGCGCTCCTAATGTTCACCCAATAACCTCCCTTCCAAAAGAGAGATCAAGGATGTAGGAAGCACAATGAGGGTGAGGGTATAATTTGGCAACACTCCGTTTCTCCAAATGATCCTGCTCTATTTTTTTCTTGGGGTGAGGATGCTCACCCTTTTATAGACCTAGGGTCTCTCTCTTTGAATGCGCATGCAAGGGCGCCACTTGGCTTGCCATGCCTTTTTTTGGGATAAAATATTCTTCCTTGATTTAGAGTCTCCTTGCATGAGGCCTCCATGATCAAGTCATGCTTGACTGAAGTCCCTCTCTCTGATTTGAAGTAGTTCCTCGTAATTGCATGCCCTAAAGGCACAATTAAGTGGCGGACCTGTCGAGGTTTGACTTTTTGCCAGTCAAACCTACTAATCATCCCACCCTGGGACAATTGCTGCTAATCATCCCAGGGTGGGACGAATAGGATTTTGATAGGATTTTAATCATCCCATGGTGGGACAAGTAGGGAGCAAAGTTCTAAAAAGGTGCCAAATTGACCTCTGACCTTCCAAAACTGATTTGGGAGTGGTTAGGACCATTGTTTAACCTTTGGGGGCTCCTCTAGGGGTCATGTATGCCAACTCGATCAATGCTTGTAGCCGCATAATCGAATTGGTGTTGTTTTGGTGTCTACAACAATAACATAATATTATAGTAGAAGCTAGATTAAATCATGGATATTTCACTCCAAAAGAAGAGGCAAAGAAATCTTGTCTACAACATCAAATGTCAAAGGCCATCATAGCTCACTCTAACAACCATTAGAAAAATAAACAAGGACATAAGAGATTCAAAAGGAATTAAAGGTATAAAGGAAAATGTGGAGGAAAATTATAAGACAAAGCAGGTAGAAGATGTCATGTTTATTCTAGGGAAATCATCTACATATTCCTCAAGTAGTTAAAAATCCTCTCTAGGGAAAAGAAATTAATTAGTGTAGAGGTTATTTCTTACACTTTAGGGATTTAAGAGAAGTAAAATAAAGAAATAAGTATTTGAGGAAATTCATAGCATTTTATGATTTTTAGGATAACATAATAAGGTAATTCATATGGAGGAGCATCCTTGGAATTTAGGGTCTCCAAGTAAACATAAATAAGAAAGTGCTTTTGAAGTTATTCCTTGCACATCAAATACTTTAGACTAAGATAAACCTATAAATGATAAGTCTTGCTATGAACAATATGAAGTAGTCGAAGAGATTGATGAAGATGAAAATGTTGGTGGGGATGATAAAATGAGAGGAAGATCCGAGAAGCAAAAACAAAGAGAAAAAGAATTTTGAAGGGATAATGATACACAAACACAAAAGCAAATCACAAGTGTTAACGAGTTATGGAGTTAAACCCACAAACGAAAACTAAAATAGATGACGAAAATGATATCTTGAAATATTAAGGATATGAATAAGACCCCTTAAAAAATAGGTATTAGGTAATTAAAAAGTCATTATAGCCACCATATTTATTGATATAAAAAGTAGACAACAAATACTTTATCCATTTTCCATGTTGATTATCATTTTTGGCAAAATTTAAATTTAAAGGCCAATTAAACTTGAAAGTTTCTCTTATTAAAAATAATATGGAGTTGATTGCAAAAATATAACAGTTTTAGGAAGATGATGAATATATTTGATAGAAACACAAATCAAGAGTATCTTTAATAAAAAACAAGTTGGTATACTTTAGTCAACCTGATAGGAATGTAATGCTTTATTATTTTAATGGGATTGGACCCTAATAGAAGCCACACATAGCTCTAAAAAATTATTTACATGCATATATGTATTTAAAATTGTCTTAGAGAATAATTACATAGATAGACAAGGAGGGAGGGAAAGAGGAAAGAGGGTAATGAATGTTGATGTATATTTAACTTATTTGTATTTAAGTTGTATTTTACATTTCTATATGTAAGTAATCAATATTTATGTGTATGTTGTAATTGAATCTCTTTTCTATACACACTTCTTAAGGTTCATATCAAAGTATAAGTGTATTTAAAATATTGAGATCATTCATTCTAGAATTTAACATCTTTAATGTGCATTAAGGTCATGAATTCAATATTATTATTATTATGTAGCAAATTTTAACAATTATTACATAAAACTATTGCTTACACTTCACTTCTAGTCTAGCAAACACTTTGGTGAATAAAACATAAGTCTATTTTTAACATGTATAATTTATGAGAAAGCCTTAATGCATAAAAAATAAAAAAAATATGAGAATAACTTGCAATGATAAGGTTAACCCATAATATGTTGGTTGTTTTGAAACATGTGGTGTTAAGCATTACTTATGGCTAAAACTGATTTTTGTATTATATTTATTGTATATCCTATTGACTTTTATATACTTTTGATTGGTTGTTGTATCATAATATTTTAATAATAAATCTTGAGGTCAGCTCTTTAACATTGATTTAATGTCACATATAATCAATTATTCATACTCTTTGAAACCTATTTTTTTATTAGGCGAAGTGTTATTAATCACTTTTAGTGAGATTATATCGGTGTTTATAGACACCCTTCGTATTTCTCTGTGCTATATATGTGAATTATTTCTTTCTCTATGTAGTGTGTTGATTCTCGTTCGTTTGTAGAAGGTATTGATAAACCCAATACATCACTTTTGAATTATACTAAATAAATGTAATTATGTGATTTTAATCTATGTAAATTGATTATCATATTCTATTTCAATGTCATTGCTTCTTCCAATTATTTCACTATAATGCTCATCTCTCGTCTATTTAAGAAGTTTATTCCCATATCTATCTATCTATTAATATATCTATCTATATAACCTACATGGACTTCAAAATAGATCCTTAAGTATAGTGTTTAATTAATAAAGTATCTAGAAGATCCTTTTGTCTAATATTGGAAAAAATACTTTTTTTCTATAAAATAAGAATGACTAGTGTTTTGTATTTTTTAATGAATGTACAATAAGGATCGTAAATCTTAAATTATATAATAACAAAGAAAAACCACCTAACTAACAATTTTCCTATATCTTATGGTAAAAAATAAAATATAAAAGACCCCTCTTAAAATATTAATATTCAAGGAGGTCAACTAAGATAGTTTTAAGTTGAGATACCTTAGTGATTGTGAATTTATAGAATTCTTTTTTTCTAATAACTTTAATTAGAAAAAGTCAATTTCCTTTGTAAATATTATTTTAGAGAATAGTACATTTATTTATTTATATATAATTAGAGGGTGATAACCATGGTGCAAGTGAAACATATATACAAATATTTTAAATCCCTAAATGATAATTTAATAAAAAATCAATTTAAGAGTAAGGTGTTTACAAAAATGTTAAGTGAAATTTGAATTACTAATGTTTGGAGAATCATTTTTTAACAATGACTTAGTGGGGATGAGCATTACTTTTATGATATAACAATAATACCTTGTATTTGTTTATTGTGGCCTCTATGCCCTCAAGGCATGTGAATATAGAGAGATACATGGCTTCTCAGGAACATTTTATGTTAATATGATGGCAATGGCCATCCTACCCATGTTAGAAAGGTAGGTGTGTTAAGTGTGAGATAATGTGAAGAATTTAATAACACTAATTTCTCCAACATTTTATTTATCATAAAAAGGAGACTCCATTGTAGGAGCTTGACCCCACCATTATTATGATATTTGGACCTATTCTTGGGGATGTTAGCAATTTTACCACCTTTGTAACTAACAACATATCCAAATTAAAACATAGTTCAATTTATGTTTAGTTGTCCATATTGGTTTGCTATGAATGTGATTTTTTATCTCAAACTCAACCCATTAGTTATTTTCTTCAACTCAACTACGATTTTCCATGGTTTCTTTAGATCCCATTTTTGTTCATGGTGGTGAGGTTGAAATTTCTCCATAGCTCATGATAAGAATTACACAAGGGATGTATGATTTTAGTATCACCCATACTCCTATTCAAAATAGTAATTCCCTCCTATAACAACAATCTATGACCATTCTCTACCTCCCACATATGTCTATTTCAATTTTCTTAGAATTTTTTTCCATTTTTTGTCCATACGAGAGTTTGATATGGATAATTATTCTCCCATTGAGTTTCAATTTCCTACCATTATGCCTATTTCTCTAGCCTAGATAGGTCCATATATTGTTGCAGTGCAAGGCTACTAGAAGAGTAGTAGTTGAGAGGATCTTAGGGTGTCACAATAGTCCATAATTGTATTAATCTCAAATTCCAACCAAGTTACATAATTAGTTCCTATTATTAATTTTTCTTACCATATGAAGGATAAAGAGGCAAAGGTTCATTACAATCATGATATTCTACCAATGGTATCATAGTGGTAGGACTTTATTTTCAAATTAAGAGCACATGGAGGAAATGCAAATTGATGTTATATCCACCATAAGCAAGCAAGCATTGACTAAGATTTTAGAAGATCTAGAACATGATATGAGGTCTAATAGATGCCTTGCCATAAAAAAATGAAGACAAAAACCTTCTCTTGCATAGGAAAGTGTTAGTAAGAACTAGAAAATGTTAAAGGAAAATTATCATTTTTCATAGAGGGACACATATAGAGAATGAATTTTACAAGTGGGTTAAAATTAATTTGCAAAAAAATAGTTGCATTGATTGAGTAAATTAGGGTTCTTGGGAAATGGTGCATATCATCTCAATTTAGATGAGAATAAGCTTTTGAGTCTATATGGCTATTTGAAAATTGAGTAATTTGTAGTGAGGTATACTATGTATGGCCCTAGTCCTTTGAATTCCACTTGGAGAGGACATGAATTATTGCTCTAAGTGATGTTTCCCTTCCTTAATCTGATCTTTAGGCCTTACATTTAGGTTTTTTCAACTCAAAAGGATAATCTGGTGTAAGAATCAACACAAGAAGTTCTCATTGTTTTGGGTTCATCCATGTACTAGTGTAGAAATGAATTGGATGATAAGATTCTAAAATATATAAAATTAAATATCCTTGGTTTTGATAGTAATTAGAAGTGAGTCTATATTAATCAATCTATTGTATATTTCTTGTGTCAAAATATATGTCTATAGAGAGGAATTATCCCCATAAAAATATAAATTTTAATATATAAATTCAAAGTTAAAAAAGTGATAAAAGAAATTTAAAAAATTGATTGAAATATTGATAAGAATGTAGCATATTCTAAATTATAGATAAAATTAGATTTTATATGAAAAATATAGAGAGTATAGAGAGCATCCCTCTTGATGTAAGTTCTATACTTCCTTGCAATTATTGGTTGACAAACCTAGCCCAATGGTAATAATAGATCACCACATACAATGCAGCCACACTATGGCAAAAGTTTAATAGCCACGCACATACATAAACTCGAAGAGAAAGCAACAATAGACAAAAGCGTTTATAATACTAAAGTTGATCCATCTTTATATGATATATTGACTACCTAACTTTGGGAGTGTCCGTCTGTTATATGAAATGATGTGATTGAACTATGTGCAGATCTATCATTATTCCCATATTCAAGTTCCATCGCTCCTTGCAGTTCCTTTGCTACCGTGTTCATTTCTGGCCTCTTCATTGATTGTCGTTCGACACATTTACATGCAATCTCCGAGACCTTCAATGCAGATTGTTTATTATATTGGTTGCTCAATGAAGGATCCATAAAGTCTTCCAATCTATCTGGAATCAGCTTTATTTTCTAGAAATAAACATAATAAAAATACATAGTTGTTATTAAGAATACCATAGGGATCACAAAACCTTAATTTTATTAAAAAAAAAAGTAATTTACCTTTTCCAATGTTCCTTCACTAGGTCGCGTTCCTGAAATAATCTCCAATATGACTACACCGAAGCTATAAACATCGCTTTTTTCAGTGAGTATGAAGGTCCCATTATATCTGTACAGATTTTCATTATTTAGTCATACTACAATCCATATCAGGAATAACAAAACAAATGAATGGTCACTAAACAAATAATTTTAAAGGTGTGATTAAGGATGAAATACTCGGGATCCATATAACCCGGGGTTCCTTTAACGCCAATCGAGGTAGAACTCTGAGTTTTGTCTAGGAGCTTGGATAAACCAAAGTCAGCTAGCTTTGCACACATACTCTGGTCCAAAAGTATATTAGTGGGCTTTATATCTCTATGTACTATTGGAGGGTTACAACCTTGGTGCAAGTAAAGCAAGCCTACAAAAGAAGTTAATGACAAAAGCAACATGAAAAGCAATAGAAAAGAAGTATCACATAATAGAAAGCAAATAATCTCTCCCTGTGAAAAGTAATAGGAAAAAAAGAATAAAAGCAAATAATCCTTCCAAATGACTTACCTTGCGCTGCTTGTAAAGCAATCTGAAGTCTTGTAGGCCAATCAAGTCGTTTATCTAATTTGGCAGTTCTTGATTATGTTTTCAAAAAAAGATAGTCACTTTAGCTGTGACGGGAGCAGTAGACTTCGACATACAACTTTGCAAACGTTTAATTTTGTTAAATTAAATTGGAATTAAATAAACAATACCATATAGATGGTCCTTTAATGTTCCAAGATGCATATATTTATACACCAATGCTACTTTTGGTTCTCTGCAATAGCCAATAAGTTCCACAAGGTTCTTGTGATATATCCTGGAAAGGAGGCTTACCTGGACAAAATTGAACACAAGGAACATATATTAACTAATAAATGGAGAATAAAATAACAGAAGGATTTAAATGAGATGTTTTTCATGGAAATTGATCCAATATATGCACACCTCATTCTGAAATTCTGGTTGCCCTTGATGGGAACCAGTTGAAAGAATTTTGACCGCGACATCACACCCTGAAAGTTTACCCTGATATACAGGTCCGAAAGCTCCCCTACCAATTTCAGTTTTGTAATCATCTGTAGCCACTTTAATATCTTGCTCGGTATATTCTTTGGCGAGCATATAATGGTTGTTTTGATCTTCTGGTTCTGTAGGAAATAAATGGATATTCAACAAAAACAAAATATAATTATGAAAATACGAAGGACCCAATCTATATCTAATAAAAAATTGAACGAAAAACACCTCTATATGATACTTGTGGCTGCGCTAGAATGGGACTTTCTTCCTCCTCATTTTCTATGTCGCGCCTACGATGCTTGTTTTGATCTTCTGGCTCTGTAGGAAATAAATGGATATTCAAATATGGCTCAACAAAAACAAAATATAATTAGGAAAATACTAAGGACCCAATCAGATTGAACGAAAAACACCTTTATTTGATAGTTGTGGATCAATTTGCGATCTGTGCTTAAATGTCCAGTGAAATGTGATTGAGATCACAACTATGACGAATAGCGAACAAACCACTGCAACTGCGATGATCCGAAGTTTTCTTTTAATAGGTTTTTTTATTTTCTCTGATCCAACACTGAACCAAAAATAAGAATATTTTGTTGTCACAATTGTTGCTCGCCAAAACTAACATAGATTGAAAATGGGTAAACAACCCCAATAAACTGATGTCAACCTAAAACAACCAATCTTTTCCCTGTGTGCCTAACATATAATACATATTCAATGCTTGATGAAAGAAGGAATCATAAAACACAAATCCAATCAGCATACCCTTCATTCCCCTCGTACCGGAGGTCTAAACTGCCATCCATCGTACGCTTAATTAGACCCTCTGGAATAGTTCCCACTAATTTATTGTTCTGCAAATATCTTTTTAATATAAATATTTGTGTGGTTAGTAATTGACCTCTACATGAAGAATAAAATGAAATAATTTTAAATTGTTAAAAGACTATTTTGATTTAGCATTTTCTTAGATTATTTGATTGTGAAAAGAAGCATCCATCCACAAGTAAAGTCAAAGAGAAAAAGAAGGTATGTAGATTATTATACAACTGTCTTAGACATGCAATAAACAACTAAGAAATAGTTGAGAAACTGCTTTTAAAAGGTCAGAAATGCCTTAGAGTTTCGTAAGATTCTTTATCGAACTGAGATCCGGAATGGAACCCGACAAACTGTTATTGTCTAGCATCTACCAATGACAATGGAAATTTCAGTCACTTTTGCTTTTTAGTAGGTCAAATTCTATATTTCTATATGAAGTGTAGCTGGAGTGAAAAACAACTGTAGAAGTAAAATTTCTTAAATAAATAACGGGCATCCCTAGAAGAATAATTGCAGTAAAGGTTGCAAGGTCTCACCAACTCGGTTAACGCTGTCAACTCTATTATGCTTGGAGGTATGCTGCCTTTGAGACCCATGTTTGTGAGGTTTCTGGCGGAGAGGGGAATCGAATCATATGTATTAGTAGCTACAAAATGTGTAAACTGATGAAATGCTATTTTTTCATATCCAATGTTAGTAGAAAATTTATTTGGTAGAAAAGTAAATGAAAAATATCTATGATAAAATGATAAGCTATATATGTTTTAATTAACTTAATAAAAAATGTAATATTTTAGTATTTTGATGGGAGTGGCCTCCAATAGAATCCATATATAACTTATTAAGAAAAATAACATCATGGAACATTAGTGGTATGAATAAGACCCCTTAAAAATATTTATCAAGAAATTAATAGGTTGTTATAGTCTTGTGTTCAATTTAATAAAAGTAATAAAATTAAGTAGTGAGAAATACAAGGATGTACAAAATTTTCTTTGGGATATGGAGAATTGTTTATCAATTTATTATGTAGGACCTTACTAAGGTATTACAACAATATCAGACAAATGTAAATGAAATGGATAATTTCTAGAAGGAAAAAGTAATTGGGTTAATTTATTTTTTAGGAATGAAGAAAGAATCAAAGTTGGGACCATAAATGTATATGCTCCAACTATAATTACTCATTATAAAATATTTTTGAAGGAATTTAACATATTTTTTAAATATAATGATGATTTAGAATTGTGATATCTACATTTTTGGGGGGACTTTAACACAACCTTATATTATTTAAAAAATAATAGTGGTACTCCTAGATGGTATAAATTAGTGTATCAATTTGCTTCATTTGTTAATTTAAATAGACTTTGGGATACTACTAATTAAAATTTTTAATACACATGGGATAATTGATAAATTGAGCAGACCCATATAGCAAAAGTACTAGATAGGATTTTATTATTACACAAAAAGGTTAAAAATAAAGTTGTGAAAACGAAAACATACCATTTCATTAAAATAAAATATATTACAAATTTGATATTTATAAATACCTCTTGAGCTACAAGATGGTCTTCTAATGAGGAATCCCTTAATAATATAATTTCTGGCACTCCTACTTTCTTTGAAACCTCCAGAGGGGTGGGCTTAGATACCATTGCTAGATGAATAGAGTCTCCAAGCCTACACAATCAAATCACTAGTTAGTAACACATGTTGTATCAACCTAAGTTGGGACCAAGCTTATGAAAGGAGAAGACAATAAACTTAAATCAATGCATTAAATAGAGCTTAAAACAAGCTAAAAACATAATAAAACTATTTTACTCAGCTCTAAAATTGATCTACTAGTTTGCAGTTGATTGTAACTTGGCTCTGATATGAATTATTCCTATTAGGATGATTTTAACTATAAATTTTCTCTATTTGAATAGTTTTTACTGTGTTGACCCCAGTGAAAATTCATTTGATAGAGACATAAAGGAGATTATTAGGTAACTCTGCTATGAATTTGGAACCTTTTAAAATTTTGATCTACAACCTATTCATAAAAAAAGGGGATATAATGAGAGGCACAACAAGCTATCCATGGGGTTAGCACTAGTAAAATGGTTTCTCTTAATGCATACAAATGGGGGATGGAGTAACTTTGGTAGAATTTCTCTAAGTATCTATCTCATTCATGTAAATGAAAAGAAGGGGGACTATTTATAGATTTTTACTAAGGGTTAGGGGGGTGGTGATGCGTATGTGAGATGCCATCGGTGCACCAAGACTTATCAATATTTTTAGGTGGAGGAAGTCCTCATCCCACTCATATGCATTAAATGAGCATGGGTGCACCATGCCCCATTAATGCATAGGGGTGGAGAAAGTATTCACCCCATTAATGTAAATGGGCAGAGAAAGTCTTCATGCCACCCATATGCATTGAATAAGCATGAGATGGGGTGTAGGTGCATGGGGATGCAAAGAGTAGGGGGTAAGATAGACTAGGGTCAAAGGGTAGAGTAGGGTGGTTTACACATAGGCTAGGTAAGTGCAATGGTCACATGGTGACCATGGGCTAGGTGTAGGATGGGGCTTAGTGGAGAAAGATGCTAAGATGGGTAATTAAGGTAATAATACAAAATAATTAGATTTTTAGAGCGTTTTGTAAAAAAATTAAATATTAACACTGCAAAAGAGATAATGTGATATTTTTAGGTGTCTACATTTACCCCTTTTTTACTACAATGTGTGTAGACACAATGTAGTGCAAAAACACAACACCAGATGGGTGGGTGACTATGACAAACATGGATTGATAGTGGATGATAATGGTTGATCATGGTTTTTGGTATGTCATAATGGTCGTTGAGGGAGGAGATATAATATTATCTCAAGTCATGAATAATATAAGATGCCCCAATTATGGAAGGGATGAATATCCTTGACTATTTGCCTTTGATAGATTTTTGAGCTTAATTTATTGAGTAAGTGAATTGACCATAGGTATATATCTTCATGATACTCCAATTGATTAGATAAGTGGGAGTAAGTTGCCACCTCAATGAAGCAAATGTGTGAGTAACCATACAACATTGGCATGGAGACTACTAAATTTAGATTGAATTAGAATTTGAGTTGAGAGAAAAAAAGAAGAAATCATGCCTTTACCTGCCTTTACCCTAGTAGAGGAGGCTAATGATAGTCTCATACATTTTTTTGGAAAAACGTGATTCTAGGATCGAGTGTTTGAATATTGGATATGTTCAAGGTAGTATTTATGGGTAATATATTCCCCCTCAAGTGGTGAGTTGATGAGTGAAGAATTATAACACAATTAAGTGCTTTATGAAAGGTCATTGCAAAATAATAAAATAGAAATGACAAAATAAACTAGTAAAATTGAATAGTAGGAACAAGAATCATACGACGAAGCAAAGGTTGTACGATAGGAAAAAAATGTATGGTACAGTTAGGAATCATGTCAAAATAAAAAGGGTACATACGGGGCACACGAGCTCATTTATATTGCATGATTTAGGAGAATAGAGGATGAGAGTGATGGATGAGACTAAGAATTTGATGTGAAGTGCTGCCAAAATGGATACATGGGGAGACAAGATGCCAAACAATGGTGTGGGACCTAGAAGTGGAGGGAGTGCAACACAGGTTAGTGGGATTTGGTCCTTTCTTTCTTGTTTTTATGGTTTTCAAAATACATTAAACCTTAGAGCCTATTTTTAGAGAAAATAAACTTTAGAAGCTTCGGCTAGCATATGAACAATAAAATGTAATGTAGTGCCTTGTTTTTTAGGCTATAAGGTTTATTTTTGTTTGTTTGTTTTCTTTTTATATGTTTTTTGTTTTTAATGGGATATCCTTAAAAATCATGTGGACACAAACCATCTTGGTTGGGATGGTTTTGGTATCCGTGCATTATATGAACGGTTACGAGAACCGTAAAATAGTCATACAATTTTTTTGGGGGGTTATGGGCGTAATACAAAAAGGGAATTGATGGGTGGTATGATAAAAGGGGAAGGCAATGTATCTACAACATAAATTCAGGCCACTTTTATTCAAGTTGAAGAGAGATATGAACAAGGATGATTGGGAATGGTTAGCAAGGATTGGATTTTGAGGAGTGGCTTAGATGGAGATTATACATGTCAATTGATCATACATGTCGACGTTGGTTGAGTGTTTAGACATAGATATAGTTACCTTTCATTTATTCATAGGTAAAATGATATTGGCATTAGAGGATGTGTATATGATATACTGGTTACCCTTGGAGAGATGCATAGTTATAGCAGTGGATGCAGTGTAGTAGATGATAGTGATGGGATAGATTTTTGGAGGATATTAGGACTGGATGGAGATGAAGAATGGTGGGGTATTGTATGAGCCCTTTTATGTGGATAGGCTACTATTGAGGAGGCAAACATTAAAGATGATGCTGATATCCAATTTTGTGCTCCCTAACTCTTTATATCTATGGTTTTCATGGAACCTATTAGGAATAATTTGGTACTTGGTGGAGGCATCGATAATGTATGCATGGGTACTGGCCTTGTTGTAGACATACAAGGAGTTGTATAAATTGACTAGGGGTGATCATGGGAGAATGAGTTATAGTTTACTAGTGTATTTGTGGGCATGAGAGCATGTGGAGATTGAGAGGCCATGATTTTTATCATATGATGCTCATGGATTGATGGGGGAGGATTACCCATATGCCTTGAGGTGGCATAAATACATGGAGACATGCAAGAGGAGGGTCCATGAGGGACATCTTGAGTTTTATTACCAGATGTGGGTAAGCTTGAGGTAACATAATATTAGCTAGCGACCATGGATGGATGGTCTAGTATGGGAGGAGGTTTCACATATATGTTAGGTGCAGTGAGTGAGATGGTTGATTAGCCATAAGATCACTCACGTGGAGTACTTTAAGTTCACTCGAGTGTTGTGGTAGTTTTAGGTGAGATAGGGAATATCAAAATTGCCTATGATATATCAAAGAATTAGGAATGAGAATAGGCCAACACCTAAGGTAGGGCTAATGGAGGAGCATGCGAATGAGGTGGTGCTAGTGCTCGATACAAATGATGCCAATATTACACTAGAGTATGAAAAGTAGTGGGCCACATAGTAGTGGCACAAAGGAGGGATTAGATAGGAAGGATAATAATTATGGTCAAGTTGGTGGTGGGGGAGGAGAAGAGGGTGATTATGGTGAAGTTGGTGGTGGGGAAGGATAAGAGGGTGATGATGGTGAGGTTGGTGTGGGGGTAGTAGGTGGGCATATTCCATCACTTGTATTTTTTCAATTCTAGTAAATTTTTAGGAGTATACCATCAATGCCCTATTCTATAAACTCGATAACATCAAAGGTAGCATGGCCAATCATCTCTCAGGTTAGTAGGAGGTACTTGAGTAGTAGGGATGATAGGTAGAGAGGGAGAGGTCTAGATGACATAAAGGGATGAGATAGAGGGATAGCTTGATGTGGTGACTCTAGAGTAGGATAAAATCCAACAACAAGTTGAACATTTTAGGGCACAACCAACAACGGTTGTGAGTAGAGGAGACATGGAAGTCTTGAGAGTAAATATTATGCAACTATGATAGAGTAGGGATGAGTTTATGGTTGATTGGTCATGCAATAAGGACAAAGTTTGGTTGTATAATGAGAGGCTAATAAGGGAAAAAATACTTGCTCCATTACTCATAGTTGTCTGATATCATTAGAGTTACAAGAGCACACCATCAATGCCCCACTTTATAGACTTGACAGTGTCATAGGTAGCACATTCAACCACCTCTTAGGTTAGCAAGAAACACCAGAGTAGCAAGGATGATAAGCAGGGAGGAATAGGCTTGGATGAAAAAGAGGGTTGATAGGAAGGGAGTGGAAAAACTCCAAAGGATCAACAATAGTGAGTCAATTTTTGAGTGTGGTAGATTGGCCATGATATTTTATAGCATTTTTGATGAGATGATGATGTATCATTGATTTTGTATTGACATGTATTGATGATGATATGTATGTATATGGACATTTTATGGGTTTTATGAATTGTATGTATTTTATTATTTCATGATATATATATATATATATATATATATATATATATATATATATATATGTATGTATGTATGTATGTATGTATGTATGTATGTATGTATTATGCTTATTCGATGTTTTTCATGATATTATTGTATGTATGGATGATGTGATGTATATGTCTAGGTTATTTTGATTTTTATGATTGATGGATGTATGTAATTAGATAGACATGTCATGTTAGATGATATGGACTTGATATGCTTATGTGATGGATGATGGTTCCTATATTTATTTATATGGTTTAGACTTACATGTGTTATTTTAATAACTTTTTTGGGTGCTTGTGTATGAGGTTCACAATAAAAATGGTTTAATTTATTAGAAATATGTTATATTACATCATTTGGGTTATGTAAATGTATCTTCCTAGGTACAAACTTAGGATATTAAAATACTTTAGGGGGAATCTAGCTAGTTACTTCATGCAATATATAAATGCACAAGTGTTAATGTGTAAGTTGCATATGTGCAAGGTGTCCCTTGCACAACTAGGTAGAGTGTCGGCCAAGGAACCTATAGTCCTATATAAAAAAGGCCTCATTGTAACAAGCAATATAGAAGCTCAAAGCATATTCATAGGTAGTAGCATAGTGCTATGTAGATCACCATATATTGGTGATGAGTGCAATGTAGTCCAGTAGCTTTATTCATGGAGTGTCCATTTCCTCCATAGCTACATTATATTCATTTTTATCATTTCTATTTATAGCATATTTCAATCATCTCGGAGATTTACTTTCTTTCATATTATTATGCATCTTGTGATTTCTATCTCCCATTGCATATTGCATCAAAAGCTAACAATGATATTAGAGCCATGGTAGATATAGCCATAGTAGATCAATAGAAAAACCACCATTATCACTGAGCCTAAATGTTTTGTCAACCTAACACATTGTTGGACCAACCACTATAAAAAACTCTCAGAAGAGTCTAGGTGGTAGAATTAGGGAGAGCCACAAGTGAGGAATGAAAAAATCTCAATTCCAAAATACCGATATTACATTTGGCTAGATTCTTTCCATAGAGTTGCAAGAGAAAATTGTGAAAACTAGGACTCAACATTCAATCCACTAGATTGACAATTCAACTAGTGAAAATGATTCAGGATAGCTGGAATTTGTTAATTCTTACCCAATGTTTCTTTTGTTGCAAAATATTAATTCTCAGATGATTAGGAAACCTCCTACAATATAAAGCTAGAAGACTTCAACTTCATTTCCCAAAGGTCAGCATACCTTCATAATCTAGATATTAGTTCCTTGTGCAAGAAAAGAATCCTATGGAAGAAGACTTTTTGAGAAGAGTCATGGTGAAGTTAGGAGACTGGAGATCTCCATTTCTATATTGAGAATTTCACAAAAGAAGAGAAGGCCATAGTAGCCTTGATCTAGAAGAAAAAGCCACATAAGCCTTGTTCCAGAAGAAAAGGCCATACAAGCCTTAATCCAGAAGAAAAGGCTAAAAAAGCCTTGATATTGAAGAAAATGCCACAAAAGCCTTGTCCCATAAGAAAAGGCTACAAAAGACTTGATACTGAAGAAAAGACCACATAAGTCTTGATAATAAATAAAAGGCCACAGAAGCCTTGATACTTAAGAAAAGGCCACAAAAGCCTTGATACTGAAGAAAAAGGCCATAGAAGCCTTAATACTAAAAAAATACTACAAAAGCATTAATATTGAAGAAGACTCTAGAAGAGAGTATATGATTCAGAAGTAGAGTAATATTTTAGTACTAATACTTTGTTGTAGGGAAAGAAGATTCAGTGAGTTGGAAACTTCCTACAAGAAATTTAGGAAAAGTATCTTCTTCATAATCAATCCAGTACCTGAATAAAAATTGAAGGTAAAGAGATCAAGAGAAAATCTCATTGAAGAACTTCTAGTCTTGGAATAAGAAGGACTAGGAGAGTCCTGCTCAAATACAGAAGCAACAGAATTAGATATCTAGAAGAATATCTCACCACCAACACTTCCAGGAGTATAATATTGAAGAAAATATCTTAAGAAAGACTAGAATAAGACACAAGATCAAAGACCTTAGGGAGGTCTCAAAAAACATCCAGTAAAAGACTTGGAGAGTCTTACTAAAGAAATCATTGGAGAAATTCACTATAGAAGATAGTGAAATATTTGGGAAAATTATCACCATCCAACAATAAGCCTAAAATAAGAAGAAGAATTTGAAAAGGAGTGCCAAATCTTAGAATACCTCAAGACATTCAGAATATTGAGAAGATTTGGGATAATTGTTGCCATCCAAAAACAAGCCTAAAAGGAGGAGAAGAATTTGGGAAGGAGTGTCAAATCTCAAAAGACCTCAAGAAATTTAGAATCTTGAAAATAAGATCCTTCTTGAAGTTAAAATCTGATAAGAAGACTTGAAGACAGGAAAAGCCTACCATATCCAAGAGATTTGAAGATTACCTCTCACTATAATGATAAATAACCAATTATAATTGTGAAATCCATATATATTAGAATGCAATATATTCTAAGGGTTGACTCTTTGGCATTTACAATTGACATGATTGTATTTATTGAGGTTATATGCCTTATTGAATGAGAATTGTATTGTTATTTTGACTCTTTCTAACTTATTATGCAAAACATGTATGTATGTCTTACTAAGTAGATTATTATTGTTTGTTAAAGCTAGGAAAGAGTAATTCTACTATAGTTATTCTACATTTTCGATTTCTACCTAGATTTGTCATTGTATTTTTGGAATGATTTAGCATTTTTCAAATTTCTTAATGATAAGTGCTTTGAATGTATAAGGAAAGTAGGTTGTTTTTTTAGGTGGTTTGATTTAAATTCAATTTGCAAGACTCTTTGCACCATGTCTCTTGATGTTATCAAATATGTAGCAGTTCTAGCTCGTCTTTCTAACCCTTTACATTTCTTACTTTAGTCTACAACCCCTATTTAGTTAGATTACCTAGGGATAGGAATCGACCTTCTTTGTAGGTTGACTCAAAAACCCTTGTTTTTGAACCATCCAATATCTTGGTTGAGGTCTTGTGGGCGCATACACTCATTCACTCACTTGGGTGGATTTCAAAACTAAGAATTGACATATAGGGAAATGTTAATATCCTAAACAAACACTTGTGTTATACCCGTCTATAATATTTTATTATGTGAATGGTTTGGTATGCCATTCCACTTATAATATATAGTTCTAATATTTATGAATGATGATGTCAGAAATGGTTTCATAATGTGATTAAACCTTTCAATTGGGTATGTACCATCATAGAAATGATCAATTAATGAAAGGAGAAAGAAGGTTTAATTTTATGATTATGAGACATTTGTTCATAAGGCATAACTGTTTTGGATGTTAATTGAAGGGATGGTCTTCTCTTCTATGAAAGCATCATCTAATTATATTTTTAGTTGACTAAAGTCGATGAACATGGCAACAACTATATAGTTCATCGAATTCATTCAAAATTCATGCTTAGAACAATAGTGATAATTAGACTTACCCTATAGCTCTTTGTGTGCTTCCATAATTTATGAAAGAGATCTTATCCGAAGTGCTTATGTTGAAATATGCAGGACCATACATGAAATCTCCTAGTTGTCACAACTGAATACTCAAAATGAAAACAAATGTATCTACTTTTGTTTCTGAGTTGCATTCTAGGCATAAGCTAAGATTATCTCTCTTAGCAGTCAAGATTATCTCATAAAAAGGGGTTGTATCATGATATTTCTGAGATGTGTTGAATTTTTTCCACATGAATCCCCCTACAAACAAATCAAATATGGTAGCTAGATTTTGATATTGAAATCCATCCTATGAAAAATCAAGTCTTGCTAGGTTAACCAACTCCACGTGTCACTAGAGTTAGGTAGAAATATTTATTTACTTCCAAATTCTTAAATAAGGGTATTCCCTAGTATTGCATTTGAATATCAATGGGTATACTGAAACTAGACACTGTAGCAAGGCTTTAAATTTTATTGAAAGGAGAATCTAAATTCTAGTAAAAATAATCTTCTTTTTACTTTTTGAAGAGCCATGATTGATGTTTACAAATCCTACATACCAAAATAATAATTTACTATTAAAAAAAGACCCTAGCCCTTAATTTTCAAACATAGGAAAACAAACATAGTGGGGAATAAGTTGGACTGTACCATCTGGTTGTGAGAAAGTCGATGTCAAATTCAATAATGTAATGAAATCTAGTGTGGCTAATAGTGTTAACCTTATGGAATTCATAGCTATTAACCCCATTTGGTCACTACAATGTAATATTGTCCTCCTTGATGGCCTATAATATAAGGGTATAGAGTGGACATTTAACGACAACTTTCAAAGAAAATTATTAGTCTATTACAAATGGACAAGACCATTCAACTTTGAAACCTAAACATGCATATAGAGTGGACATTTCATGGTAGCTTTTGGTGAGAATGTTTAGCTTGTTTGATGCAAGAGCCAACCAAAAAAATAGCTAGAGTTTTTATATAAAGGATCAAATAAACAATACACATGTAACTGATAGTTCCACCTTCTGAGATAGCTAGATGATTTACATTTTATTTAACAAAAAAAAAAAATGGAAGTTTCACTATTGGAATTATTTAGTAACATAGTGTTCTCATGCTTATAAATAATAGAAGAACCTCATACATGAGGGTGGTATATGACAGTAGCACTCTAAATAAAAGAAAGGAAGTTTATTTTGAAATTGTGTTACATGTTCGCAGTAATCCTTTGTAGAAGCTATGTCATGGTTGCCTTGATTAATAATTTTTTTATTTTGTGTGTGTATTAATATATTTGAGCATAAATCTTGTAGGCTTTCAAAATACATGTGTTATAATTTTGCGATATTTGTTGTATTATAATACAATTTGGAGATGTGGACACCAATTGAAGAGTTCATGAGGAAGCCACCATAGTCGAAGGAAATTAAAAAGAAAAATTGTCAACATGGAAGAATGAGAGCACCATGTAGCCATTGCATCATTTTGGTATAGTCGAAGATCTCTAAGGCATGAAATGTGCTAAAGGAGAAATGGTAAAATGGGGTAGAAGAATACTGTGAGGACCTTGAACTATATAGATAGCTAAAATGCTAAGAGGAATTATTACTTGACTTGAAGCAATCAAAACCACTCAACAAAGAGGTATTCATCTGGAGGAGATTAGCGACAGTGAAGAAGAGTAGCCTTGCCACACGAAAGCTCAAGATGAAGAAAGAGAAGGAGAATGAGAGGACCAATTGATCCAAGCATTTTTTAATATGGGTCAGAATCCAAAATTAAAAATCCCATATTATAATGGAAGCTTGGATCCGAAGGAGCTCATAGACTAGATTTTTGCAATAGATAAGTACTTTTATTTTTAGTTAATAGAAGACCCCAAAAGGGTGAAGTTTGTCAACATGAAGTTAGAAGTGCATGCATCCCTGTGGTGGGCCATGTGCATATTGAAAGACAAATAAAAGGAAAGGAGAGAATCCAAGGCATGACATGTGCCAAATAAGAAATGGTACAATGGGGTAGAAGAAGACCGCAAGGACCTTGAACTATATAGATAGCTAAAATACTAAGGGGAATTATTACTTGAATTGAAACAATAAAAAACATTCAACAAAGAGGTATTCATTTTGAGGATATTAGCGACAATGAAGAAGAGTAGCCTTGCCACGTGAAAGCTCAAGATGAAGAAAGATAAGGAGAACAAGAGGACCAATTGATTCAAGCATTTTTCAATATGGGTTAGAAACCAAAAATAAAAATCCCATATTATAATGGAAGCTTGGATCAATAGGAGCTCATAGACTAGATTTTTGCAATAGATAAGTACTTTGATTTTAAGTTAATAGAAAACCCCAAAAGGGTGAAGTTTGTCAACATGAAGTTATAAGTGCATGCATCCCTGTGGTGGGACCATGTACAGATTGAAAGACGTGAGAAAATGATCACCAAACTAAAGGCTAAATTTATGTTGTCAAACTACCAATTGGGTCATTTTATAAAATTGTAAAATCTAAGACATAAGGATATGAGTGTGAAGGATTATACAAAGAAGTTCTATAGTCTCACCATTTAGGTCAGTCATATGGAAGACAATGAGTAGAAGGTGTCTAAGTACATTAATGGACTATAACTATCCATACAAGATGAAGTTAGTATGATAAGGAGAAGGATGGTAGAAGAAGCCTACCAATATTCCTTGAAGGCAAAGGAGAATTTATCACGAAGATAACAAAATAATGCAAGAGGAAGAGGACAATCCTCTCAAGGAAGAGAACAATCAAACAATAGTAGCGGGCAACATTTGTAAGAAGGAGAAGCTAGTACTTCTTATGGTGAACTCAATCATAACACCAGAGGAGGTGGAGACTCCTCATGAGGAAGAGGTGGTTTTGGCTAAGGAAGGGGTAGAGGATTCTTTGAAAGATGTCATATTTTTAGAGAAGATGGTCATTGGGCATTTGAATGTCCAACCATGCAATATAGTAGCAATAAGAAAAAAGAGGTCAAGAACCATATTGCACAGGCCAAATAAATAAGTGTTGCTTTCCCAAAGCATGTAGCACTAGAACAAAAAGAACTCCTTATGATAAATAGGGTATTGTTACAGCAAAGGCGATGCATGAACCTAAGAAAAAAATAAACCTGTTCAGAATTATTTGTAAATTAGGAGGTAAATATTGCAAGGTGATTATGGATAGTGGTAGCAAAGATAAATTGGTATCAAAAAATATGGTGCAATAACTTGGGCTAAAGAGAATGAAACACCCAAATTTGTATAGAGTCTCATGGTTGCAAAAGGGACATAAAATTTTGGTAACTAAACAATAGATGGTAGATCTCCAAATTGGATTCTATGTGACATCATGTTGATGGATGTGTGTCATGTCTTATTGGGAAGACCATGGTAATTTGATAAAAATGTGGTGCATGACGGTAGGGAGAACACCTACACTATTGAGAAGGATGACAAGAGGTATACATTAAGTCCATTGAAGGACAAAGAGAAAGTAGTGGAAAACAATCCTATAGTGTGCAAGGGTATAGAAAAACAATCCTATAGTGTGAAGACAAAGAAGAAGGAAGAATGTTTTACTTTCATTGGTAAACCCACAAAATAAGAGACAATGAACGATCAAACCCCATATAATGTGAAGGATATATTGGACGAATATGTAAAGATTCTTTCAAAATGAGTTACCACCAATAAGGAGCATGGATCATCACATGGAATCAAGTCTTAGATTGAACTTGCATGATAAGCCAACACCAATGAATAATGAGGAAGAAATGGTAGAGACAAGAAAAAGAGTAATCTTAATGGAGAAACAGTTGGTCCAAGTCACTAGTAGTAGTGATGATCAAGATGATGGTGTAACAATTTTTGTTGGAGATAAGGAGAAAGAAAAAAGAAGTGATAAAGAGACAACAAAGAAAGATGAACCTCATCAAGTCATTGATGGTCATGACAACGACCATACTATCAGAGCTAATAGTGATAATCGTACTTCAAAGCGTAGTGAAGGATGTTGTGAGGATGATTAAGATCAGAGGGTCGATGGAGAGTTTGGGTGCGTTAAAAAGCACACAAGAGGAATTGACTCCATGTTGATGAGAAGAATAGGGCACAATGGAAAAGGATTGGAATTTAGAAAGAGGAGAGAGTAGTACAAGGAATGAAGGTTCGAGAATAGGTTATTGCAATCAATGTGGAAGAGTTGGACACATTGCAACTGGGTGTTGGAACCTCCATCCTTGTGCAATTTGTAGATGACATGATCACTCCAAAATAAGGCATTGGCAACAAGAGTGTCGTCAACAAAGTATATGTTAATTGCAGTTGGATGAATGTGATGCAATGGGAGGTGAAAAATATGTTGAGTGCATTCTATGCGAGGAGGTTTGATCCTCAAAGGAAGGCCAAGACAAGATAGTGAAGTTGGTCTTGTCAAGGTAGCCAAGCTAAAGTGATAATAGCTTAGTCGACCACTTCATAAGTTGTTGCTCTAGAAATATTTTTGTTACTTGGTGAGGATGATATAAGAGCATCTATATGGCAAGAGCCAACTAAAAGAATAGTTGGAGTTTTTGTATAAAGGATTGGATAAGCAATAAACAATAGAACCACCTTTTGAGATAGTTAAACGTTTTATATTATTTACATAAAAGCTAAAGCTATAAGTTTTACCATTGAAATTAGTTGACAACTCATTGTTCTCATGCTTATAAATAAGAGAAGAACATCCAACATGAAGGTGGCGTATAAGAGTAAAACTATAAATAAAAGAAAGAATGTTTATTTTGAAATTGTGTTACATGTTCACAACCATCCTTTATAAAAGCTATGCTTTATTATCTTGGATTAATAAAAAAAATTTCGTGCATTAATATCTTTGAGCATCAATCTTATACGCATTCAAAATATATGTGTTGCAAGTTGGGATCTTTCTTACACGATAAAGCAATCCAGATATATAGATATGGACAACAACTTAAGAGTTTAGGAGAGAATCGACGTAGTCGGAGAAAATTAAAAATAAAAATTTTCAACGTGCAAAAAGAGAGCGCCATGTAACCGCTGCATCGTTGTTGCAAACGCAAAAGACCGTTCAACTTCGAAACCTACACGGATATAGACTGGACGTTTCGTGGCAACTTTCGAAGACAATTCTTAGCTTGTTACAAACGCACAAGACCTTTCAACATCGAAACCTAAACACGGAACATTTTGTGGTAACTGTCGGAGACAATTGTTAGCTTGTCACAAATGCACAAGACCATTCAACTTCGACACCTCAGCAAGCATATAGAGTTTATATTTCGTGGAAACTTTAGCTTGGTACAAACGCACAAAGACCATTCAACTTCGAGATCTAGACGCGCACTTTCCAAGACAATTGTTAGCTTGTTACAAACACACAAGACCATTCAACTTCGAAACCTAAACACAGGTATAGAGTGGACATTTCGTGGCAACTGTCGGAGACAATTCGTAGCTTGTAACGAACGTACAAGACCATTCAACTTGAGACAAACACACAAAACCGGACAACTCTGAAACCTAACGAGGCATTAGAGTGGAAATTTCGTAGCAACTTTTGGAGAAAATTCTTAGCTTGTTACGTACGCACAAGACCATTCAATTTCGAAATCTAAGCACGCACTTTCGTTGTTACGAACACACTAAGCCAGTCAACTTTGAAACCAGCCATTCGACAGTCATATAGAGGGGACATTTCGTGGCAACTCTCCGAGACAATTCTTCGCTTGTTACACACGCACAAGACCATTCAACATCGAAATCTAAGCACGCACTTTCGTTGACAATTCTTAGCTTGTTAAAAACACACAAGACCAGTCAACTTCAACTTCGAAACCTAAGCACAGATGTAGAGCGGACATTTTGTCGCAACCTTCCGAGACAATTCTTAGCTTGTTACAAATGCACAAAAGCATTCAACTTCGAAACCTAAGAGTGGACACTTCGTGGCAACTTTCTGAGATAATTCTTAGCTTGTTAAGAACGCACAAGACCATACTCCGCAGTCTAGGTGGATTGGTAAGTGTGGGCACTTACCAAGAGGAGACCTAGGTTCAAAATCTGCGGGCGTGTCCAACTTGGTAAAGGCAGTAGTCTGATACGACTCCTCTAAGTGAACCCTGAGCGACTGAAGACGGTACAAACCCGAGCGACTAGCGGTCCCCATCTCATGTCGGGTTAACGTTAATGAAACGGTGGGTTTGTTGGAAGCAGTCATTGATGGTTTGAACCCTGTGCTGGCAGTTACTAAAAATCGTGGTCGTAACCAATTCACCTATGTAATAAAAAAAAAGAATGGACAAGACCATTCAACTTCGAAACCTAACGCACGCATATAGAATGGATATTGAATATTTCATGGCAAATTTCGGAGACAATTCTTAGTATGTTACAAAGGCATAAGAACATTGAGAAAGTTTGAAGAAGAGGTTTAGGGTTGGGTATTTCTTTTTCAATTATGATGTAGAGTTGGACTTATCAATAAGGGTCAAACACACACCCATATATATAATCACGGTGGGTTTGTTGGAAGCAGTCATTGATGGTTTGAACCCTGTGCTGGCAGTTACTAAAAATCGTGGTCGTAACCAATTCACCTATGTAATAGAAAAAAAGAATGGACAAGACCATTCAACTTCGAAACCTAGCGCACGCATATAGAATGGATATTTCGTGGCAAATTTCGGAGACAATTCTTAGTATGTTACAAAGGCATAAGAACATTGAGAAAGTTTGAAGAAGAGGTTTAGGGTTGGGTATTTCTTTTTCAATTATGATGTAGAGTTGGACTTATCAATAAGGGTCAAACACACACCCATATATATAATCACGGTGGGTTTGTTGGAAGCAGTCATTAATGGTTTGAACCCTGTGTTGGCAGTTACTAAAAATCGTGGTTGTAACCAATTCACCTATGTAATCAAAAAAATAATGAACAAGACCATTCAACTTCGAAACCTACTCACACATATAGAGTGGATATTTCGTGGCAAATTTTGAAGACAATTCTTAGTACGTTACAAAGGCATAAGAACATTGAGAAAGTTTGAAGAAGAGGTTTAGGGTTGGGTATTTCTTTTTCAATTATGATGTAAAGTTGGACTTATCAATAAGGGCCAAACACACATATATATAATCATCCTCACACACACACTCATATGTGCAAGGGTTTGAACCTTTGACCTCTCAAAGAAGAGTCAAAAAGCCCCCATTGTTGTGCTGTCTAGAAAGAAAACCTAAAGAACCCTCTCATAATTGATTGAAAGTGTTGTCCCATTATCTAGAGGGAAACCACAAGAGATTTTTTTTTTTGTCGTCCTTTGCATTGCAAAGATTCGAATTATGGACCTCCCATTCCTTTCTCCATTTGTGCGAAAATTAAACTTTTAGGTTAAAAAGAAACCTTCAAAGCCGAGGTGGCAAGTAGTTTCGCCCCATGTGGATATTAAAACTTTTAGGTTAGAAAGAAACCTCCATCGCCACTATTAGATGGTTGACAATGCCATCCATCTGGGTGTACTACTATCTCACATCGTAGAGATTGTAATTGTACAAAATTATGGACCTCCGTTCAACGAAACCAGACCCACTTTTTCACTTAAACTACAAAGAGGGATGACTACAAAACCATTCAAACTTCGAAACCGTAGCACGCATCAGCAGAGCATGACATGTCGAATTGTATATACATACGAACATTGTCTACCTTAAATGTTGACTTCTTGTTACAAGGAACCGCAACAGAAGAGGTAGTGGACCAATTGTCGTAGGTAAGACATTTGGATGTCACACAAAAAGATTCCGAAAGCATCCTCAAATTTAAGATTTAACATCTAATGACTGCCCAAGTAGATGGCATTTTAAAGGAAACGCACCAGAAATTAGAAAGGATAATAGAAAATGATTATGGATGTAACAGTTAATAAAAACATATTGATGCATACACGGCAAAAAAAATAGTATGTGTGTGATGTGGACATGGGTCAAAATGTTGAATGGCCTACACATCTTATTTTGTCTTCTAGTAACGGGACGACGCGTCAGGAACTTGTCAATAAATTCGTGACGAAACCTGCATTCTATACATTTATTGTCAGGTATCATCAGAGGCCAAGATAGCAATTTGGTGCGGGTACCTATGGATTCTACATGGTTAACCTTGTTAACAATCATCGCTTTTATTGGATCATTTGTCTCGACACTCTCAAAGCCAGAAGATGGTAAACACTAACTCACGGCTGTGGGAAAGTATGCATATAGCCTGCACCTTTTACGCTCTGATTATGTTGATTTCCGTGTCTGTGCAGGTTTTTTAAACATCAATTGTGGCGGTTCATCAAATGAAACGGATTCCAATGGTCTAGAGTGGATCCCAGATTCCCCTTTCTTCAAAAGCAGCAATGTTTCCTCGGCGACGGCCTCTTCGAATACCTTACCTTTGCAATACGAGAACGTGACCTATTTTACAAATCTGGAAGCAACTAAGTATTGCTATCTACTCCCAGTCAAACGGGATCAACGTTACCTTGTAAGAGCTACGTTCTTGTATGACTCTTCCTTTCCCCTCCAGGCAAAAATATTTGATTTACTTTTAGAGGGGATCAAGTGGACGAAAGTCGACATGACGAACGCAAAAGGAGACTAAGTATTATTCCTCCGAGATCATCTTAGGCGCCAAAGCCGAGAGTCTCAGTTTGTGCCTCGCCCGAAATGCAGAAACACAAAAGCAAAGTTATGTCTTCATTTCAACCATTGAGTTGCGGCAGCTGCAGCCGGCTATGTATAATTCGACAAACTTCCACGTTTGGGCCTTAAATATGATTAGTCGTGTCAATTATGGCTGGTCCAAACTTCTACTGTAAGCTTAACTATGGCCTAATACAACATAAGTTTGCGTTACGTTAGTTGAATGTTTGTTCTTTGTGGCCATCTTCCCAAAGAAAAGCTGAAATTGTCTTTTACGTACCATCGGGCAGAAGAGAAGCGCAGCCACACCGCCTCTCAATGGAAGTTATCGATTATAAGCTAATCCCATAGTTAATTTCATGTTCTTATTTCTTCGTATTCTCATAGATAATTCAAACTTGGTAGGTACCCGTGTTAGAAATATTAATCCTGATCTTACGCCTCCGCCCAACTGTGTTCCGAACTTGGGCGAAGCCGGACTGCCCTCGTGAAGTCGGGGATCATGGCAAAATCCTTGACTTGACGTCGCACGGGCCTTCTGACAGATGTGACGTCTGACAGATCCGATCGCCGCATAAGTTAATGCCAGTTTAGCACTTTAATGCCAGTTCGACGATTGGTCAGAAACCCTAGTTCAGGGTCTATCAAAACCTGTCAAAGGATAACCTCTATCTTCCTCTCCCCGTGGCTATATAAGATAGTTCGGGTCTTCAAACAAAGAGTGGAGAGCGGGAAAATTTTTGGAGAAACAGCAGAGTAGCAGACGAGATCGTTTCAGTGAGCAGTGTAGCTCATCTATTTAATGTCCGAGCAACAGACTCGACATTTGTTTTCCCTCTTAGTTTATCCTGTAGCTTTAGTCTACAGATGTTAGTTTTCCTCAGTTGAGGACTTTTGTAACCCTCATCTTATAAGAATAAAATTTGCTGTTATTTTGAGGCATCTGTAGGGTTTGCGGTTATCTTTGTCTGCATAAAATCTGTTGTTCCTTGTACAATCGCCTCAGAGCATTTTTATTTTGTGTTCTATAAGTTTGAGCTCAGATATGAAACATTGCATTCAGATTTAGTGTTTCTCTCCTCCCCGTACAGTTCTTGCCAAGCCAATCAAACCATCGTTGTAGTCGCGAAAGCCTCCGGACAACAAAAGTTCACAAGGCAAAAATTTGCCTAAGTCTGGAGCTGTCCACCGACTATGCAGCGAAGTCAGACTTCGTTGCCTTTGACCAGCGCAGTCGGGCATTGACTAGCCGCTCCCCAAAAATTTGCCTAAGTCTGGAGTTGTCCACCCGACTACGCAGCGAAGTCGGACTTCGTTGCCTTTGACCAGCGCAGTCGGGCGTTGACCGAGTGCTCCTCGACTTAGCACTTTTTTTCGTGCGTAGCCTGATTATGCACATTTTTTGTGTGCAACCCAACTACGCACGTTACTCCATGTGCAACACGACTGCTCAAGTTTTGCTTGCGTAGCCTGATTGCGCAATAGTCGGGTGTGCAACCCGACTTTGGGCATCCACCTTTCGGCCTTCGCTCTTGACGGCAATTAAAAAAATTAAATTAAAACTTCAAATTGGAATCAGAGCTACTGATCCCTTGATGCGAAGATCGAAGCAGAATGGCTTCCAGTAGCAACAACTTGCAATTGCAGATCTTGTGCTTCAACGAAAAGAATTACGATTACTAGACCATCCAGATGAATATCTTGTTCGAATCTTAGGAGTTGTGGGAGTTAGTCGAGAATGACTACCCAAAACCAACAGATGCAGCAGCACTGGTCATCCTCTCTTAAGCAAACAAGGACCTGCTAAAAGAGAACTCGAAGAAGGACCAGAAGGCCCTCTTCTACATCATGCAAGAGGTCGAGGAGTTCATCTTCCCACAGATCGCATCAGCCACCAAGGCGAAGCAGACCTAGGAGATTTTGACCAACTCATACCAAGGCACCAATAAGGTAAAGTTGGTGAAACTATAGATGCTCAGGAGGGAGTTTGAAAATCTGTAGACGAGTGAGTTCGAGTCCATGAGTGATTTCTTCACCCGAACGACGACAATTATCAACCAGATGCAGTTGACCAGAGAAATCATGCAGAGCCAGAGAATCATGGAGAAGATTCTTAGAAGTCTGCCTCCCAAGTTTGACTCAGTTGTGAAAGTAATCGAAGAGTCAAGGGATTTGACAACCCTTTCGACAAACGAGCTCATGGGTTCATTGCAGACACATAAACAAAGGCTGAGCTGTTCGTCTCAGACCTCTCTAAAGCAAGCATTCAAGGCTCAGGTCTCATTCTGAGATAGTGGCAGACAAAATTCCCACCATGGCGCCTCTAGTTCTCACAGAGGAAGAGGCAGAGGTAGGCATGGAAAAGGCAACAAGCAAGAAGTACGGTCAAACCCTAGCAAAGGAGAGACCAATTGTAATTTCCATCAGCAAGGTGGAAGAGGCAATTCGAAAAACTAACAAGCTGGATCTGGTCAGAAGAAGGACATGTCAAAGGTCCAATGTTATTTCTGCAAGAAGTTCGGCCATTACATCTCATAGTGCAAAAAATAGATGACCAAGGAGATCCAGCAGCAAGCCCATTACACGGATGAAACCAAAAATGCGATAGGAGAAAACGTGTTTTTGACTTGCAACATTGAGGAGGAGTGCCAGAAGAATGTCTGGTATTTAGATAGTAGGTGAAGCAACCACATGATGGGGAACAAGGAGATGTTCTCCCAACTGGATGAAATAGTCCAGTCTGAGGTAAATATGGGGAACAACAACAAGGTTCCCATAATGGGGAAATGAAAGATCCTCATCCACACCAGGCACGATGAACAAAAGCAAATCTGTGACGTCTACTATGTACGTGGCCTGAAGCATAACCTGGTTGGACAACTCATGCAGAAGGGACATATGATCCAGTTCAAAGACGGAGCTTGCACCATCAGAGATAAGTCGTATGGGCAGATTGCTACAGTGTCCATGACGAAGAATAAATTTTTTTCACTACATATTCAGAACGAATCATTGATGTCTCTAAGTGCAGTTGTGAAAGATGCTACCTGGCTGTGGCATCTCAGATTTGGTCACCTAAACTTCAGTGGCCTAAATTAACTGCACAAGAAGCATATGGTGAAGGGTTTACCCCTAATAGAGCAGCAAAATCAAGTTTGTGAGGGCTGCTTAGTCAACAAACAACATAGGGATTCGTTCCCTTTTGGTTAGTCTTGGAGAGCATCATAGCCACTAGAGCTAGTGCACTTAGACATTTGCGATCCGATGCAGACCAACACGTTTGTCAGTAACAAATACTTCTTAACGTTCATAGATGACTTCAGCTGGAAGACTTGGATCTATGCCATCAAGCTGAAGTTAGAAGCATTTGCCAGATTCAAAGAGTTCAAGGCTTTGGTAGAGAAATAGAGCGGATATCAGATCAAGACTCTTAGGAAATATGGCAGAGGTGAATACATCTCCAATGAATTTCATAACTACTACAAGCAACACAAAATTTGAAGGTAGTTCACTGCCCGATACATGCCAGTAGAACGACATAGCTGAGAGGAAGAACCGGACCATCATGGAGATGGCACGAAGCATGATGAAGGTGAAGGGATTACCACACGAATTTTGGGCAGAGGCTGTAACATGTGTAGTCTACCTGCTGAATAGATGTCCCACCAAAAGTGTGAAGGACAAAATCCCTCAAGAGGCCTGGAGCGGTGTGAAGCCAAGTGTGGCTCACTTGCGTGTGTTCGGGTGCATTTTATATGCACATGTTCCAGAAGATAAGTGATAGAATTTGGATGATAGAGCTGAGAAGTGCATTTTCATAGGTATAGTGAGCAGGCGAAGGCATATAGGCTGTACAACCCTGTGACGAAGAAGCTCATCATCAACCGTGATGTGAAGTTTCTTGAAGATGAAACTTGGAACTGGAAGTCGGAGACTGGCCAGTCATAGCCAGTAGTAGTAGAGTCTATTGACTTGGAAGAAGGAAGTATGCAGCCACCTGCAACCTCCAGCAGCAGCAATGGTGCCAGCAGTAGCACAACCACTCCATCTCGGTCGCCTCCATGTGCAAGTAGAATCCATAACCTGGTGATGCCAGCGAAGACAAGGAGCTTGCAAGAAATCTATGAGGCAACCCAAACCCATGTAGATGAAGAGTACTCTGACTTTGCATTCTTTACCGAAGTTGATCCAGAGAGAGTTCGAAGACGCAAGTCAGAATCATAAGTGGGTGCAAGCTATGGACGAGGAGATTGAAGCCATTGAAAAAAATGATACATGGCAACTGGCAGATCTTCCAGTAGGGAAGAAGACCATTGGGGTCAAGTGGGTGTATAAGACAAAGTTCAACGCCCAAGGATACGTTGACAAGCATAATGCCAAACTAGTGGTAAAGGGCTACAAGCAAAAATCAGGCATCGATTACCATGAGGTTTATACACCTATAGCCCGACTTGACACAGTCATGATGATCCTGGCATTGGCAGCCCAACAGGGTTGGAAGATGTACCAGATGGATTTCAAGTCAGCCTTCCTCAACGGAGTGTTGGAGGAAGAAGTCTCATAGACCAGCCACCAAGATACAAAATTGAAGGCCAAAAGGGTAAAGTCCTAAAGCTAAAGAAGGCCTTGTACGGTTAGAAGCAGGCGTCCTAGGCTTGGTATAGCCGGATTGACAGTTATTTTTAGAAAAATGGGTTTATAAAATGCCCATATGAGCACACCCTGTACATGAAGAAAAATGATGTAGGTGAACTCATAATCGTCTGTTTGTATGTGGACAATTTAATTTACACTGGCAATAACACAACACTGTTTGCCCAGTTCAGAACAACCATGAAGAAGGAGTTCGAGATGACAGACTTAGGGCTGATGAAGTATTTTCTCGACATTGAAGTTGACCAATCGATAGATGACATCTTCATTTCTCAGGGTAAGTATGTGAAGGATGTCCTGAAGCGGTTCAAGATGGAGGATAGAAAACCTGCCATCACACCTGTACCCACAGGTTTGAAGTTGAGCAAGCTGGATTCAGGGAGGAATGTAGATCCAACACTGTTCAAGAGGCTAGTTGGTAGTCTGATGTATTTGACTGTAACTCGGCTATATCTGATGTTTGAAGTTAGTCTGATTAGCCATTTCATGGAGACTCTGAAGGACATGCATTGGCAAGCAGGCAAGAGGATCTTGTGCTATGTCAATGGGACACAGAACAATGGCCTATTTTACACCAGTCAGGACTAGTTGGAACTGGTAGGCATCACAGACAGTGACTGGGTTGGCAGCACCGACGATCAAAAGAGCACCTTCGGGTATGCTTTCCATATTGTATCAGGGGCAGTCTCATGGGCGTCCAAGAAGCAACCCATCGTTGTGTTGCCCACAGCCGAAGCAGAATATGTGCCGCCACATCAGCCGCATGCCAAGCAGTTTGGCTGTGAAGAGTTTTGAGTGAATTGAACTATCCTCCAAAATGCGCGACAACAATTTTTTGTGATAACAATTCAGCCATTGCACTGTCAAAGGATCTCGTGTTCCATGACCGGACGAAGCACATAGATATTCGTTATCACTTCATCAGAGAGTTGGTGAAGTCTGGAGAAATTCAACTGTAGTTTTGTAGATCCAAGGAGCAATTGGTAGATATTTTCACAAAGCCTTTGAAGGAGGAAGACTTCAGCAGATTGCATGAGCAGCTTGGAGTCAAAGCGCTCGAGAAATCAGGCTTAAAGGAGGGTGTTAGAAATATTAATCTTGATCTCACGCCTCCACCAAACTGCGCTCCGAACTTGGGCGAAGCCGGACTACGCTCGCGAAGTCAGGGATCATGGCAAAATCCTTGACTTGACGTCGCACGTGCCTTTTGACAGATGTGATGTCTGACAGATCCGATCACCGCATAAGTTAATGCCAGTTTGATGATTGCTTAGAAACCCTAGTCCAGGGTCTGTCAGAACTTGTCAAAGGATAACCTCTATCTTCCTCTCCCCATGGCTATATAAGACAGTTCGGGTCTTCAGAAAAAGAATGGAGAGTGAGTGGAGAGCGGGAGGAAATTTGGAGAAATAGTAGAGTAGCAGACGAGATCGTTTCAGTGAGCAGTGTAGCTCATCTATTTAATGTCCGAGCAGCAGACTCGACATTTTTTTCCCTCTCAGTTTATTCTGTAGATGTTAGTTTTCCTCAGTTGAGGACTTTTGTAACCCTCGTCTTATAAGAATAAAATTTTTTGTTGTTTTAAGGCATCTGTAGTGTTTGCGGTTATCTTTGTCTACATAAAATCTGTTGTTCCTTGTACAATTACCTCAAAGCATTTTTATTTCATGTTCTATAAGTTTGACCTCAGATCTGAAACATTGCATTCAGATTCGATGTTTCTCTCCTCCCCATACAGTTCTTGCCAAGCCAAGCAAACCATCGTTGTAGCTGCGCAAGCCTCCGGACAACAAAAGTTCACAAGGCAAAAATTTGCCTAAGTTTGGAGCTGTCCACCGACTGCGCAGCGAAGTCGGACTTCGCTGCCTTTAACCAACGCAGTTGGGCGTTGACCAGTCGCTCCCCAAAAATTTGCCTAAGTCTGGAGCTGTCCACTCGATTGCGCAGAGAAGTCGGATTTCGCTGCCTTTGACCAACGCAGTCGGGCGTTGTTCGAGTGCTCCCGACTTAGCACTTTATTCCATGCACAACCCGATTATGCACATTTTTCATGCACAACCCGACTGCGCATATTACTCCGTGCGCAACCCGACTACGCACGTTTTACTTACGCAGCCCGATTGCGCAATAGTCGGGTGCGCAGCCCGACTTCGGGCCTCCCCCTTTCGGCCTTCGCTTCTGACGGCAATTAAAAAAATTAAATTAAAACTTCAACCCAGAGGATCATTTTGATCGCATTTGGTGGCCTTCCTTGTCATCTTGATTGACATATAGATAGACGGAAGACAATATACCGAATAGCATTTGGAACCAAGTGCCTATGCAAGTTTTACAGACAACCCTTACGGGAAGAATGGTGGACATATCGTTATACCTTAGTCGCGGTAAATATTATTTGGCACTTTATTTTTTCAACGTCATCATGGATGATCCGGGAAACCGCATATTCAACGTTTTCATTAACCAGACGCTGGAGGCATCCATCAACATGACTTTGTATGGGAGTTGGGAGGCTATATATCGCACCAAACTTCTTGATACCACTGATACTTTAAACATTGTATTAAGTCCAGCAACTGGATCAGTCTTGGGACCTGTCATAAACGCAGCTGAAGTATACAAGATATTAGATATGCAGAATATGATAGATCCTCAAAATGGTAGGTTATTTTGTTTCCCATATTCTAGGAATGCACTTGCATTCGCATCATTTGTCCAATGCATTTTTTGGAGTGTTCATAAACGTGCTTTTTGTTTGCTTTACTCAACTGAATAAATTCATGTGATGCTTGTCCTAAAGGCATTTTAGGATCTGCTACATATAGACGACTAACATTTGAACGAATCTCATGGATACAGTGCTTGCTATAGGAAAAATGGCAGACGCTCTGAATGTTCCAGATGATTGGAGAGGAGGAGATCCGTGTTTACCACTCGGTTATTCATCCACGGGGATAATTTGTAGCCAAGAGGTCCAATACAAGCCTTTTCGAGTGATTAGCATGTAATATTCCTCACATTAGCTTTTGCTTCAATTATTTTGTTAACATTAACTGAGTTGGTCAGTAATTGTTTTTCCTAGGTAGTTCTTGATTCAATTTTTTTTTGTTAAACCTTTGTTAATTATTTTAAAATTTGTAATTAAGCCTAGTAAATAATAGATATCACCAAGTTTTATGCTGCTTTTGTTAGCTGCTGGGACACAATAGTTTATCAGGTTCTATTCCAGAACTTAGTTCATTGAAGAATCTTAAAACATTGTAAGAAACTCTTACTTTCTGTTCCCTGAAATACAATACAAGTCCTTCCTTTTTTAATCGCATATATTTTTCTTTTTCTAATATACGTTTGTCATTTTTTGAGCTTGTGAAGGCAACTGCAAAATAATCAACTCACTGGAAATATTCGAGAGTCATTGGCTCAGCTTCCTGATCTAAATCAGTTGTATGTCTACAACCTAATCTTTTTTGTCTTTGCAACAAAATAACATAACATACATGCTCAAAAGAAAGTGTCTCTTGAACATTGTAGAGTGTTAGTTTTGTTAGAAATAATAATTCAGATTTCACGCATTCGCCAGATTGCGCTCCGAACTTGGGCGAAGCCGAACTGCGCTTGTGCAGTTGGGAATCCCGACAAAAAGGTTTGACATGACGTCGCACCTACCCTCTGACAGATGTGACATCTGACAAATCCGATCACCGTAGAAGTTAATGTTAGTTCGGCAATTTAATGCCAGTTCAGCGATTGGTCAGAAACCCTAGTTGAGGGCCTGTCAGAACCTGTCAAAGGACAAACCCTATTTTCCTCTCCCCGCGACTATATAAGGTAGTTCGGGTTTTTTAAGACATAAGGAAGAAGCGTGGAGAAAGTGCGAAGAATAGAGCAGAGAAAGAAAGGAGAGTGTTTCAGTGAGCAGTGTGGCTCATCTGATTAATGTCCGAGCAGCCGACTCGACATTTTTCCTTTTTAGTTTATCCTGCAGATGTTGTTATTTCCTTGGTTGAGGACTTCTGCAACCCTCGTTTCATATGAATAAAGTTTGTTATTTTAGGCATCTTTAGGGTTTGCAGTTATTTTTTGTGTGCTAAAGTTTGTTGTTCTTTGTACAAATCACCTCAGAGCGATTTCGTTCGGGTTCTATAAGTTAGAGCTCAGATCGAAGACTTTGCTCTCAGTTTCGGTGTTTCTCTCCTCCCAGCCAAGCAACCCATCACCGTTGTTGCACAAGCCTCCGGACAACAGAAATATCTTGCAAGGCCAAATTTGGCTAAGTCTGTTCGGAGCGCTCTTCCAACTTCGCTATCGCAACCTGACTACGCTCAAGATTCGAGCGCAGCCTGATAGCGCAAGCGCAGCCCGAGTGCGCAACAAGTTGGAGCGCACCCCGAGTGCGCAAGCGCAACCCGGTTGCACAATCTACGAAAGCGCACTCCGAATGCGGAAGCGAAGCTTGAGTCGCTGTGCGCCATTCGCACTACGCCCTACACACTCCGTTCTTCCCTCCCGATGCTAGACTTCGACGAAAATCCCCTCCTACGCTCTATGCCCTATGCCAGTCCGCTCTTCGCTCCCGACACCAGACTTCAGCGAATCTCCCTACTTTGCCCTACATCGTGCGAAGTTCGTACTTCGCTCCCACACTCGGACGCCAGCAAATTAAATTAAAATTCTTCAAATTGGTATCAGAGCTACTAATTCCTTGACGCGGAGATCGAAGCAGATTGGCTTCCAGCAACAATAATTTGCAGTTGTAGATCCTGCGTTTCAATGGGAAAAACTATGATTACTAGAGCATCCAAATGAAGATCTTGTTCGGATCTTAGGAGCTGTAGGAGTTAGTTGAGAACGGCTAACCAGAACTGACAGATGCAGCAGCACTGGCCGTCCTCTCTCAAGTAGACAAGGACCTGCTGAAATAGAACATGAAGAAGGACCAGAAGGCCCTCTTCTACATCATGCAAGCAGTCGAAGAGTCCATCTTCCCGCGGATCGCATCAGCCACCAAGGCAAAGCAAGCCTGGGAGATTCTGGCTAGCTCATACCAGGGCACCAATAAGGAAAATTTGATGAAACTACAGATGCTCAGGAGGGAGTTTGAAAATCTGCAGATGAGTGAGTCCGAGTCCATGAGTGATTTCTTCACCCTGACGATGGACATTATCAACCAGATGCGGTTGAACAAAGAAAATGTGCAGAGCCAGAGAATCATGGAAAAGATTCTTAGAAGTCCGCCTGCCAAGTTTGACTCGGTTGTGATAGCAATCAAAGAGTTGAGGGATCTGACAACCCTCTCGACAGACGAACTTATGGGTTCATTACAGACACATGAATAGAGGTTGAGCTGTTCATCTCAGACCTCTCTAGAGCAAGCATTCAGGGCTCAGGTCTCATTTTGAGACAACAACAGACAAGATTCCCACCATGGCGCCTCTAGTTCTTATGAAGGAAGAGGCAAAGGTAGGCGTGGGAAAGGCAACAAGCAAGGAGGAAGGTCAAACCCTAACGAAGGAGAGACGAACTGTAATTTCCATCAGCAAGGTGGAAGAGGTAGTTCGAGAAATCAGCAAGTTGGATCTGGTCAGAAGAAGGACATGTCAAAGGTCCAGTGCTATTTTTGCAAGAAGTTCGGCCATTACATCTCACAGTGCAAAAAATGGATGGCCACGGAGAACCAGCAACAAGCCCATTACACGGATGAAACCAAAAATGCGACAGGAGAAAATATGTTGTTGACTTGCAACATTGAGGAAGAGTGCCAGAAGAATGTCTAGTATTTAGACAGTGGGTGCAGCAACCACATGACGGGGAACAAAGATATGTTCTCCCAACTATATGAAACAGTCCAGTTTAAGGTGAAGATGGGGAACAACAATAAGGTTCCTATAATGGGGAAAGGAAAGATCCTCATCTGCACTAGGCATGATGAAAGGAAGCAGATCTGTGACGTCTACTATGTGCCTGGACTGAAGCACAACCTGCTGAGTGTTGGACAACTCGTGTAGAAGGGACATACGGTCCAGTTCAAAGAAGAGACTTGCCCCATCAGAGACAAGTCGCATGAGCAGATTGCTACGGTGTCCATGACGAAGAACAAAATGTTTCCACTGCAGATTCAGAATGAATCATTGATGTCTTTGAGTGTAGTTGTGAAAGATGCTACCTGGCTGTGGCATCTCAGATTTGGTCACCTAAATTTCAGTGGCCTAAATCAAATGCACAAGATGCAAATGATGAAGGGTTTACCCTTGATAGAGCAACAAAATCAAGTTTGTGAGGGTTGCTTAGTCAGCAAAAAACACAGGGATTTGTTCCCTTCCGGTCAGTCTTGGAGAGCATCATAACCACTGGAGCTAGTGCACTCAGACATTTGCGGTCTGATGCAGACCAGCATGTTTGCTGGCAATAAATACTTCTTAACATTCATAGATGACTTCAGTCGAAAGACTTGGATCTATGCCATCAAGTTGAAGTCATAAGCATTTTCCAGATTTAAGGAGTTTAAGGCTCTGGTGGAGAAACAGAGCGGATATCAGATCAAGACTCTCAAGACAGATGGTGGAGGTGAATACATCTCCAACGAATTCCATAACTACTACAAGCAGCATGGAATTTGAAGGCAGTTCACTGCCAGATACACGCCACAATAGAATGGCGTAGCTGAGAGGAAGAACCGAACCATCATGGAGATGGCACAAAGCATGATGAAGGCGAAGGGATTACCGCACGAATTTTGGGCAGAGGCTATAACATGTGCAGTCTACCTGCTGAACAAATGTCCCACCAAAAGCGTGAAGGACAAAATCCCTCAAGAGGCCTGGAGCGATGTGAAGCCAAGTGTGGCTCACTTGCGTGTGTTCGGGTGCATTGCATATGCACATTTTTTAGAAGAGAAGCGATAGAAGCTGGATGATAGAGTTGAGAAGTGTATTTTCACAGGGTACAATGAGCAGGCGAAGGCATATAGGTTGTACAACCCTATGACGAAGAAGCTCATCATCAGCCGTGATGTAAAATTTCTTGAAGATGAAGCCTGGAACTGGAAGTCAAAGATCGCCGATCGAGCCAACGATGAGTACAGTCTGCTGACTTGGAAGAAGGAAGTGTGCAGCCACTTGCAACTTCCAACAGCAGCAGCGGTGCTAGCAGTAGCACATCCACTCCATCTTGATCGCCTCCATGTGCAAGTAGAATCTAGAATCTGGTGACGCCAGCGAAGACAAGGAGCTTGCAAGAAATCTACGAGGCAACCTAAACCCACATGGATGAAGAATACTTTGACTTTGCATTCTTTACTGAAGTTGATCTAGTAGAGTTCGAAGATGCAAGACAGAATCAGAAGTGGGTGCAGGCGATGGACGAGGAGATTAAAGCCATTGAAAAGAATGATACATGGTAGCTGGCTGATCTTCCAGTAGAAAAGAAGACCATTAGGGTCAAGTGGGTGTATAAGACAAAGTTCAATGCCCAAGGAGACGTTGACAAGCATAAATCCAGACTGGTGGCGAAGGGTTACAAACATAAGTCAGACATCGATTACCATGAGGTATATGCGCCTGTAGCCCGACTTGACACAGTTAGGATGATCCTGGCATTGGCAGCCCAACAAGGTTGGAAGATGTACCAAATGGATGTCAAGTCAACCTTCCTCAACGGAGTGTTGGAGGAAGAGGTCTACATAGACCAGCCACTAGGTTAAGAAATTGAAGGCTAGAAGGGCAAAGTCCTAAAGCTGAAAAAGGCCCTGTACGGTTTGAAGCAGGCACCCCGGGCTTGGTACAGCCAGATTGATAGTTATTTTCAAGAAAATGGGTTTGTCAAATGCCCATATGAGCACACCCTGTACATGAAGACAAATGAAGTAGGTGAGCTCATTATCGTCTGCCTGTATGTGGACGATTTGATTTATATTGGCAACAACAATGTATTGTTTGACCAGTTCAGAACAGCCATGAAGGAGTTCGAGATGACGGACTTAGGGTTGATGAAGTATTTTCTCGGCATTGAAGTTGACCAATCGGTAGATGACATCTTCATTTCTCAGGGCAAGTATGCGAAGGATGTCCTGAAGCGGTTCAAGATGGAGGACAATAAACCCGCCATCACACTTGTAGCCATAGGTTTGAAGTCGAGTAAGTTGGATTCGAGGAGGAATGTAGATCCAACCCTGTTCAAGAGGCTAGTTGGCGATCGATATATTTGACTGCAACTCGGCCAGATCTGATGTTCGGAGTCAGTCTGATCAATCATTTCATGGAGACTCTAAAGGACATGCACTAGCAAGCAGGCAAGAGGATCTTACGCTATGTCAATGGGATACAGAACAATGGCCTATTTTACGTCAGACAGGACCAGTTGGAACTGGTCGGCTTCATAGATAATGATTAGGCTGGTAGTATCGACGATCGAAAGAGCACCTTCGGGTATGCTTTCCATCTCGGATCAGGGGCAGTCTCATGGGTGTCTAAGAAGCAACCCATCGTTGCGTTGTCCATAGCTGAAGCAGAATATGTCGCTGCCACGTTAGTTGCATGCCAGGCAGTTTGGTTGCGAAGAGTTCTGAATGAACTGAACTATCCTCCGGAAGGCGCGACAACAATTTTCTGTGATAACAATTCGGCCATCGCACTGTCAAAGGATCCCATGTTCCATGGCCGGATGAAGCACATCGATATTCATTATCACTTCATCAAAGAGTTGGTGAAGTTCGAAGAAATTCAACTGTAGTTTTGCAGATCCAAGGAGAAGTTGGCAGATATTTTCACGAAGCCTTTGAATGAGGAAGACTTCAGCAGATTGCAAGAGCAACTTGGAGTCAAAGCGCTCGTGAAATTAGGCTTAAAGGAGGGTGTTAGAACTAATAATCCAGATTTCATGCCTCTGCCAGACTGCGCTCCGAACTTGGGCGAATCCGAACTACGCTCGCGCAGTTGGGGATCCCGAAAAAAAGGTTTGACATGACGTCACACCTACCCTCTGATAGATGTGACATCTGACAGATCCGATCGCCGCAGAAGTTAATGTCAGTTCGATGTTGGTCAAAAACCCTAGTTGAGGGCCTGTTAGAACCTATCAGAGGACAAACCCTATCTTCCTCTCCCCGCGGCTATATAAGGCAGTTCGGGTTTTTCAGACATAAGGAAGAAGCATGGAGAAAGTGCGGAGAATAGAGCAGAGAAATAAAGGAGAGCGTTTCAGTGAGCAGTGTGGCTCATCTAATTAATGTCCAAGCAACCAACTCGACATTTTTCATTTTTAGTTTATCCTGCAGCTTAGTCTGCATATGTTATTTCCTCAGTTGAGGACTTCTGTAACCCTCGTTTTATATGAATAAAGTTTGTTGTTTTAGGCATCTTTAGGGTTTGCAGTTATTTTTTATATGCTAAAGTCTGTTGTTCTCTGTACAAATCACCTCAGAGCGATTTCGTTCGGGTTCTATAAGTTAGAGCTCAGATCCGAGACTTTGCTCTCAGTTTCGGTGTTTCTCTCCTCCCAGCCAAGCAAGCCATCACCGTTGCCGCACAAGCCTCCGGACAACAGAAAGATCTTGCAAGGCCAAATTTGGCTAAGTCTGTTCGGAGCGCTCTTCCAACTTCGCTGCCGCAACCCGACTGCGCCCGAGATCCGAGCACAGCCCGATAGCGCAAGCACAGCCCGAGTGCGCAACAAGTTGGAGCGCACCCCGAGTGCGCAAGCGCAACCCGATAGCGCAATCCGCGGGAGCGCACTCCCAGCTGTGCACCGTCTGCACTACGCCCTGCACCCTGCGCACTCCGTTCTTCGCTCCCGACACCAGACTTCGACGAAAATCCCCTCCTACGCCCTGCGCCCTGCGCCAGTCTGCTCTTCGCTCCCAACGCCAGACTTCGACGAATCTCCCTACTTCGCCCTGCGTCGTGCGAAGTTCGTACTTAGCTCCCGCACTCGGAAGTCGACAGATTAAATTAAAATTCTTCAAGTTTTACCGTCTTCTTAGAGGTCCATTATTAATGAATAGCTTTTATATTATAAAGATTTTTGCAGAACAATAGATTAAACGGAGCCGTGCCCGCTGATCTAATTAAATCTGGCTTAGAACTTCGGTACAAGATATCTTATCCTGGCTTGATCTGTTTGTGCAATAAATTCAAACAGCGATAATATGTTTTATGTTACTACAATTTGCAAGAAGATGCTTTTTTCCCTCTTTATTTTTTCAGTTCCATCAATATTGGTCAGAAAAAAATTCTCTTACTGTTACTTGTACGACGCTGAGTTGATGCTGAAAATTCTAACCAAAGTCCCAAAAGAAAAATTTGGAGTCTCGGACTGATTGGTGGGTCACTGATAATCATAGCAGTAATAGTTATATTTATAAGTTTCTTGTGGAGACGCAAATGTAGATCACAAGTTGAGCGCACAAACGGTTCTGTTTTGCGGCCCACACATTCATTTGCAAGTGATCTTAAAATCTCTATTATATAGGAGTGGTTATTGTACCTTGCAATTGATTTCCTTCTTGTTTATTATTTCCAAACTTATTCATTAGCTTTCTTCCTGTAGATAATGAAGATAAAAAAGAAATCAAAGTCCCTATAGAATATACCGAGGAAGAAATTAGAGACGCTACAAATAACTATTCCAATATCATTGGCAAGGGAGGATTTGGTTCCGTATTTAGAGGTAGTCTCTCTGGTTACGAAGTTGCGGTCAAGATCCTCTCAACTAATTCTGACCAGGGACAATAGAGTCCCAAAATGAGGTGGGTTTCTTCACAAATATTTTGAAAGAATTACCTACTAAAGAGATGATTTGTTTTAATCTATTTGTTATTTTTCTCTTCCGTCAAGTCTTCCGTTGACAGGTGTTTTGTATTCGTTCCATCTAGGTAACCCTTCTTTCACAGGAACCTTGTTAACCTTATTGGTTACTGTAAACAGCCTACAGTAGCGTTGGTATATGAATATATGCATTTTGGAACATTAAATGATCATCTATACGGTAATTTCAAATCCACCTTCGTATGATATTGTAATTAAAGGTTAAATGCTCATCTTAGTAAAAATGCGTCACTACTCTGTTTGTAGGTGTAGCCAAAGTGGAGAATCCACTTGATTGGCGTACGCGACTCAACATCGCTCTACAATCAGCGCAGGGTAATATGCTTGGAAGAGTGATTAATTTCTAGTTTGTTATGGCTATCACTTTGCTACGGTGAAATTGAATACGGTTATGACTATTTTCGGAGGCTTGCTTTATCTACATCAAGGTTGTAGCCCACCGATCATATATAGAGATATCAAGTGTCGCAATATGTTAGAAATATTAACCCAGATTTTATGCCTCAGCCGGACTGCGCTCGTGCAGTCAGGGATCCCGACAAAAGTTTGACATGACGTCGCACCTACCCTTTGACAGATGTGACGTCTGATAGATCCCATCGTCGTAGAAGTTAATTCCAGTTCGGCGATTGGTCAGAAACCCTAGTTGAGGGTCTGTCAGAACCTGTCAGAGGACAACCCCTATCTTCCTCTCCCCGTGACAATATAAGGCTATTTGGGTCTTTAGACATGGGTGTGGAAAGAGAGCGGAGAAAGAGAGGAGAGCGGGAGGAAATTTGGAGAAATAGCAGAGTAGGAGACGAGATCGTTTCAGTGAGCAGTGTGGCTCATCTATTTAATGTCCGAGCAGCAGACTCGACATTTGTTTTTCATCTTAGTTTATCCTGCAGCTTTAGCCTATAGATGTTAGTTTTCTTCTATTGAGGACTTTTGTAACCATCGTCTTATATGAATAAAATTTCCTATTGTTTAAGGCATCTGTAGGGTTTGCATTATCTCTGTGTGCTAAAATTTGTTGTTGTTCTCTATACAAATCGCCTCAATGCCATTTCTTTCGGGTTCTATAAGTTTGAACTCAGATCTAAAATATCGTATTTATATTCGGTGTTTCTCTCTTCCTGTACAGTTTTTTGCCAAGCCAAACAAACCAATGCCGTAGTCGCACAAGCCTCCGAATAGGAAAAGTTTGCAAGGCCAAAATTTGGCTAAGTCTAGAGCTGTCTTCCCAACTTCACAACGAAGTCGGACTTCGCTGCCTTTGACCAGCGCAACCCAACTTCGCACCTTGATCCGTGTGCAACCCGACTTTGCACCTCGATCCGTCTGCAACCCGACATCGCACCTCGGTCCATGCACAACCCGACTTTGCACCTCAATCCGTGCGCAACCCGACTTCGGGCCCTCCCTACTTCGCACTTCACACTTTGCACTTTGCACTGTGTTTTCCTTACGACGACAAATAAAATTTTAATTAAAACTTCAAATTGGTATCAGAGCCATTGATCCCTTGATGCGGAGACCGAAGCAGAATGGCTTCCAGCGGCAACAACCTACAGTTGCAGATCCCGCGCTTCAATGGGAAAATTTATGATTACTAGAGTATCAAGATGAAGATCTTGTTTGGATCTCAAGAGCTGTGGGAGTTAGTCGAGAACGGCTACCCAGAACTAGCAGATGCAAGAGAGCATTGGCCGCCCTCTCTCAAGCAGACAAGGACCTGTTGAAAGAGAACACGAATAAGGACCAGAATGCCCTCTTCTACATCATGCAAGCGGTCGAGGAGTCCATCTTCTCGCGGATCGCATCAGCCACCAAGGCGAAGCAAGCCTGGGAGATTCTAGCCAGCTCGTATTAGGGCACCAATAAAGTAAAGTTGGTGAAGCTGCAGATGCTCAGGAGGGAGTTTGAAAATCTGCAAATGAGTGAGTCCGAGTCCATGAGTGATTTCTTCACCCGGACGATGGACATTATCAACCAGATGCGGTTGAATGGAGAAATTATGCAGAGCTAGAGAATCATGGAGAAAATTCTCAGAAGTTTGTCTGCCAATTTTGACTCGGTTGTGATAGCAATTAAAGAGTCGAGAGATTTGACAACCCTTTTGACAGATGAGCTCATGGGTTCATTGTAGACACATGAACAGAGGCTGAGCCATTCGTCTTAGACCTCTCTAGAGCAAGCATTCAGGGCTCAGGTATCATTTTGAGACAACAGAAGACAAGATTCCCACCATGGCGCCTCTAGTTCTCAAGGAGGAAGAGGCAGAGGCAGATGTGGAAAAGGCAACAAGCAAGGAGGATGGTCAAACCCTAGCGAAGGAGAGACCAACTGTAATTTTCATCAGCAATGTGGAAGAGGCAGTTCAAAAAATTAGCAAGCTGGACCTGGTCAGAAGAAGGACATGTCAAAGGTCCAGTGCTATTTTTGCAAGAATTTCGGCCATTACATCTCACAGTGTAGAAAACGGATGGCCAAGGAGAACCAGTAGCAAGCCCATTACATGGATGAAATCAAAAATGCGGCAAGAGGAAATGTGTTGTTGACTTGCAACATTGAGGAGTTCCAGAAGAATGTATGGTATTTAGACAATGGGTGCAACAACCACATGACAAGGAACAAAGAGATGTTCTCCCAACTGGATGAAACAGTCCAGTCTGAGGTGAAGATGGGGAACAATAAGGTTCCCATAATGGGGAAAGGAAAGATCCTCATTTGCACCAGGCACAACGAATGAAATAAAATTTGTGATGTCTAGTATGTGTCTGGCCTGAAGCATAACCTGCTGAGCATTGGACAACTCGTGCAGAAGGGACATACGGTCCAGTTAAAAGACGAAGTTTGCAACATCAGAGACAAGTTGCATGGGCAGATTGCTACAGTGTCCATGACGAAGAATAAAATATTTTCATTGTAGATTCAAAATGAATCATTGATGTCTCTAAGTGCAGTCGTGAAAGATGCTACCTGATTGTGGCATCTCAGATTTGGTCACCTAAACTTCAGTGGCCTGAATCAACTGCACAAGAATAAAATGGTGAAGGTTTTACCTCTGATAGAGCAGCAAAATCAAGTTTGTGAGGGTTGCTTAGTCGACAAACAACATAGGGATTCGTTCTCATCTGGTCAGTCTTGGAGAGCATCATAGCCATTGGAGTTGGTGCACTCAGACATTTGCGATCCGATGAAGACTAGCACGTTTTTTGACAACAAATACTTCTTAACATTCATAGATGAATTCAGCCGAAAGACTTGGATCTATGCCATCAAGTTGAAGTCAGAAGCATTTGCTAGATTCAAGGATTTCAAGGCTCTGGTGGAGAAACAAAGCGGATATCAAATCAAGACTCTTAGGACAAATGGCGAAGGTGAATACATCTCCAACGAATTCCATAACTACTACAAGTAGCACGGAATTCGAAGGCAGTTCATTGCCAGATACATGCCACAGCAGAACGATGTAACTGAGAGGAAGAACCGAACCATCATGGAGATGGCACGAAACATGATGAAGACGAAGGGATTATCGCACGAATTTTGGGTAGAGGCTGTAACATGTGCAGTCTACCTGTTAAACAGATGTCCCACCAATAGCGTGAAGGATAAAATCCCTTAGGAGGCCTGGAGCGGTGTGAAGCCAAGTGTGGCTCATTTGCGTGTGTTCGAGTGCATTGCATATGCACATGTTCCAGAAGAGAAGCAATAGAAGTTGGATGATAGAGCTGAGAAGTGCATTTTCATAGGGTATAGTGAGCAGACGAAGGCATATAGGCTGTACAATCCTATGATGAAGAAGCTCATCATCAGCTGTGATGTGAAGTTTCTTGAAGATGACGCTTGGAATTGGAAGTCGGAGACTGGCCAGTCAGAGCCAACAGTAGTAGAGTTTGTTAACTTGGAAGAAGGAAGTGTGCAGCCACCTGCAACCTCCAGTAGCAGCAACGATGACAGCAGTAGCACATCCACTCCATCTCGATCGCCTCCATGTCCAAGTAGAATCCATAACCTGGTGACGCCAGCGAAGACAAGGAGCTTGCAAGAAATCTATGAGGTAACCCAAACCCATGTAGATGAAGAGTACTCTGACTTTGCATTCTTTACTGAAGTTGAGGGTCTATCAGAACCTATCAGAGGACAACCCCTATCTTCCTCTCCCCGTGGCTATATAAGGTGGTTCGGGTCTTCAAACATGGGTGTGGAAAGAGAGCGAAGAAAGAGAGGAGAGCCGAAGGAAATTTGGAGAAACAGTAGAGTAGGAGATGAGATCGTTTTAGTGAGCAGTGTGGCTCATCTCTTTAATGTCCGAGCAACAGACTCGACATTTGTTTTCCGTCTCAGTTTATCCTGTAGCTTTAGCCTGTAGATGTTATCCTCAATTGAGGACTTTTGTAACCCTCGTCTTATATGAATAAAATTTCCTTTTGTTTAAGGCATCTGTAGGGTTTGCAGTTATCTCTATGTGCTAAAATATGCTATTGTTCTCTATACAAATTACCTCAGTGCGATTTCTTTCGGGTTCTATAAGTTTGAACTCAGATCTGAAATATCGTATTTATATTCGGTGTTTCTCTCTTTCTGTACAGTTTTTTGCCAAGCCAGGCAAACCAACGCCGCAGCCGTGCAAGCTTTCGGACAGGAAAAGTTTGCAAGGCCAAAATTTGGCAAAGTCTGGAGCTGTCTTCCCAACTTCACAGCGAAGTCGGACTTTGCTGCCTTTGACCAACGCAACCCGACTTCGCACCTTTGACCAGCGCAACCCGACTTTGCACCTTGATCCGTGCGCAACCCAGCCCTCCTTACTTCGCACTTCGCACTGCGCTCTCGTTACGGCGGCAAATAAATTTTTAATTAAAACTTCACAATATACTTTTGGATAGCAGAATGTGCGCAAAGGTAGCTGACTTTGGTCTATGCAAGCTGATAAACTGCTAACGAAGCTATGTTGCGACGGGTGTCAAGGGCACCATGGGTTACCTTGATCCAGAGTATTTCACTGTCATCCATAACATTTCTTTTATCATTAAGAATTCGTGCTATTCATCAATTTAAATATGTTTGGCAGTATGACTGAAGCTGAAAGTTCATCCAGATACTTTGAGACAGGATCCGTAACTGAGAAGAGCGATGTGTATAGTTTTGGAGTATTGTTGCTGGAGATTATTTCGGGAACATCACCACACGATGGGATAATCCTTCTAGCTTTTCGAGAATTTGATGTTTACTAACTCTGTGGCAGACTCTCAAAACAAGCATTTTAATGATGTATATTTTCCAGGCCCGAAGGCTACTTACATGTGGTAAACTAGCGGAGCTTCTGGATCCTTCATTAGGCGACCGATATGATTTAGCATCAGCTTGGAAGGTTGCAGAGATCGCATACAAATGCGTGGAACCAAGATCAGCATATAGGCCCAAAATGAGTGCAGTGGTGAAAGAATTGGAAGAAGCGGTGTCACCTGAATTTGAAGATAACAATGACAATCCATCACGTACTTCAATAAAATCTTTCAGTATAAGTGAGATGCCCAAACTCAGGTAGCCCACAAAGAAAAAAATGATATGATGAACTTCAGTTGTGAACTGCACGAAGACTAGAAGTTTTCAAAAATTCCCTCCCCTCACCCTCTCAAATAAGCATTGTTTGCTCTTGCACATGATGAGCGTTTCCATATGCTACTAGATTATAAACTAAAAATTTGCATATCATAAATTATCCTATTTTCAGTGGAATGTTACTAATTATTTCAGAGGGTGTTTTCAGTTCGTGGGTGCATAAACATGGCTTTGCCTTAAAATTTTTAATTATATTCTTTAAAGTCTATGAATATTTTTTAACTTCCCTTCAATGAATTACAAGAGAATATCTGGCTTGTAAAAAATTACTATTGGCACATAAAGATGTCCATAGCAAAAAAAAAAGTATATGAACTACAACAGAATATCTGGCTTGTAAAAAATTACCATTGGCACATAAAGATGTCCATGGGAAAAAAGGAAAGGGGAAGGTTGTTGGGTGCATTTAATTTTAAAAAATAAATGTTCGAATATAATATATTTGCCCCCATTAATGTAACCTGTAACCTGCACGATTTAGTATACGACAATAAGACAATAAGTGTTGAAATGGGAATTTTGATCTCTAAAGAAGATGGTGATATAGTGTTTAAGCGTAGGAGACAGTTTATCATATATAATGTCCGACGGAAAGACATACTCAAACATGTTAGCATGCACCAAATTATGCATGTGAGGCCCAGATGTATTAATGGTTATAATAAATAAAATATAATGTTTAAAATTGCTATTTGTCAACCATAGCTCATGAATCTGTGCCCAAACCTTTATAGCATGTTGTTTAAGACATTCTTAAATTCACTTTTTATTAAAAAATGATAAACAACTGTGGTGGGTAAGGCAATATAATCCCTGACTATAATATAATGTACAACTGATCAAATTCAATGCATATGGATCTGAAAATTGGTATCCTAAGAAAGTTGCTCGAAATTGTTACGTCAGTGCAGTCTTCAACTTGTCGTGAGTAAGGTAATCCCTGTACAACTGATCAAATTCAATATAATCCCTGACTATAACATGTACAACCGATCAAATTGAATGTATATTGATCTGAAAATTCAATATAATCCTAAGAAAGTTGCTCGAAATTGTCACGTCAGTGCAGTCTTCAACGTGTCGTGGGTAAGGTAATCCCGACTATCACATTTACAACTGATCATATTCGACTTATTGATGTGAAAATTGGTATCCTAGGAGAGTTGCTGAGAAATTGTCACGTCAGTGCAGTCTTCAACGTGTCGTACGTAAGGTAATCCTGACTGTACAACTGATCAAATTCAATGTTGGTATCCTTCCCTTGCAATTTCGTGAATTATTGCACGAGAAACAGTTGCTAGGAAATTGTCACGTCAGTGCAGTCTGTAACCTGTCGTGGGTACTTACTAGACAGGCTAAAACGAGTACATTCGAGAGGTAATCCGCTGACTATAACCTGGACAAGCGATCAAATCTGTATTGATCAGATCAGAGACTATAACATTAACATGTACAGGTGATCAAATTCAATGTATATTGATTTGAAAAATAAGAATGTCTACTGATTACACGTACATTCGACAAGTAATCCCTGATTTTCACATGTACAAGTGATCGAATTCAGCGTGAAAATTGGTGTCGTAAAGACTGTGAAAATTGGTGTCGTAATTTTTTTATTTTTATTTTTTACAGTAAGACCACTAGATAAAGTTAGTGTGACTTTAATTTGTTAGGGCATCACATTGTTATTGGACCTGAAACTGGTATAATTAACCAAAACCACAACTTATCAAATTTATAAAAAAAATTATTTCGCGACTAAAGAGAATTGCTAGGAAAGGGTCGGGTCACTACAGTGGCTTTTATAAATCATATCAATAACATCCATTTAATAAAAGTATGCAGATTACAGTACTATCACATCATCATAAATTAAAGAGAGGATGACATTAAGAAATTAAGAAGGCCAATGCCAAAAGGTGTACATAATCCTATCTTATAGTAATGTTTGTATTACTACCTCTTTTAAGTCACCCCATCTTAAAGGATAAGTGGCCTATCAACACCACCTTAATTGTTTTACATAATTTTTTATTGAACCTTTTCACACACTATATATATATATATATATATTTTAAGCAATATTTCTTATACACATTTATTATAGGAATTGAACTCTGGTCACATTACGGTTAATATAAGTGACATCCTTACCGGTAGACCACACTCACAGGAATTAAAATGTATATATTAAAAGTGTTACCATAAAAAATCTAATTTCGTAATTTAATAATGTTAATTGTTATGGATAGTATAATATGTTAATAAAAAATAATATTAATAAAATTTTATTATATTAGTATTTCATGTAAGTTAACATAGTTAAAAGAGATAAAGTTTGTTCATTTTGAGTTTAAATTTATCTCTTAAATTTTTAACCTCAATTTATTATTGGATTTATTCAATTTAAATAAATTATAGTTTGTTAGGTTTTATCTTAACTTTATTTTTATTGGTAATAATTAAGTTTTACTAATATTTTAGGAGGTTTTGACATTTATTCAAGAGGTCTAAGGTTTAAACAGTAACATGGGTGAGTGAATGTGTGTGATGGGGCTGGTGTTAATCCCTTATTGATAAGTTTAGCTTCTGACCTTATGAATAGTAATGGTTGAGATGAGAATGCTCAACCCTTGGCATTGGTAGTAGGGTTTATTACACTTAAAAAAAACTAAATTTTACTAATGCAAATCACATAAAGTTTAAAATTTATTTGTAAAATATACATATTTTTTGAAAATAATTTTACACATGGACAAGAGATGAGAAATGGGTGAGTGAGTGTGTGTGATGGGGCAGGTGTTAATCCCTTATTGATAAGTTTAGCTTCGTACCTTATGAATAGTAATGGTTGAGATGAGAATGCTCAACCCTAAACATTGGTAGGGTTTATCACACTTAAAAAAACTAAATTTTACTAATGCAAATCACATAAAGTTTAAAACTTATTTGTAAAATATACATTAAAAAAAAAAAAAATTTACACATGGACAAAAGATGAGAAAAGGAATGAAGAGCAGAGTTGGGAAATTGAATTTACTATTGTTTTAAGCTATAAAAGTATTTCAATTTTTAACAAAATAAAAGAAGGATATTTAATAAATGTCATTTTGCATGTATAAAAATGATTGATATTAATTTAGTATATTATTTCTAGTTTAAAAATTAAGAATTCTTAAGTTTTTAATATTAATTTAATAGAAGTAAAACAAAACAAGGTTAAGAGTTTCAAACAAAAATATTACAAATAAAAGTATAAAAAGAAAAAAAAGTTATCATAAAAACTAATTTTAACTTTGCATGAATAAAAGAAGAAGAGCAAGCTTTGTATAGTATTAAGGATGTCATATTTAAGCACCTATACTAGTTAACCTTAACTTAAACAAATAATTTAGGCTTTAAATGTTTGAGATAAATGTTGATGAAACCTTTCTAAGAAGACTCAAATTAAAACTATTTATTTATAAAAAAAAAGTAACAATCATTCATTATATGATGTTCCTTCCTAAAATTTTTGGTCAATAAATCCAATAATTATACAATCAAATGGGCAATTATTCAATTTAGTAACTATACAATGAATTTTCCAATCGTTCAACTCAATAATCATACAACTTGACAATCGTCAAGAAACAACCATACAATCTAGACAATTGTACACTTATATGATCACTTCTTAATTGTTGCATTTTTTTTATCGTACGATTGTATGATTCCAACCCTAACCATAATTTTACGATTTATATTTCATGTAATTGAATGGTTTCACTTTTATATGATAAATTTTCTCCACTCCAATATATTTGTTTCTTTCTTTATTCGGTATTTTCAACATGTGATGAAAATATAGGAATCAAGTTTTGAATTTACCAAGGTATTTATTGCAACCAAACTCTTCCATTGTTCCACACACCCAAACTCTCTTGTTCTCAACCTGCCTTCTAGTTCAATACAAAGGTTTATTAGAAATTATGCAAAATTATTGTTCTTTGTTTGAAGTCACCACTTCTCCTCGAATGGATTTGAACTTATTACACAACTATTAAGTGGTAAATTTCTCAATTTGAGTAATTGTACTATATTTTCTAAATAATAGGACCCTCCTTTAGAGTATCTCTTCAACGTCATCATCCTCCTTTTAAATCCAATATTATTATTCAATAGCAAGTAGCCTTATCTTCAACAAAATCACGCTTTGTATCACCCCTTCTCCTGGGATCCAAAGCTTTAGAAGTTTCTCTAGTTTCTACATACACAACTAGCAACACACACAATCTACCAAATAAAATACAACAAATTCAACAATAATCAAGACACACAGATTAATTATAAAATATTGTTTATTATTTCTTCGAGAATACAAGGCTAATATTTTAGACTCCTTTTACTTCTTCCTCTCCACTAAAGTCTATCCTAAGACAAAAAATTCATTTTTTAAAATTTTTGAAAGTAGTTACATAATGACCAAACTATTGATCTTCCACCTTCACAATGATGCAACTTTTGGATAGATATCATTAGGATGCTCTCAAATCATACTCGTCAGGTAAAAGAAATGGTTCATAAATATTTAGCAGGGTAGAGTGTCAAAAAATCATCCATTCACTTTAGCATGATCTTCTCGCCTAGTGCCATAAATGTTGTAATTTGAATATGCTAAAAAAATATCTATAAATAGTGGAATACTAGTCATTCCAAAGCATGACTCTATGGCCATTACAATTCATATGTAATTATTCTCACCCTGTAAATATAATTACATCACTATTTGATCTCTCATTTTATCTTCACTTTCTTGTAATTAAATTTGGGTGCTTATTTTTGCGATGGCCATCTAAGTTTGCTCATTCAATTCTACAATCTACATTTCATGGGTCTTGATTGGTGGTTCTAGAATTCACATCCACCTTTGGGTATCAGGGTTTGTTTATTCCAAGGATGGTCGGGTGGGGGCGCTCTAATTCTACATTATGGATTTCATTCACCCTCTTGCCAGTTCTGGAATTCGCTCTGGCCCGCTATGTTGAACAATAAGTGAAGGTAAGATGAACTGCTCTATTAGGTAGTATGCTCATGTTTCCATCTATAATGTTGAGCGCATGTGCCTTGATGAGGTCATAATCCATCCTTGTCAAGTTTTGGCTATGGTCTCCCTTTGATTTCTCTCTTGTTTCCCTTTTCCCATTTATCCTTTGTAGTGTAGGTAACTGGGACATAAGGATCTAGCCTCCTATGAAGATCGACAACCTCATCTCTCCTAGGCCAGACAATCATTCAATTTTTTGCCAAGGAAAACTAGGTGTGCCACCCACTCGTCCAATGCCAATTTTTGCACCAATAGTAAGGATTTAGAAAAAGATATGATTTTATTCTAAAGATGGTGCACTATTACAATCAAAATATTTTTAATCACATGATTATATCCTCTCTGTTCTATATGATTCTCTCTCTCCTAGGTCATCTTAGATCGTTCTCTTAGACCCTCCTAATTTTTTTATTTTCCATACCTCTTATTTTTATTATACTTTCCCTTCCATAATATTCCTCTTTATTTTAGAATTAAAATTTTTGTGGATTTTGAATGGTTGATTAACTATTTCATAGTATTTTGATGCCCTGGATCATAAGTGGGATAAGGTTTGTAAAGAAAAGAATATTGGAGGAATAAGATTCTGGAATTGTAGACCTATGAGTTTGGCCTTAGGAGGAAAATTTGTATGGAGATGATTCATAGATCAAGGAAAGAGTTAGAAACAATGTTATTTCAAAAATATATGGGTTATCTTCATACAATAAAATAAAATAGGAAAATAACCCTATCAAAAGGATTGTAAACATGGAACTTATAAAATAGTTTACATAAAATTAAGAAATGTATTATATGGTCATTCCATGAGGGCAATTATACAAAATTTTGGTCTGATGTTTGGTTGAAACTTTATACTCATAAATTTGATTTAAAATAGAAACCACTAGCTTAGGCATGTCTATCTTATATAAGTCCAAACGTCAAAGATCATATAAATATGAACAACAACTCAATATTATGGATTTTTATTAGTAATCTTCTTGAATGAGAGGAACTCAAACAAATTACATGTGAGCCTCAATATATGCTTTTAGTGTGTATTTTACTAATTTTAACATGAAAATATGTGTTAATTTATAATCTATTAAAATATGTTGGATACCCGATCAGTTGGGATATGAGGATTTAGAGCAAGTTCAACTTCCTACTCCCAACTATTTTTCTTAAAGAATATTTGGTCACTAGAGGCTCTCTCTAATGCCTCATTTTTTCTTTGGTTAACAATTCCAAGTAATATTCTTACAATAGAGAGTATACAAAGAAGATATTATGAACCTTTCCTATGTGCATTGTGTGAGAAGAATATAGAAACACCATAACATTTACTTTATTGTCCCTTAGCTCATACTATGTTGGGTTACTTTAAAAAAAAAATGAGAAATATTGGGTAGCTCCATCAACATTAAAAGAATTATTGAAATGTTGGAATTATTATTTCAAGTCTAAAGTATTATGTATGTAGAAGATTGATGATGTCATTATTTGTTGGAATTTATAGCTTAAAAGGAATAATAGAAATTTTAAAAATAAATCTCAAAATCATGCCCAAGTTTGAACCCATATTATTGCCTCTCTTATAGAATGTTTACAAATATGGTGCTCATCATAAAAAGTATAAGTGTTGAGAAAGAGGTGCTAGTCACTTAGTTACAAGATTTGAATGTACATGGAAGAGTCATCTATGACAATGAGATTAAAATAAAGGACCTGCATTGATCTTTGGTAAAGTAAAAATGTCTAGAAATTGGGTTTATCAATTATTTATTATTATTTTTTTTGGTAGAAAAGTACCTTTTATTATTTAAAAATAGTTACATTGATCACAAAAAAATATGGGTGACATGGAAGCGTACTCCAAAATTTTAAACAAATATTCCACCTAGAACCAAAGATAGGGATTTGGGGCTTACACTATCAAATGTTAAACTAAAACTAGAATAGAGCAATCATTTCAAATTCCTAAACTAATAAACTAAAATATTATAGAGAACAATTTTTTTTCGTAAATCCTATAAATAAATGAGACCTAATTCTGAGAAGTGTTGACATCGTTGCATGTTGTCTGTGCACTTATGAAGTGATCCCAAACAGTCCTTGATGAGGTACACTTAGGAGAAAATAAAAAAAATGATTCCTCACCATATTGCTTCTATTTAGGCAACTCTAATGAACTGAAGCTATTGAATTTGCTCTAACTATATCTATCTAGCCAAGGACTAGAGATATGAAGCTATTTCTTGGGTAAACCTTCCCTTTCTTCTTTTCCCTATCAAAGATTGTGGGAATGCCAAAAAAAATGTCTTTGTTGTTGGTTGGGCGATAGGGCTTTGTGAGTGTTTTTGCCCTCCCATAGTGGTCCAACCATTTTCTTTGGTCTAAGGAGGAGGTATAGTGGATGGCATGGGCACCAAATTTGGCTTATTACATAGAAGAAGTGGGTATTCCTTAACTTTATGGTCCAAGGCTTGGCATCTAAATCAGGTATTTGGTAGGTTAACATACACCATCTACTTTAAAATAGAGGTGTATACCATTGGTAACTTTATGACCTTCTATAGATCCTTTAACAGATCAACCTCAATAGAAATCCTTTTTTGAGAGCTTGTGTTGAAGAATTTATCAGCTTTAACCATTAAAACCTACCCTAAGACTATTGTTAGGCCATTTAAAATGACCAAAGGGGAGAGGAAGACTAGAGAAATCAACCTAGACTAGGTATTTGGAAGTTCCATCTTCAAACATTAAAAATTCCCAAGTCCATGGAAATAAGACCACCAAAGAGCTTCTTATGGACCAAGGCACATGCTCATAAATTATCTTGACATTAGAAACATTAGCATATGAAAAAAGAAATAAATTTTTTGTTAGGTTTTGAAGTAGTTTTAGTTTTACTCCATGAGAAGCCAAAGTTGAGCTAACCCAATACCATAACATTTCTTCATTGGGAATGCATCCCACAAAATACCCAATTGGGATAACAAAATTCAACCATTGATAGACATTGACAAACTTTGGTAGAGGTACACTAAACTTATCTTAAGATTTTCTATCAAAATATATTTCATGAATCTCTCCATGGGTGTCATTGTCATTTTCCTTATCCCTTGCAACACCAATGCAAATTTTTGAGCCATAAAGGTTGGGGTCCATGGAAAACCCTAGAAAGTTGAGGAAACCCTAACTCAAAGCAAAAATGGCTTGCACTAGAAACCCTAGTAGATCAAAATTAATTTTGATGGTGATTCTAACAAAATATAGGAAAATTTGATGGAGGTGGTTTTTTAATTATGAAGGTAAAATTCTCCTAAGTTACACATAGTCATATGGAACTTCAACTAACAACTATGTAGAAGCTAGGACACTTTTTATAGGGATTTAAATTATTATAAAAAAAAATGGAAATATTTTTCAATTGAGAGGGATTCACAATTTATTTTTAATGTTATCAATAAAAATGAATATAGGGTTTGGATAAAAAATAATATTATTGTTGATGTTCATCATCCATTATTGGAGGTAATCTATAGGAAATGTGAGCATGTATATAGAGAAGGAAATAGGGTATTGGATAATTTAGGAAACCATGGTGTTGATGTTCATCTTGGTGAAATACAAAATTTAGAAGGTAATTGGATGAGTGAAGTTGTATCTCTTAATGAAAGTAATGTCAAGTAGTTGATTACAAAAAATATTAGAATTTAAAGAAGATGAAGAATATATTTGATAGAAAAGGAAATAAAAAATATTTTTCATAAAATAACAAGCTGGATGTGGATTAAATGACCTAACAAAAAGTGTAATATTTTAGTATTTTAATGGGAATGACTCCAATAGAATCCACATATAGGTTATTAAAATAAGAAAAATAATAAGGATGAGAATATGGAGCTGAACCATATTTCACGTAGGTTAATTTGATTTCCTTATTAGTGAGAACACAACATGAATAATTGATTAAAGCTCACTATTCGTCATGGAATCTCATTCTCATTTAGAATATATTACTTGTATGTATTTGATATTCGTCAAGAACATAGATTGAATATAATTCTAACAAATAGATGTTTTATATTCTCCATTAATATAAATAGATTGATATGTTAGAGTTCATAGTTTTTAAGATATATTTTAAGCAGTGAAGGTATATTGTAAGGTGGTTTCATAATACATTTGTAATTTTGTTATATTTTTTTTTAGCTTTAAAGAAGGAATAAAAGTGTTAGGAAAAATAAATTTTAATTCATTAAAAAAAAACATATTTTTTTGTTCGCTTTTTAGCTAGATTATCGTAGGTCCCAAATATCTAGGATCTTGAGTAGTCTCAAATATTAGAGCAGTTATATTTTTTTGATAGATGAAAAACGGGATTTTGAAAGGTACCCCAAACTTTTTACAACCAAATGAAAATGAAACATAAAAGGGAAAACCCTATGGAGGGAACCACAGAAAGCCAAAAGGAAACCATATTGATAGAGATGGCTTTTAAAGGTAACCAATACAAAAAATTAACAAAATAAACAAGTCCTAGATCACCGGACAAGATCTAAAAGGGTATAGACCAACGATGCAATCCCCAGGGGTACAAAATCTAATATTTTCATCGATGTTGAGAAAAGCTGATTATTCTTCAATGAAGTCCCAGTCAGTTGAGTCATCACTAAAACCATCTTATGTGGCCTTGGTGCTACCTTTTTCATAGTGGTGATATTGTTACCAACTTGAAGGAGCATTGTCAATGTGGATTTTAGGAGTTATCCCATGCTAGTCCAGGAATAAATCTTCTTTTGATATTTTCCAATGTTCGTAGGCCAATTGGGTCCTTCCTCTTTTTTGACCTTTCTAAATATTATTGGGATCTTTTTAGAAGCTATTTTCTAAAGCTCAACATTAGTGCTCCTATGTTTCTCCCTAGAAGCTCCACTCATGATCATGCATTGGTGTGATTCTGATTTTGAAGGATATGAGTTACGAGTAGGAATTCTCTCTCCACATTTTCCTACACCTATTGATTCATTATTTGAGTCATCATCATTGAGGATCATAGCAAAAATCATATCTTCCGGGCTATCGATGATGACAAGGGTTGCCTTGTCCACCTCCTTTTAAAGAGCATGGTGGTACAATATGAGGTGGAGGTCTTGATGCTTGGGGTGGGTTAATAATCTGTCCATGACATTCATAACTGAAATCTCCAACGATTGAAAGAGATATTTTGGAATGTTGATCTCCTTGATAGCTTGCTTATGGTTTAGAAATTCCATATGGAAGCTTCTAAGCAAAGAGTTGATATCATCAACAATGATGTACTCCATGATGGAGATCATCATCTAGTTCCATGGCTCTTGAAGACCTTTTATAATGATGTCACTTTTTTCCTAGTCAACCTTGTAATTAATATTAATAGCCAATATCAATGAACTTAACATTCATGAAAGTAACAATAATATGAAAATAAATGTTCGATATCATTTATGAAATAACACAAAGAAAATTAACAATAATATTGCTCAAATTTGTATATAAGCTTTACTCAATATTTCTTATTATTTGATGATACGTTTCATGGAACTTTATCTCCATAATATAACCTTATAAAGGTTACTCTTGGTCTCTTTAAATAATTCTCTCCTCACATATCCACGAGATGCAACCTTTCTGATTCCATACATAAGACAAGCCTCTCAAGCCTCTTGGATTATTATCTTACCACTTGTATACATCACTCTTGACTCTGTATTTACTTCCACATACAACTCTATGACACTTGTGCACTTCCTACACATAGACACATACATAAGAGGAAATACAAGTCATACTCCTAGACTATAGACTCAAATATTATTCAAATATTTACAATTGTACCATGAGGGTACATTAGCATGTACCAAATAATGTAATATTCTCCAACACCGTGTGTATATATTATCCAACACCATGTGTATTACATTATTTGGTTATTGAAGACTTTAGTCTTCAATATTTGATTCTTGTATTTTTTCTTCTGCTATAACTTTGGCACTGCTTGAAACTCTAATGTTGATCGACCAACCTATTTCCTATAGTATTCATTAGAATTTTTATCTATTTTTCTTTGTTTCTTTTTTATCTTCTTCTTTTGTTTCTTTGCTTTCTTCTATTATCTTGGTTTTGGTGTTCTTTCATGTTTCTTCAACGTTCTTCAATATATCATATGACTCGTCCTTTATCAATAACATGTTGATTGTTGTTTGATGTAGAATATAAGAATATATTATTTTCACATTCATTTCTTACTGTAGAGCTTTTAAAAGTTGATAATTCTTTTATTCTTCTTTGATTTTGAACTGCTAAACAAAGTAATGCCATTGCTTCACAAATATTAGCATCTAGATAATGTTCAAATACTACAAATTATTCTTTCTCAACTTATCTAAAAATTATTTGCAAGATTTTCTTGAGTTTTGCATCCTTTTATTGTCCAACATTCTTAATCATACTTTGTGTATAATAGTTTTGATGAAGCATTTATTCATTGTACTCTAAGGATGAATTAATTACTTCTATAATATAATCCTTTGATGTAGCCATCCTTATTTCCCAAAAATCCAATTAAAAAACAATTCTTTTTCAATCAAATTTACAAATCAAATTTTGCAAAGTCTTAAATTTAAAAATCTTTTAAATTCTAAAAATAAACAATTCTTCAATATTAACAAAATTAATTCCTTTGGATTAGGAAAAATTATGACTCCCAAATTTCAAATAAACAATTTTAATTTACAAATAAATCAAATATAATCTCTTTGGAGTAGACCACTTTTTGTAACAATCCTCCAAAAACCTATTTTATTATATGCCTAATTGTCTACAAGGATGAGATACTGCTAATGTATCTATGGATGCAGGAGACATGTATTGTTACTAGCGGGGCAATACAAAGTAAGGAGGTCTCCTCAATGGGCAGAAGGTTTATTTTGGTGCAAGGTAAGTCAAGGGAATTTATGAGCGATGGTGTATTCACCAGTTGATAGGGGGAAAGAACCCTATAGGTAATGCATTCACCAGTGGTCCATGTAGAATGCATATCATGTAGTTGTATTTGTAGGAGTGTTTGATGTTTGATGATTTGTGAATTTGTGATGTTTGGTTGGCAGTTAAAATGCTGAAATTCATGGGAACCATAGTTTAAAATATTGGTTGGCAATAAAAATGCTTAAATGCATAGGAACCATAGTTTAAAATTAATGGGATAAATATGGAATAAAGATATGATTAATATTGATCTAAAGGCTGAAAGGGAAATGTGTATTTTTGAGAAATTTATTTATTTAAAATTATTATATATATAATTAAATGAATAAACATCAACATATGAGTGTATTGAAAACAAATAATATTTAATGTTTTATTGTTGCTTTTAAGACAAGGTAAATAAAGTAATTTAAGCAATGGTATATTAAAATATAATAACAATAATAATATAATTGTTATCGAATACTGCTTTGCATTCTTTATTATGGAAATATTGCTTTGCATTCTTTGAATGGGGTAATTGGGGAATTCTCACCATTTTCTAGAGATTATTATTATCATGATGGTTGTTGAACATGGAATAAGTTGATACCAATTAGCACATTTAGAATAAATGGGTTTCAAAACAAATGCCAGTTTTCCATGCGAAGAAGAAGGAACCATCTTCGAGATTGGGGGGAAAGAAGTGAAGGAGAAGGTAGATGGTGGTCGGTGTGGTTGCGGGAGCGTGTAGCGAATGCAACGAAGGAGAAGGACTTAGGAAGATAAGAAGTGCATATAGTGCTAATCAGTAATTCGAACTGGCTCAATCTACAAAATAAAATTGGACTAGTGGAAAAAGTGGAATTGTTTAATGCATTACTTGATTATGTCCTGTGTAAGGAATTATTTGATTTTTGTTTGGTGTGTTGAAATGGAAGTGATTACTTTCAGTGCATATGTGGAAATTAATATTTTTGCAAGTGTGAATAGGGTTTCGTTGTAAGTGGCTTAGAAAAATCTTTTTCTAAGTCCTAAGTGTGAAAACACTTCTGTTTTGTCGGCAAGAGTTGTCGGCAAATTCCTTCTATCCTATTCTCCCTAACTCCCCTCCTAACTCCTCTCCTATATTCCCTCCTCTATCTTTTCCTTATCCCTCCATTTCCCCCATTATTCCTTCTTCCTCCTTATCCCTCCAACTCCCCTTCCCCTTATTCCTCCAACTTCCCTTCGTCGACTTCTTCCCTTTCACCTACATATATATATATAATATTTTGTAATGTAATAAGGTTGGAGAGTGCAATTTAATTAAATAAATTATTATTTTTCTGCTGCATTTTTAATTTTGAATTGTTATTCATTTCCTGCTGCGTCTAATTGTGCACCCGTTTCAATCACTGGTATTAGATCCAGTTACTCGGGCACGGTTCCCAAGGCAGGTGTCAGGCATGTAGGGCTCGAATCTCGAGGCAAATCGTGAGCAGGTTAGGGCATAGAATCCTGAGGCAGATCGGGCATGGATCCCAAGACAGATCATGTACAGGCTCGGCACGAGCGGATCCTGAGGTGACACGTGGCAGCAGACAACAGGCTCGGCTCGACATGGATTCTGTGGCAACGCTAAGGTGGCAGTTGACAGCACGTGGCTTGAGGTGGCAGCTGACGTGGCGAAAGGTTCTCGGATCGAGGCATAAAATTTTGCCACATGGCGATCGACATGGCGAGTTGTCATTGGCTGTGTTGGCGGTAAAACACGGCGACTGTGACTGCCCGAAGGCAGTCGATTATTCTTGTGCGTTTTTGGGTTGATAAACCCCCTTGCGGCTCCCACACAGCGCATGTGGGATAAATCACCGCAAATTTTTTTTTTTTAAAATATTTGCCCGTCGTGCTTTAATATTTTCCCGGTGCCTTTGAGACCCGTCCGAGGGACGTAGCCCAGCGGACAAGGCGGTCCGCTAGCGGGGGGACGGCCCGGGATCGAATCCCGCCGGAAGCATAAATAAAGTTTTTTTTTAACTTTTGCCGCCCGAAACGAAGGTAAAAGGGATTTCATTCCCTTTGATTTCAACTCAGCCGCGTGGTGCAGCGGCCAAGTCTCCCGCTTGTTGACCGGGAGATCGCGGGTTCGATTTCGCCCGCTTGAAAAGGTAAATTTTTTGTTTAAATTTTTTTTTAAGGTTTTAAATTTTTATTTAAGTTTTTTAAATTATTTAATAAATTTAAATTATATTTTGTTTAAAATTATCCTTTTAATAAGTTATTTAAAAGGTAATTTAAAAAAATATAAAAATTTATTAAATTTTTTTTAAAGACTTTATAAAAATTTTAAAAACCAAGTTTGATGAGCATTTGAAAAAGGAGAAATAATGTGCCCTTGAAATGTTAGATGATCCGGTAAGTGGGGTGCTATAATGCACTTCTCTCGATATTGAGAAGAGAGACACCGGAATCCTTTGATGAAAGGGTTCGACGAACAAGTCTCCATACACTTTTTGTCGACTGGAAAATCGGGTGATTGATCATCTGAGGAAACCGGATTCGGGGTACGAGGGAGATTCTGAAGACAACATCTTCGGACAAAGGATTGAAGAGTCCGAGACTGTGGAAGTTGTACCAGAGGACCAAGCAAGTGCCAGTTATACACCTGGTGTACGGGTAGCAGAATCAAGTGAGAGCTATTCACCACGCTCTCCTGAACCAGAAGCAGAAGAAGAAGAAGAAGACAAAGAAGAAGAAGAAGATCCAGAGGAAGTGGATCTTGAAGAACCTGAGGTTATAGTCATCAGTAGTAGTTCCGAAGAAGAACCTGAATGTTCTAAAAATGCGAGATTTGATTTGAATCATTAATCTCTTTGTACTGCTTTATATTACTTGTTTGCTTCAAATAAAGTTTGTTTTTTGAAATGGCGTCCAATACTAGTCTGTCGATTCCTAAATTTAATGGAGGAGATTATGAGTATTGGTCTATTAAAATGAAAACTCTTTTGATAGGAAAAGGTTTATGGGATGTAGTCGAAGAGGGCTATACTGAACCTACTGCTGCTGAATGGGCAACTTTCTCTAATGCTGATAAAAAGGCTAGAAAAGAAGCACAAAAGAACAATGCTTTTGCCCTTTATCACATACATGCTGCCCTAGATAAAAGTATCTTCCCTAGGGTTGCCTCTTATGTAATTGCACAAGATGCCTGGAATGCCCTAAAAGAAAGTTATAGAGGTAGTGACCAAGTAAAACAGGTAAAGTTGCAAACATTGAAACGAGATTTTGAAAATCTCAGGATGCAAGAAAATGAAAAAGTGGGAGATTACTACATGCGAGTGAAAGCCGTAGTTGATAAAATGGTCACACTAGGGGAAGATATTAAGCCAGAGGTTATGGTGAAGAAAGTGTTGAGAACACTTCTTCCTAAATGGAATTCTGTTGCAATAATTATTGAAGAATCCAAAGATTTAACCTCGTTGTCTTTTGATGCCCTAACTGGTTCACTTCTCTCACATGAAGAGAGGTTACAGGAAACTCCTACCACCAGTTATGGAGGAGATGATAAAGCTTTTGCCACACATGAAGGAAGAGGTAGAGGTCGTGGTAGAGGACAACAAAGAGGCAGAGGCAAGAATAATCAAAGAGGAGGAACTCCTAACAGAGGAGGATCATCCAACAGAGGAGGAAATCAGAATAGAGGAGGACAACAGCAAAATAGAGGGAAACAATCAGGCAAAGGAAAAGGAGGAGATAAATCAAAACAAGTTTGCTACAATTGTGGCAAACCTGGCCATTATGCTCGAGATTGTTGGTCAAAGTCTTCGCAAGGAAGCAGCAGCAACCAAAGCAGTCAGTTTGGAAATTTTGGAGAAGAGGAAGAGTCCACAAATCTCTTTCTTTCTTATGGCCAGACAGAGCAAAATATGAATGATACATGGATTTTGGACACTAGGTGTTCAAATCACATGAGTGGCAAAGAAGAACTCTTTGCTACTTTAGACTCCTCATACAAATCCAGGATCCGATTGGGAGATGACAAATCATTGGCAGTTGAAGGCATTGGAGCCATGGAGGTTCCAACGAAAGAAGGCATCAAGCAAGTAAGTGATATCTATTACACACCTCATCTTCAACACAATATTTTAAGTGTTGGTCAAATGCTTGAAAATAATTACAAGTTGATTTTTGATGAGGGTAAATGCACCATTTTTGATAAGAACAATAGTAATAGAATCATTACACAAGTGCCAATGTCAAAGAATAGATTATTCCCTTTAAAGTTTGGCCAGCCAGGAGGAAATAAGTTAGCAAATGTTGCTATTACCAATCCAAGTGTCCTATGGCACTTGAGATATGGTCATTTGAATTCAGCAAGTTTGAAAATGCTAACTTCACAAGCAATGGTAATCTGGACTTCCCAAAATTCAAGATAGTAAGGAAGTCCATGAAGGGTGTGCCTTGGGCAAGCATGCCAGATCAAAATTTCCTCATGGACAAGCATGGTGGGCCAGCTATCCACTCCAGTTAGTGCATTCAGACATCTATGGTCCGATGCAGACCAAGAGTCTAGGTAACCACTCTTACTTCCTACTTTTTATTGATGATTGCACAAGAATGTGTTGGATATATTTTTTGAAGCATAAGGATGAAGCATTTGCATGCTTTGTTGATTTTAAAGCAAAAGTTGAAAGTGAGAGTGGATATTCTGTAAAATGTCTTAGATCAGATAAAGGAGGAGAATACTCCTCTAATCAGTTTTTGAATTTTTGTAAACATCATGGCATCAAGAGGTAGTTCATAATTGCCTACACTCCACAGCAAAATGGTGTAGCAGAAAGGAAGAATCGCACCATTGTGGAGATGGCAAGATCAATGCTTCAGACAAAGCATTTGAGTAATTCATATTGGGGAGATGCAACAAGGACTAGTGTTCACATCTTGAACAGAAGTCCTACTTCAAGTTTGAAAGGGAAGACACCTTACCAAGCTTGGTATGGTAAGAAACCAAATGTGAAGTATTTCAGAGTATTTGGTTCATTGGCATATGCTCACATTCCTGATGAGCTGAGAAAGAAGCTTGATCCAAAGATTCAAGCATGCATTTTTGTAGGATATTGTGAAAACACAAAGGGTTATAGACTCTACAATCCTACAACTCGAAAGATAGTGATTTCAAGGGATGTGATTTTTGATGAAGGGGGAGAGTGGGGTAAGCCCCAAATATTCAGTGATGTTGAAGCCACTGATATAGTTGCTCAGCAGGTGCAACCGCAGATACCACAAAAAGGAAAGCAGTCTCCTCCCACACATCCTCCAAGTCCATCTTCTGAATCAACTTCTTCACCAAGTCCTTCTCCACAGCGATCAGTAAGTTCCTCACCAATGGACATTGATTTACCATCCAAAGGTAAGAGAACTCTACAATATCATCCATCATCTCGGATGTTGGATAAAAAAATTTCAAGAAGATACACTAGGAGTCAAGCTAGTGAAATGGAATCTGTTTTACACGATTAGAAAGTATGCACTTGTATGGTGATGATGAATCCCAGCAGGAACCTAGGGGAGATCAAGTTAACTATGCTTTGTTAACTAGTGCACAGCTTGAACCTTCTAGTTATGAGAAGGCATGTACTCAAAAAATATGGCAAGATGCCATGAAAGAGGAGATAACCTCTATAAAAAACAATGACACTTGGGAGCTCGTGAAGCTTCCTAAAGGAAAGAAATGTGTTGGTTGTAAATGGATCTTCAAGACCAAGTTTAATGCTGATGGAAGCATTGAGAAGCACAAGGCAAGATTAGTAGCAAAGGGTTTTACTCAAAAATATGGAATTGATTATGAAGAGACTTTTGCTCCTGTAGCCAGACAGGAGACTATCGTAACAGTTCTTGCCTTAGCTGCACACAAAGGATGGAAAGTCCAACACATGGATGTAAAGAGTGCATTTCTCAATGGTTACTTGACAAAAGAAGTGTACGTTGAGCAACCACAGGGATTTGAAGAGCAAGGTAAGGAACACCTTGTTTATAGATTGAAGAAGGCACTCTATGGTCTTAAACAAGCACCAAGAGCTTGGTACTCACGCATTGATGGGTACTTCAAAGATTATGGGTTCACCAGGAGCAAAAATGAACCCACACTCTACTACCTAAAGCAAGGTAAAGACATCCTCATAGTTTGTATGTGGATGATCTCATTTTTATGGGTAGTAATAAAAAAATGAATATGGAGTTCAAACACTCCATGATGACGCAGTTTGAGATGAAGGATCTTGGCTTAATGCACTACTACCTTGGAATGGAGGTTCATCGATCAGATACAAGGATCTTCATCTGTCAACATAAGTATGCTCGGGACATGATCAAGAAGTTTGCTATGGAGCATTGCAAACCACTTGCAACTCTAGTTGGACATGGGATCCAATTAAGCAAAGATGATGGAGCACCAAAAGTTGATGTGACCACTTTTCGAAGCATGGTTGGGAGTTTGATGTTTCTCGCCAACACCAGACCAGATATTCAGTATGTTGTATCTCTTGTTTCTAGATTTATGTCTAACCCATCTGAGTTGCATTTGCAGGCAGCTAAAAGAATTTTGAGATATGTGAAGGGTACATTGGATTTTGGAATCCAGTACCATAAATGTAACACTATCAAGCTTGTAGGCTTCAGTGATAGTGATTGGGGTAGCAATATTGATGACAGGAAGTCAACATCAGGAAACTGTTTTAGTCTTGGGATCAGGACTAATAACTTGGAGTTCCAAAAAGCGGACGATGAGTAGCGCTATCTTCAATAGAAGTTGAGTATATAGCGAGTTACTTATGCAAGTACTCAAGCCTTGTGGCTAAGGAAAGTACTAGAAGAGATTGGAGAATAACAAAGTGGTCCGACCAGAATCTACTACGACAACATCAGTGCCATTCAATTGGCATATAATCCTGTCCACCATAGCAGAATGAAGCATTTTGATATGAAGTACCACTTCATCGGAGATATGGTGGAACATGAAATTGTTGAGCTTCAATATTGTCACACTTTGGAGAACGTCGCGGACATCTTCACCAAGGCGATGACTAAAGCTCAATTTGTAAAGCTGAGAGACTATGTGGTCAGTTCTCTCAACTTTAAGGGGGAGAATGTTGCAAGTGTGAATAGGGTTTCTTTGTAAGTGGCTTAGAAAAATATTTTTCTAAGTCCTAAGTGTGAAAACACTTCTGTTTTGTCGGCAAGAGTTGTCGGCAAATTCCTTCTATCCTATTCTCCCTAACTCCCCTCCTAACTCCTCTCCTATATTCCCTCCTCTATCTTCTCCTTATCCCTCCATTTCCTCCGTTATTCCTTCTTCCTCCTTATCCCTCCAACTCCCTTTCCCCTTATCCCTCCAACTTCCCTTCGCCGACTTCTTCCCTTTCACCTACATATATATATATTATAATTTGTAATGTTTTAAGGTTGAATGGGTGCAATTCAATTAAATAAATTATTATTTTTCCGCTGCTTTTTTAATTTTGAATTGTTTTTCGTTTCCTGCTGCGTCTAAGTGTGCACCCGTTTCAATCAAATATGTAATGTATGTTTGTGAATTTAGTTAAAATTGATTGGTAAAATTATTGATAAGCTAAATATTTCCCAAGCATGTATGGAATCAAATGCATGCGATAAAAAGGAACTGTTGAAAAAAAAAAAAAAAATATGGTTGTTATAAACCTATGATGAATAAGCTTTTTGTTTTACCTCTGCATGCTATGTTGGAAATTTATGTGACATTTGCATGTTGTTTTAAAAGCTCATGGTGTATGATGGCTTTTGAGTGTTTGCACCTCTGCGTGCTATGTTGGAAATTTTATGTGATATTTACGTGTTGTTTTAAAGCTATGGTGTATGATGACTTTTGAGTGTCTGCATATTTTTTTGGAAAATAAAATGATGTATGCATGCTAGGATAGCTGCATGTTAAGTTAGAGGCTGATCTGATTCCTTGAGATATTACCGAAAAAACCACACCAAGACTGAAGATCTATGGAGAAAAAAAATATAACCAGTCTTTGAATTGCCAATGGAAGCATTAGTCTGCATCCGGACGTCAAAACTAAGACGGGAAATGCTTTTTTGTAAACTGTCAAGATTTAAGATATTCAATCTAATGAAGTTTGATTTAATAGAAATTCAAATCAAATGCTGAGATATTAAATAATTGTATATCTAAAAACATAGTCCAGGAAGAGTTGCATTCTAGCACACCATGAAACTTTAGATGTAGTAAATCAATTCAGTCTAATATTTGATGTATATGTAAGAATAGAGTTGCGTTCGGGGTGAAAGACTTGTGTCTTTTATAAATGTTGTACTAAGATGATAAATCCTTTGATATATGAAATAATTTTTGAATTAAAATCATTTTAAAGTTTTTCGTTTCCATATGGCGTTTTTCGATTCAAATGTTTTTTAAAAACATCTGCATGTGTTGATAGAGCAATTGAATATAGATGATATTTTCATTGGAAAACGTAGATATGATGACTTGCCAAAGAAAATTCCACTTATAAGTATAATGTGCCTATGAGACAAGACGCTGGTATACTAGTTGACATAAAGCTTTTCAAATAATTTTTATAATCTCAAATTAAGTTTTAACATGAACTAACAAATGTGCATAGTAAGAACCACCTGTTCGGTTACTAGATAGGAAGGATATACCCCGAAACAAAAATATTTAGCAAACCAAACTGGGATGGACGGACAATTAGAGTGTTAGTAGAGCTTTTACGATGCTTCAAGAGGACCATCATCCATATAGAGCTAAACCAAACATGAGTTTAGAGTACAATGTATGTTATAGTATTATTTAGTTAAAATCCACTAACCGAGACTAAAATTAGAGGAATTGTATGGGGAAAATATTTTACCAATCAAATTATGGCAGTATAGCTTTTAGAAATAGAGGAGTCAACGAAAACTCTGATCTAGTACATGTTTACTTAGAAGACTTAACACTATAATGTTTCTTTGTGTATAAAAGGAATTAAATAGAAATGAAACTAGTCTTAACATTAAATTTTAAAGTGTGGGAGTGTAATATTGGGTTCATTTTAAATTAATCTTGTATGGCTGAATGATAGTGTAGTTTTGAGATTCTATAATTAAAACTTTTTTTGTGGGTAGGTAAATCAATGTGAGTTTAACCATAGGAAATGCAGAACAATATTATTTCAGATCTTATATTTAAAGAGAAATAGACCATATATTAAAATAATACAATAGTGTGGTTGCATTGTGATTAAAATTATAGGTTAAACCTGCTCTATTTCAAGGCTACATAAAGAAAACTCTTAATATTATTGTAGAGGAGAAGTGATTTAAGTTTTAATGACGTTGTTTTCAATCTTATTTTTCATAGTCTCTCTTTTGTTACTCTTTTAAAAGAAAGTATACTTGTAACCAAATGATTAATAGTAAACTTATAATGTACATATAGTTAATCTTATGAAATTTTGAGGAAATTGATACGTTGGAAAACCATTGCATAGATAAACTTTAATAAATAAACAAAACTTAGATAAACCTTTGAATGAGAGTTTTCAAGATTGTGGGAACGACAATCTTAACTCGCAACCTAAGGTTGTGGGTAGGACAACCTTAATAATATATCAGGTTTATGGGAAGGACAATCCTATGAGATAATTATTAATAATGCTTGTGGGTAAGAAACCATCATAAATTAGGGCTCTAACTGTACTTCTAACAGGAAAAGGTCAGACTGGGAGGTAACGAAGGGTTGTATGGGTATCTCTTGTAGGTTATCCCTTCTAGTGATGAGTGGTGAATTGTGCTTGACTAGGTAATATCGACAACACGATGGTATGGGACATCGCGTTGGTTAATCAACACAAAATACAAAGTGGTTACCAAGGTATTGGTAAGACCTTAGATGATGCTCCATGGATATTGAATGATCGCCTAGCTCGAGCATGTCTGCTCTAAGTCTTACATGATGTAAGTATAAGACATAAGTTTTTGGATTCATGTTAAGACATGGGAAAGTTATGCATCACACCTCTTGGTGTTATAGGCCCTAGAGGAATAGAAACCCACTGCCTGAACTTAGGATCTCAGGAGCAAAGTGAAGTTCAAAATGGGTAAATATATGAGATTTAGCCAATCTCGATCTCATGAGTATTTTGACTACAACAAAATGACACTCATGAAGATAGATTTAACATGCCCATACTAGAAAATGAACTAGAAAAGAATAAAATAAAGAAAAAAGTTTCTCATAATGAAACCTCCGATATTGGAAAACCAAGTGGGAAGACTTGGGGTGTTACATTTGGTATTAGATCAAAGGTTGTGAATATCTAGGTGATAAAATTTTATAAAACCTATATCAAATCTAAATTGATATTACCAATGTGTTCACCTAAGACTCAAAAATTTGACAAGTCTTTTTGTTTTGCTGGGCAAGAAATGGCATCTGGGCAAAAATCTAGTTCCTAAAAAAAATTATTGTGGTTCAGCGGGAAAGGTTGATCGAGAACCCTAGAAGGGTCATTCAAAAATTTATGCGGATTAGGGCATCAGAGGAAGCCACAAAACATCCTCAGAAGGAAAAATAATCGATTATTAAGGAGGATAAAATAATTTGGATGGTGCAATTATTGTGGAAGCAAGTGAGCCAACAGAAAGAGCAAATGGATCAACAAAGTGCTTAAATGGTTGAACACATAGCTCAACAAAAGACCCAAATGATAGAACACATGGAGCAACAAAAAGCTCAGCTGGCTCAATAGTAAGAGATGATTTCCCATCAATAGAAAATAATATAAAATATGTCCAAAGGAAAATAAACGGTAATAGTTGAGGATGAGATAACTATTGACCCAAGAAGGAAACAAGTAGGTTCATAGTTGGAAAAGGATATGCAAATAATTGACATAGCAAAATTTTATGGCAAAGGTGATGGGGAAGAGGCTAAAAGATGGTTAAATAGTGTGGAGGCATACTTTGTGGTTAGGACCCTTTCATATAAATTTAAAACCTCATGGGTAGTTTTTTGTTTGACTGGAGCTGCCACTGATTGGTGGGATACATATAGAAAAACTCACAATGTGGAGGCTACCAATGTTCAATGGGATACCTTTTTTTTGGCATTCAAGGATAGGTTCTTAACACCATAATTTTACCTTAAAAGGATAGCAAAATTGTCAAGGTTAACATAGGGTAGTATATCCGTAATTGAGTACTATCAATGATTTGTGCAATTGCTCAAATACATACCCGAATATGAGCAATGAAATGAGATTAAAATTTAAAAATTTCTCCTAGGGTTACATCTAAAAATTGGATACTTGATTCTTATGTTGAAACCTACTACCCTAACTGCTGCTTGTGTCTTGGCTCGATAAGAAGAGGATAATTTTAAGGACAAAAAATATTATTATCAACAATCTTATGAAAAGGAAGAACCACAAAAAAAAAAAGAAAAATGTGGGTCCAACCAAAGGAGACAAGGGTTGGAACATGAATCGTGGTAATGGGAACAACAATAGGTTTGACAAAAATAAGAATATGTACCAAGGGAATAGGGGAAATCAAAAATATCAGGGTGGCTAAAGAAATTTTAGGGATATGTTTAATCAAAGAGCTAATGCACTAAGAGCTGGTACTCAGAAAGATAATGAGGTAAATAAGAAAGAGAGAACACAACGAACTAGTTGTTGGATTTATCAAGAACCTCATTATGTTGATAAATGTCCTTTTCGAGAAGATAAGAGAAAAGAACCTGTGGAACATGCTCATAAGATATATGCAACAACATGTAACTCTAAACTCAATGTTCAAGCAACACCTTTCCTGTTGAAAGGAAAAAATTATAATAGAAATGTTTGTATTTTGGTTGATTTTGGAGCAACTGATAGTTTTGTTTCACCAAATATTTTTAGGGACATACCAGAAGCACCTAGATTTATGGTTAATGGATGGAAAGTCGAGTATGGATCTAGCTAAACATATACTATTAACCAATATCTATTTGACCCTCAAATAATGCTACCTCAAGGACAAACCCGATGGCATTTATATGTAGCACTATTACATGCCTTCAATATAATTATAGGTATGGATTGGCTCAAGGCACATAAAGCATTGCTAAATTTTGAGGAAATATGGATGGAATTAATTGATAACACCAAGCATAGGATTCGAATTTATTATGAACATGAATTAGTGGAACCACATCTTTTGACAACAATGCAAGTAAAAAGAGAATTGAGAAAGGGTAGTAGAGTCTTTGTGGTCAAACTTAATAAAATGGAAGAAAATGAATCAGGAGCAAGTCTTTTCCAAACTTATCCAATGTTAAATGATTTTTGAGATGTCTTTACCAAAGAATTACCTGGTCTTCCGCCCCAAAGGAAATTTGATTTTACTATAGAGATTTTATGAGGAGCAACTCTGATAGCTCGAGCATCATATATGATGACTACAATAGAGTTGTAAGAACTTAAGACTCAACTTCAGGAACTTTTAGAAAAAGTACATATTAAACCTAGTGTTTCACCGTGGGGTGCACTAGTATTGTTTGTGAGAAAGAAGGATGGAACACTAAGGCTATGTATTGATTATAGAATGTTAAACAAGATGACTGTTAAGAATAAGTACTCTCTACCCAAAAAAGATGATTTGTTTGATCAATTAAAAGGAGCCACAATTTTCTCCAAAATTGATCTAGATCTGGTTATCATCAGTTGAGGATTCGAGAGAAAGATATCCATAAAACTAATTTTTGAACCAGATATTTCTATTATGAATTCATAGTGTTACATTTTGGATTGACCAATGCTCCAACAAATTTTATGAATTTGATGAATAGTGTGTTTCGAGCTGGGCTGGGAACACTGATGACCAGAAGAGCACTTCTGGTTATGCTTTCCATCTCAGATCGGGAGTAGTTCATGGTCATACTAGAAGTAACCGATTGTTGCATTGTCCACTACTGAGGCTAAATATATTTTTGCCACGTCAGTCGCATGTCAGGCAGTATGGTTGCGGAGGATTTTGGGTGAACTGATCATCCACTAGAAGGGGCGATAAAAAAATTTTGTGACAATAATTTTTCCATAGCACTGTCGAAGGATCCAATGTTTCATGGCTGTATGAAGCACATTGACATCAGGTATCACTTAATCATAGAGATGGTGAAGTTGGACGAAGTTCAACTATTGTTTTGCAAGTCCAAGGAGCATGTAGCTGACATATTCATAAAATATTTGAAGGAGGAGGACTTCAGTAGATTGCATGAAATGTTGGGCATCAAAGTTTTTGTGAAATTAGGTTTAAAAGAGGGTGTTAGAAAACTAAACCCGATTTCATAGTTTATCAAAGATCGCTTCGGAGACGAGCTACTCTTAGAATCGCTTGCTTGCTATAGCAAGATCGGGAATCACTCAACTACTGAGCGATACTGATCTTCCCTCAGTAAGAGCAGCGATAAAGAGAGTATTAGAAAACTGAACCTAATTTGACACCGACAGTTATTTACACGTGCGTGTAGTTGAGTCTTTTTTCGCCCAATGTTTCCAGCTATAAATACCAATGAATTCGACATTTTGGTGAGTAGGTGGAAGAACAGCCACAAAAGAGCAACCACTATGAGTGACAGATATGAGAGAAGCAATAGCAGAGGGGGAAGAGTACAACAACGGCTATTGTATTTCCTGTGTATCTTGCATCTTTTACAGATGATCGTAATCCCTCAGTAGAGGAACGATTGCAATTATGTTGTTATTATATATATATATATATATATATATATATCTTCATGTTTTTTGGGGATAAATCTAAGTTTGGATCAATTATCAAGTTAATATTTTCATCGTTCAACTTGGTGAGCACATCTTGCATTTCTTTCCCTCGCTGGTGAATACGAGCAAAATCCCTATTGTTGTTATCCCCTAGTGAACCTTGAGATCATTGCACTTTCATGTGAACTACAGATTTTCCCTCTCTGTCGTAGTGATTCTAAGGTTGGAACACTTTCAACAAAGTCAAAGTGGGCTCTTATTAATTAAACTTGTTAACTCCCTTATATCACTTCTCCTCACATCAAACTTTAGTAGCTCAACCCATGAACGACTCTAAGTGTCGCTCTATTTTCTAGCGACCCCGAGAGTCGCTCTAGCCAGCAAAAAACTATGTGTGTCACTCTACCAGCCAGTGAACTCAAGAGTTACTCTAGCTAGCGAGTGTCGCTCAGCCTGGGAGCGACTCTGAGTCTTGCTCTACTAGATGTGTGATTCTTGGAATTGCATCCCCCTTCAGCGATCAACGTCTCCAGCATTTAAATTCTTTAGGAGCTCCTAAATTTAAAAGATTAAGACCATGTCCAAAAAATTTATATACCTCGCTATAAGTTAACATTTGTTTAAAATGTAAGCGAATAAACAATGAATAGGAAATTATAGAAGAGTGAGGATCTCGAAAAGGATTTCATAGATCAGTATGTTATAGCCTTGTCAGTAAATAAATATTTTACCCTTCTTACTACCATTTGTGAGAATGAGAAATACTTAAATATTATTTTTTATTTTTTAAAACACATCTGTGGTTTAAACTTGAATCTTCCATACAAAATTTTAAAGTTATACCATTATAATGTTCTAAAAAGGAACCTTCAAATTATATTTTTATTAAAAATATATTAATTAGTGTTGTAATTATTTCAGGATTGTCTTAATTCACATATGTTGTTTAATAAGACTCTTTGAAGGAAGAAGTAAGGGAACAATAATTGTGGATCTGGGTCCATAGGGTTCATATAAAAAATGAACAGTTGTCTAGATTTCAAATATCCTTTATTTTATTTATACATTTATTCACTAGATCTTGGAAGCTTGCTCTACTTGGTTTTTCATATATCCATGAATTTAGATCAATACATATTTTATCTCATGAGACATGGGACAAAATATGTCAACTATTTCAAGTATTAGGAATACCTCCAATAGCCCAAGCAGTTAGCCAACAAGGAGAAACTTCCAAAGTAGATATGGAGGGGCAAGAACAATCCAATAGAAGAGCTAGAACTTTAGAGACAGAAAGTGTCTAAAGGAAAAAAGCCTTATTTCAACAAGAAATTTTGATCTCCTTTTATTTTTGTGTCACCTTGACTCCATAGCCCAATAGATTATGCAAAGCATAAGCCCCCTATGAGTCGCCAATTATGTAGGTGAAATTTTCACCCACATCCATCTCCAAATAGGGAGATGAATTTTATCAATCAAAACACTACATATTTGCTATTAAAGTTCATCGAATAGTTTAGAGCTAAGGTTAGATAAAAGATTATGAGAAAAGAAATGCACTTTTTGCTAAGTTTAATAGCATTGCTAGATATTTGGAATGTTGATGTCAACATGTGTTGCAAAAATATATGGCATATACCATCCAAGCATCAAATAGACCCAGGCCAAGCATATAACACTAATATGTAGCAGCCCAAGCGAATAACAAAGCTGATGTTGGTAAGAGAGATCAAATATTTGGATTCCTATGAAATGCATCTGGTGTCGGCAAGCAAAATTTGCTAAGGCTTAAATAGAACCTGGTGCTTGGCAAAGAACTTCACCAAGCTAGGGAATCAAAGAAGTTCCAAAACGTTTTGAGTGCTGATGTTAGCAAGGGATAATTTTTTTGGTAAAAATAAATTGAGTGTTCAACACCTTACAAAATAAGAGGAAAAAAATTAAAAGGGACATCAAGTAAAACATGCACCAAACTACCCAATACATGCTCCTGACAAGTGAATATATTGTTAGAAAATTCCAATAAGTTTAGAAACTTCTTCAGCTAACACTTGTGTTGTTATATCTAGGAAGTTAATGGGACAACTAAAAACACAATGAACATGTCAAAGAATCTGGTGCACCAGATGAGGACACAATATTTTCCTTTCTCTTAGATCAAGCAAGAATGAGCCACATTAGCACCATGATGCCAAATCAGTTGCAACAAAATGAGTTGGGGGAATGAGCACATGCGCTGCAACAACCTGTTAGACTTACAATCTTCTTTCTGAACTACAATGACAAATAACCAATTGTAATTGTAAATCTATATATACTAGAATGCAAGATATTATAAGGATCGACTCTTTGGAGTTTACAATTGACATGATTGTATTTATTGAGGTTATATGCCTTATTGAATGAGAATTGGATTGTTATTTGGACTCTTTCTAACTTATTATGCAAAACATGTATGTATATCTTACTAAGTATATTATTATTGTTTGTTAAAGCTAGGAAAGAGTAATTCTACTATAGTTATTCTACATTTTGGATTTCTACCTAGATTTATCATTATATTTTTGGAATGATTTAGCATTGCTCAAATTTCTTAATGATAAATGTTTTGAATGCATAAGGAAAGTAGGTTGTTTTGTTAGGTGGTTTAATTTAAATTCAATTTGCAAGACTCTCTACACCATGTCTCTTGATGTTATCAAATATGTAGCAGTTGTAGCTCATATTTCTAACCCTTTGTATTTCTTACTTTAGTCTACAACCCCCCATTTAGTTAGATTATCTAGGGATAGGAATTGACCTTCTTTGTAGGTTGACTCAAAAACCCTTGTTTTTGAACCATCCAATATCTTGGTTGAGGTCTTGTGGGCGCATCACACTCATTCACTCACTTGGGTGTATTTCAAAACTAAGAATTGACATATAGGGAAATGTTAATATCCTAAACAAGCACTTGTGTTATACCCGTCTATAATATTTTATTACGTGAATGGTTTGGTATGCCATTCCACTTATAATATTTAGTGCTAATATTTATGAATGATGATGTCAGAAATGGTTTCATAATGTGATTAAACCTTTCAATTGGGTATGTACCATCATAAAAATGATCAATTAATGAAAGGAGAAATAAGGTTTAATTTGATGAGTATGAGACATTTGTTCATAAGGCATAACTGTTTTGGATGTTAATTAAAGGGATGGTCTTCTCTTCTATGATATCATCGTCTAATTATATTTTTAGTTGACTAAAGTCGATGAACATGGTAGCGACTATATAGTTCATTGAATTCATTCAAAATTCATGCTTAGAACAATAGTGATAATTAGACTTACCCTGTAGCTCTTTGTGTGCTGCCATAATTTATGAAAGAGATCTTATCCAAAGTGCTTATGTTGAAATATGTAGGACCATACATGAAATCTCCTAGTTGTCACAACTGAATACTCAAAATGAAAATAAATGTATCTACTTTTGTTTTTGAGTTGCATTCTAGGCACAAGATAAGATTATCTCTCTTAGTAGTCAAGATTATCTCATCAAAAGGGGTTGTATCACGATCTTTCTAAGAAGTGTTGAAGTTTTTCCACATGAATCCCCCTACAAACAAATCAAATATGGTAGCTATATTTTGATATTGAAATCCATCCTATGAAAAATCAAGTCTTGCTAGGTTAACCAACTCCACGTGTCACTATAATTAGGTAGAAATATTTATTTACTTCCAAATTCTTAAATAAGGGTATTCCCTAGTATTGCATTTGAATATCAATGGGTTTACAAATCCTACATACCAAAACAATAATTTACTATTAAAAAAAGAGCCTAGCCCTTAATTTTCAAACATAGTAAAACAAACATAGTGGGGAATAAGTTGGATTGTACCATCTGGTTGTGAAAAAGTTGATGTCAAATTCAATAATGTAATGAAAGCTAGTGTGGCTAATAGTGTTAACCTTATGGAATTCATAGCTATTCACCCCATTTGGTCACTATAATGTAATATTTTCCTCCTTGATGGCCTATAATATAAGGGTATAGAGTGGACATTTCACGACAACTTTCAAAGAAAATTATTAGTCTATTACAAATGGACAAGACCATTCAACTTTGAAACCTAAACATGCATATAGAGTGGACATTTCATGGAATCTTTTGGTGAGAATGTTTAGCTTGTTTGATGCAAGAGCCAACCAAAAAAATAGCTGGAGTTTTTATACAAAGGATCAAATAAACAATACACATGTAACTGATAGTTCCACCTTCTGAGATAGCTAGATGATTCACATTTTATTTAACAATTTTTTTTTTGGAAGTTTCACTATTGGAATTATTTATTAACATAGTGTTCTCATGCTTATAAATAATAGAAGAACCTCATACATGAGGGTGGTATGTGAGAGTAGCACTATAAATAAAAGAAAGGAAGTTTATTGTGAAATTGTGTTACATGTTTGTAGTAATCCTTTGTAGAAGCTATGTCATGTTTGCCTTGATTAATAAATTTTTTTATTTTGTGTGTGTATTAATATCTTTGAGCATAAATCTTGTAGGCATTCAAAATACATGTGTTACAATTTTATGATATTTGTTGTATTATAATACAATCTGGAGATGTGGACACCAATTGAAGATTTAGGAGGAATCCACCATAGTCGAAGGAAATTAAAAAGAAAAATTGTCAACATGGAAGAATGAGAGCACCATGTAGCCATTGCATCATTTTGGTATAGTCGAAGATCTCTAAGGCATGACATGTGCTAAAGGAGAAATGGTAAAATGGGGTAGAAGAATACTGCGATGACCTTGAACTATATAGATAGCTAAAATGCTAAGGGGAATTATTACTTAACTTGAAGCAATCAAAACCACTCAACAAAGAGGTATTCATCTGGAGGAGATTAGCGACAGTGAAGAAGAGTAGCCTTGCCACACAAAAGCTCAAGATGAAGAAAGAGAAGGAGAATGAGAATACCAATTGATCCAAGCATTTTTTAATATGGGTCAGAATCCAAAATTAAAAATCCCATATTATAATGGAAGCTTGGATCCGAAGGAGCTCATAGACTAGATTTTTGCAATAGATAAGTACTTTTTTTTAGTTAATAGAAGACCCCAAAAGGTTGAAGTTTGTCAACATGAAGTTAGAAGTGCATGCATCCCTGTGGTGGGACCATGTGCATATTGAAAGCCAAAGAAAAGGAAAGGAGAGAATCCAAGGCATGACATGTGCCAAATAAGAAATGGTACAATGGGGTAGAAGAAGACCGCAAGGACCTTGAACTATATAGATAGCTAAAACGCTAAGGGGAATTATTACTTGAATTGAAGCAATCAAAACTACTCAACATAGAGGTTTTCATTTGGATGAGATTAGCGACAGTGAAGAAGAGTAGCCTTGCCACGTGAAAGCTCAAGATGAAGAAAGATAAGGAGAACAAGAGGACCAATTGATTCAAGCATTTTTCAATATGGTTTAGAAACCAAAAATAAAAATCCCATCTTATAAGGGAAGCTTGGATCCATAGGAGTTCATAGACTAGATTTTTGCAATAGATAAGTACTTTGATTTTAAGTTAATATAAAACCCCAAAAGGGTGAAGTTTATCAACATGAAGTTATAGGTGCATGCATCCCTGTGGTGGGACAATGTACAAATTGAAATACATGTGAGAAAATGATCACCAAACTAAAGGCTAAATTTATGTTTTCAAACTACCAATTGGGTCCTTTTAGAAAATTGTAAAATCTAAGACATTAGGATATGAGTGTGAAGGATTATACAAAGAAGTTCTATAGTCTCACCATTTAGTCCAGTCATATGGAAGACAATGAGTAGAAGGTGTCTAAGTACATTAATGGACTATAACTATCCATACAAGATGAAGTTAGTATGATAAGGAGAAGGATGGTAGAAGAAGCCTACTAATATTCCTTGAAGGCAAAGGATAAGTTATCACAAAGATAACAAAATAATGCAAGAGGAAGAGGACAATCCTCTCAAGGAAGAGAACAATCAAACAATGGTAGCAGGCAACATTTGCAAGAAGGAGAAGCTAGTACTTCTCGTGGTGATTTCAATCATAACACCAGAGGAGGTGGAGACTCCTCATGAGGAAGATGTGGTTTTTGTTAAGGAAGGGGTAGAGGATTCTTTGAAAGATGTCATATTTGTAGAGAAGATGGTCATTGGGCATTTGAATGTCCAACCATGCAATATAGTAGCAATAAGAAAAAAGAGGTCAAGAACCATATTGCACAAGATAAATAAGGAAGTGTTGCTTTCCCAAAGCATGTAGAACTAGAACAAAAATAACTCCTTATGATAAATAGGGTATTTTTACAGCAAAGGCAGTGCATGAATCTAAGAAAAAAAGAAACCTGTTAAAAATTATTTGCAAATTAGGAGGTAAATATTGCAAGGTGATTATGGATAGCGGTAGCATAGATAACTTGGTATCAAAAAATATGGTGCAATAACTTGGGCTAAAGAGAATGAAACACCCAAATTTGTATAGAGTCTCATGGTTGCAAAAGGGACATCAAGTTTTGGTAACTAAACAATAGATGGTAGATATCCAAATTGGATTTTATAAGTATGCGATTCTATGTGACATCATGTTGATGGATGTGTGTCATGTATTATTGGGAAGACCATGGTAGTTTAATAAAAATGTGGTGCATGACAGTAGGGAGAACACCTACACTATTGAGAAGGATGACAAGAGGTATACATTAAGTCCATTGAAGGACAAAGGGAAAGTAGTGGACAAAAATCCTATAGTGTGCAAGGGTATAGAAAAACAATCCTATAGTGTGAATACAAAGAAGAAGGAAGCATGTTTTACTTTCATTGGTAAACCCATAAAAGAAGGGACAATGAACGATGAAACCCCATATAATGTGAAGGATATATTGGACGAATATGTAAAGATTCTTTCAAAATGAGTTACCACCAATAAGGAGCATGGATCATCACATATAATCATGTCTTAGATTGAACTTGCATGATAAGCCAACACCAATGAAGAATGAGGAAGAAATGGTAGAGACAAGAAAAAGAGTAATCTTAGTGGAGAAACAGTTGGTCCATGTCACTAGTAGTAGTGATGATGAAGATGATGGTGTAACAATTTTTGTTGGAGATAAGGAGAAAGAAAAAAGAAGTGATAAAGATACAACAAAGGAAGATGAACCTCATCAAGTCATTGATGGTCATGACAACGACCATACTATCAGAGCTGATAATGATAATGGTACTTCAAAGTGTAGTGAAGGATGTTGTGCGGATGATTAAGATTAGAGGGTCGATGGAGAGTTTGGGTGCGTTAAAAAGCACACAAGAGGAATTGGATCCATGTTGATGAGAAGAATAGGGCACAATGGAAAAGGATTGAAAAGATATGAGCAAGGTGTGAAAATACTTTTAATGCCAAAATTAAAGCCAAATATTTAAGGCCTTGGGTATGCAGGTTTAGCAAGAAGTAGTGGGACTAAATCTTTGAGAGGAGAGAGTAGTACAATGAATGAAGGTTCGAGAATAGGTTATTGCAATCAATGTGGAAGAGTTGGACACATTGCAACTGGGTGTTGGAACCTCCATCCTTGTGCAAGTTGTAGATGACATGATCACTCCAAAATAAGGCATTGGCAACAAGAGAGTGTCGTCAACAAAGTACATGTTGATTGCAGTTGGATGGATGTGATGCAATGGGAGGTGAAAAATATGTTGAGTGCATTCTATGCGAGGAGGTTTGATCCTCAAAGGAAGGCCAAGACAAGATAGTGAAGTTGGTCTTGTCAAGATAGTCAAACTAAAGTGATAATAGCTTAGTCGACCACTTCATGAGTTGTTGCTCTAGAAATATTTTTGTTACTTGGTGAGGATGATATAAGAGCATCTATATGGCAAGAGCCAACTGAAAGAATAGTTGGAGTTTTTGTATAGAAGATTGGATAAGCAATAAACATGCAATTGATAGTGTCACCTTTTGAGATAATTAAACGTTTTATATTATTTATATAAAAGCTAAAGCTAAAAGTTTACCATTGAAATTTGTTGACAACGCATTATTCTCATGCTTATAAATAAAAGAAGAACATCCAACATGAAGGTGGCGTATGAGAGTAAAACTATAAATAAAAGAAAGAATGTTTATTTTGAAATTGTGTTACATGTTCACAACCATCCTTTATAAAAGCTATGCTTTATTATCTTGGATTAATAATTTTTTTTCCGTGCATTAATATCTTTGAGCATCAATCTTATACGCATTCAAAATATATGTGTTGCAAGTTGGGATCTTTCTTACACGATAAAGCAATCCAGATATATGGATATGGACAACAACTTAAGAGTTTAGGAGAGAATCGACGTAGTCGGAGAAAATTAAAAATAAAAATTTTCAACGTGCAAAAAAGAGAGCGCCACGTAACCGCCGCATCGTTGTTGCAAACGCAAAAGACCGTTCAACTTCGAAACCTACACGGATATAGAGTGGACGTTTCGTGGCAACTTTCGAAGACAATTCTTAGCTTGTTACAAACGCACAAGACCTTTCAACATCGAAACCTAAACACGGATATAGAGTGGACATTTTGTGGTAACTGTCGGAGACAATTGTTAGCTTGTCACAAACGCACAAGACCATTCAACTTCGACACCTCAGCACAAAGACCATTCAACTTCGAGATAAAGATGCGCACTTTCCAAGACAATTGTTACCTTGTTACAAACGCACAAGACCATTCAACTTCGAAACCTAAACACGGGTATAGAGTGGACATTTCGTGGCAACTGTCGGAGACAATTCGTAGCTTGTAACAAACGCACAAGACCATTCAACTTGAGACAAACACACAAAACCGGACAACTTTGAAACCTAACCAGGCATTAGAGTGGAAATTTCGTAGCAACTTTGGGAGAAAATTCTTAGCTTGTTACGTACGCACAAGACCATTCAATTTTGAAATCTAAGCACGCACTTTCGTTGTTACGAACACACTAAGCCAGTCAACTTTGAAACCAGCCATTCGACATTGAAACCTAACCAGTCATATAGAGGGGACATTTCGTGGCAACTCTCCGAGACAATTCTTCGCTTGTTACACACGCACAAGACCATTCAACATCGAAATCTAAGCACGCACTTTCGTTGACAATTCTTAGCTTGTTAAAAACACACAAGACCAGTCAACTTCAACTTCGAAACCTAAGCACAGATGTAGAGCGGACATTTTGTCGCAACCTTCCGAGACAATTCTTAGCTTGTTACAAATGCACAAAAGCATTCAACTTCGAAACCTAAGAGTGGACACTTCGTGGCAACTTTCTGAGATAATTCATAGCTTGTTAAGAACGCACAAGACCATAGTCCGCATTCTAGGTGGATTAGTAAGTGTGGGCACTTACCAAAAGGGGACCTAGGTTCAAAATTTGCAGGCGTGCCCAACTTGGTAAAGGCAGTAGTCTGATCCGACTCCTCTAAGTGAACTTCGAGCGACTGAAGACGGTACAAACTCGAGCGATCGGCGGTCCCCATCTCACGTCGGGTTAACGTTAATGAGACGGTGGGTTTGTTGGAAGCAGTCATTGATGGTTTGAACCCTGTGCTGGCAGTTACCTAAAAATCGTGGTCGTAACCAATTCACCTATGTAATAAAAAAAAAGAATGGACAAGACCATTCAACTTCGAAACCTACACACGCATATAGAGTGGATATTTCGTGGCAAATTTCGGAGACAATTCTTAGTATGTTACAAAGGCATAAGAACATTGAGAAAGTTTGAAGAAGAGGTTTAGGGTTGGGTATTTCTTTTTCAATTATGATGTAGAGTTGGACTTATCAATAAGGGTCAAACACACACCCATATATATAATCATGGTGGGTTTGTTGGAAGCAGTCATTGATGGTTTGAATCCTGTGCTGGCAGTTACTAAAAATCGTTGTTGTAACCAATTCACATATGTAATCAAAAAAAGAATGGACAAGACCATTCAACTTCGAAACCTACGCATGCATATAGAGTGGATATTTCGTGGCAAATTTCAGAGACAATTCTTAGTATGTTACAAAGGCATAAGAACATTGAGAAAGTTTGAAGAAGAGGTTTAGGGTTGGGTATTTCTTTTTCAATTATGATGTAGAGTTGGACTTATCAATAAGGGTCAAACACACATCCATATATATAATCACGGTGGGTTTGTTGGAAGCAGTCATTGATGGTTTGAACCTTGTGTTGGCAGTTACTAAAAATCGTGGTTTTAACCAATTCACCTATGTAATCAAAAAAAGAATGGATAAGACCATTCAACTTCGAAACCTACGCACGCATATAGAGTGGATATTTCGTGGCAAATTTCAGAGACAATTCTTAGTAGGTTACAAAGGCATAAGAACATTGAGAAAGTTTGAAGAAGAGGTTTAGGGTTGGGTATTTCTTTTTCAATTATGATGTAGAGTTGGACTTATCAATAAGGGCCAAACACACACCCATATATATAATCACCCTCACACACACTCATACGTGCAAGGGTTTGAACCTTTAACCTCTCAAAGAAGAGTCAAAAAGCCCCCACTGTTGTGCTGTCTAGAAAGAAAACCTCAAGAACCCTCTCATAATTGATTGAAAGTGTTGTCCCATTATCTAGAGAGAAACCACAAGAGATTTTTTTTTTTTGTCGTCCTTTGCATTGCAAAGATTTGAATTATGGACCTCCCATTCCTTTCTCCATTTGTACGAAAATTAAACTTTTAGGTTAAAAAGAAACCTTCAAAGCCGAGGTGACAAGTAGTTTCGTTCCATGTGGGTATTAAAACTTTTAGGTTAGAAAGAAACTTCCATCGCCATTTTTAGATGGTTGACAATGCCATCCATCCGGGTATACTACTATCTCGCATCGTAGAGGTTGTAATTATACAAAATTATGGACCTCCGTTCAACGAAACCAGACCCACTTTTTCACTTAAGCTACAAAGAGGGATGACTACAAAACCATTCAAACTTCGAAACCGTAGCACGCATCAGCACAGCGTGACATGTCGAATTGTATATACATACGAACATTGTCTACCCTAAATGTTGATTACCAGGAACCGCAACAGAAGAGGTAGTGGACCAATTGTCGTAGGTAAGACATTTGGATGTCACACAAAAAGATTCCGAAAGCATCCTCAAATTTAAGATTTAACATCTAATGACTGCCCAAGTAGATGGCATTTTAAAGGAAACGAGGAGGTAGTTCAAAATTCGAATCTTACTGGATAATAGAAAGGATAATAAAAAATGATTATGGATGTAACAGATTCCTTATGTTAATAAAAACATATTGATGCATACACGGAAAAAAAATATGTGTATGATGTCGACATGGGTCAAAATGTTGAATGACCTACACATCTTATTTTGTCTTCTAGTAACGGGACGACGCGTCAGGAACTTGTCAATAAATTCGTGATGAAACCTGCATTCTATACATTTATTGTCAGGTATCATCAGAGGCCAAGATAGCAATTTGGTGCGGGTACCTATGGATTCTACATGGTTAACCTTGTTAACAATCATCGCTTTTATTGGATCATTTGTCTCGACACTCTCAAAGCCAGAAGATGGTAAACACTAACTCATGGCTGTGGGAAAGTATGCATATAGCCTGCACCTTTTACGCTCTGACTATGTTGATTTCCGTGTCTGTGCAGGTTTTTTAAACATCAATTGTGGCGGTTCATCAAATGAAACGGATTCCAATGGTCTAGAGTGGATCCCAGATTCCCCTTTCTTCAAAAGCAGCAATGTTTCCTCGGCGACGGCCTCTTCTAATACCTTACCTTTGCAATACGAGAACGTGACCTATTTTACAAATCTGGAAGCAACTAAGTATTGCTATCTACTCCCAGTCAAACGGGATCAACGTTACCTTGTAAGAGCTACGTTCTTGTATGACTCTTCCTTTCCCCTCCAGGCAAAAATATTTGATTTACTTTTAGAGGGGATCAAGTGGACGAAAGTCGACATGACGAACGCAAAAGGAGACTAAGTATTATTCCTCCGAGATCATCTTAGGCGCCAAAGCCGAGAGTCTCAGTTTGTGCCTCGCCCGAAATGCAGAAACACAAAAGCAAAGTTATGTCTTCATTTCAACCATTGAGTTGCGGCAGCTGCAGCCGGCTATGTATAATTCGACAAACTTCCACGTTGGGGCCTTAAATATGATTAGTCGTGTCAATTATGGCTGGTCCAAACTTCTACTGTAAGCTTAGCTATGGCCTAATACAACATAAGTTTGCGTTACGTTAGTTGAATGTTTGTTCTTTGTGGCCATCTTCCCAAAGAAAAGCTGAAATTGTCTTTTACGTACCATCGGGCAAAAGAGAAGCGCAGCCACACCGCCTCTCAATGGAAGTTATCGATTATAAGCTAATCCCATAGTTAATTTCATGTTCTTATTTCTTCGTATTCTCATAGATAATTCAAACTTGGTAGGTACCCGTGTTAGAAATATTAATCCTGATTTCACGCCTCCGCCCAACTGCGCTCCGAACTTGGGCGAAGCCGGACTGCGCTCGCGAAGTCGGGGATCCCGGCAAAATTTTTGACTTGACGTCGCACGTGCCTTCTGACAGATGTGACGTCTGATAGATCCGATCGCCGCATAAGTTAATGCCACGATTTATGCCGTTCGACGATTGGTCGAAACCCTAGTTCGTGGTCTCGTCAAAACCTGTCAGAGGATAACCTCTATCTTCCTCTCCCCGCGGCTATATAAGGCAGTTCGGGTCTTCAGACAAAGAGTGGAGAGTGGGAGGAAATTTGGAGAAATAGCAGAGTAGCAGACGAGATCGTTTCAGTGAGCAGTGTAGCTCATCTGTTTAATGTCCGAGCAACAGACTCGACATTTGTTTTCCCTCTCAGTTTATCCTGCAGCTTTAGTCTGCAGATGTTAGTTTTTCCTCAATTGAGGACTTTTGTAACCCTCGTCTTATAAGAATAAAATTTGTTGTTGTTTAAGGCATCTGTAGGGTTTGCGGTTATCTTTGTCTGCATAAAATTTGTTGTTCCTTGTACAATCACCTTAGAGCATTTTTATTTTGTGTTCTATAAGTTTGAGCTCAGATCTGAAACATTGCATTCAGATTCGGTGTTTCTCTCCTCCCCGTACAGTTCTTGCCAAGCCAAGCAAACCATCGCTGTAGCCGCGCAAGCCTCCGGACAACAAAATTCATAAGGCAAAAATTTGCCTAAGTCTGGAGCTGTCCACCCGACTACGCAGCAAAGTCGGACTTCGTTGCCTTTGACCAGCGAAGTCGGGCGTTGACCAGCCGCTCCCCAAAATTTGCCTAAGTCTGGAGCTGTCCACCCGACTACGCAGCGAAGTCGGACTTCGCTGCCTTTGACCAGCAGTCGGGCGTTGACCGAGTGCTCCTCGACTTAGCACTTTTTTTCGTGCGTAGCCCGATTGCGCACATTTTTCGTGCGCAACCCGACTGCGCACATTACTCCATGCGCAACCCGACTGCGCAAGTTTTACTTGCGCAGCCCGATTGCGCAATAGTCGGGTGCACAACCCGACTTCGGGCCTCCCCCTTTCGGCCTTCGCTCCTGACGGCAATTAAAAAAATTAAAATTAAAACTTCAAATTGGTATCAAAGCCACTGATCCCTTGATGCGGAGACCGAAGCAGAATGGCTTCCAGTAGCAACAACTTGCAGTTGCAGATCCCGCGCTTCAACGGGAAGAATTACGATTACTGGAGCATCTAGATGAAGATCCTGTTCGGATCTCAGGAGTTGTGGGAGTTAGTCGAGAATGGCTACCCAAAACCGATAGATGCAACAGCACTGGCCGCCCTCTCTCAAGCAGACAAGGACCTGTTGAAAGAGAACACGAAGAAGGACCAGAAGGCCCTCTTCTACATCATGCAAGCGGTCGAGGAGTCCATCTTCCCGTGGATCGCATCAGCCACCAAGGCGAAGCAGGCCTGGGAGATTCTGGCCAGCTCGTACCAGGGCACCAATAAGGTAAAGTTGGTGAAGCTGTAGATGCTCAGGAGGGAGTTTGAAAATCTGCAGATGAGTGAGTCCGAGTCCATGAGTGATTTCTTCACCCGGACAATGGACATTATCAACCAGATGCGGTTGAACGGAGAAATTGTGCAGAGCCAGAGAATCATGGAGAAAATTCTCAGAAGTTTGCCTGCCAAGTTTGACTCGGTTGTGATAGCAATCGAAGAGTCGAGGGATCTGACAACCCTCTCGACAGACGAGCTCATGGGTTCATTGTAGACACATGAATAGAGGCTGAGCCGTTCGTCTCAGACCTCTCTAGAGCAAGCATTCAAGGCTCAGGTCTCATTTCGAGACAACGGTAGACAAGATTCCCACCATGGCGCCTCTAGTTCTCACGGAGGAAGAGGCAGAGGCAGGCATGGGAAAGGCAACAAGCAAGGAGGACGGTCAAACCCTAGCGAAGGAGAGACCAACTGTAATTTCCATCAGCAAGGTGGAAGAGGCAGTTCGAAAAATTAGCAAGTTGGATCTCGTCTAAAGAAGGACATGTCAAAGGTCCAATGCTATTTTTGCAAGAAGTTCGGCCATTACATCTCATAGTGCAGAAAATGGATGGCCAAGGAGAACCAACAATAAGCCCATTACACGGATGAAACCGAAAATGCGATAGGAGGAAACGTGTTGTTGACTTGCAACATTGAGGAGGAGTGCCAGAAGAATGTCTCGGTATTTAGATAGTGGGTGAAGCAACCACATGACGGGGAACAAGGAGATGTTCTCCCAACTGGATGAAATAGTCCAGTTTGAGGTGAAGATGGGGAACAACAACAAGGTTCCCATAATGGGGAAAGGAAAGATCCTCATCCACACCAGGCACGACGAACGAAAGCAGATCTGTGACGTCTACTATGTGCCTGGCCTGAAGCACAACCTGCTGAGCGTTGGACAACTCGTGCAGAAGGGACATACGATCCAGTTCAAAGACGAAGCTTGCACCATCAGAGACAAGTCGCATGGGCAGATTGCTACAGTTTCCATGACGAAGAATAAAATGTTTTCACTGCAGATTCATAACGAATCATTGATGTCTCTGAGTGCAGTTGTGAAAGATGCTACCTGGCTGTGGCATCTCAGATTTGGTCACCTGAACTTCAGTGGCCTGAATCAACTACACAAGAAGCAGATGGTGAAGGGTTTACCCCTGATAGAGCAGCAAAATCAAGTTTGTGAGGGCTGCTTAGTCGACAAACAACATAGGGATTCGTTCCCTTTCGGTCAGTCTTGGAGAGCATCACAACCACTAGAGCTGGTGCACTCAGACATTTGCGGTCCGATGCAGACCAACACGTTTGTCGACAACAAATACTTCTTAACGTTCATAGATGACTTCAGCCAGAAGACTTGGATCTATGCCATCAAGCTGAAGTCAGAAGCATTTGCCAGATTCAAGGAGTTCAAGGCTCTGGTGGAGAAACAGAGCGGATATCAGATCAAGACTCTCAAGACAGATGGCGGAGGTGAATACATCTCCAACGAATTCCATAACTACTGCAAGCAGCATGAAATTCGAAGGCAGTTCACTACCAGATACACGCCACAGCAGAATGACATAGCTGAGAGGAAGAACCGGACCATCATGGAGATGGCACGAAGCATGATGAAGGCGAAGGGATTGCCACACGAATTTTGGGCAGAGGCTGTAACATGTGCAGTCTACTTGTTGAACAGATGTCCCACCAAAAGCGTGAAGGACAAAATCCCTCAAGAGGCCTGGAGCGGTGTGAAGCCAAGTGTGGCTCACTTGCGTGTGTTCGGGTGCATTGCATATGCACATGTTCCAGAAGAGAAGCGATAGAAGTTGGATGATAGAGCTGAGAAGTGCATTTTCATAGGGTACAGTGAGCAGGCGAAGGCATATAGGCTGTACAACCCTGTGACGAAGAAGCTCATCATCAACCGTGATGTGAAGTTTCTTGAAGATGAAGCCTGGAACTAGAAGTCGAAGACTGGCCAGTCAGAGCCAGCAGTAGTAGAGTCTGTTGACTTGGAAGAAGGAAGTGTGCAGCCACCTGCAACCTCCAACAATAGCAATGGTGCCAGCAGTAGCACAACCACTCCATCTCGGTCGCCTCCATGTGCAAGTAGAATCCAGAACCTGGTGACGCCAACGAAGACAAGGAGCTTGCAAGAAATCTACGAGGCAACCCAAACCCATGTAGATGAAGAGTACTCCGACTTTGCATTCTTTACTGAAGTTGATCCAGTAGAGTTCGAAGACGCAAGTCAAAATCATAAGTGGGTGCAGGCTATGGACGAGGAGATTGAAGCCATTGAAAAGAATGATACATGGCAACTGACAGATCTTCCAATAGGGAAGAAGACCATTGGGGTCAAGTGGGTGTATAAGACAAAGTTCAACGCCCAAGGAGACGTTGACAAGCATAAGGCCAGACTGGTGGCAAAGGGCTACAAGCAAAAGTCAGGCATCGATTACCATGAGGTTTATGCGCCTGTAGCCCGACTTGACATAGTCATGATGATCCTGGCATTGGCAGCCCAACAGGGTTGGAAGATGTACCAGATGGATGTCAAGTCAGCCTTCCTCAACGGAGTGTTGGAGGAAGAGGTCTACATAGACCAGCCACCAGGTTACGAAATTGAAGGCCAAGAGGGCAAAGTCCTGAAGCTGAAGAAGGCCCTGTACGGTTTGAAGCAGGCGCCCGGGCTTGGTACAGCCGGATTGACAGTTATTTTTAGGAAAATGGGTTTGTAAAATGCCCATATGAGCACACCCCGTACATGAAGACAAATGATGTAGGTGAGCTCATAATCGTCTGCCTGTATGTGGACGATTTAATTTACACTGGCAACAACACAACACTGTTTGCCCAGTTCAGAACAACCATGAAGAAGGAGTTCGAGATGACGGACTTAGGGCTGATGAAGTATTTTCTCGGCATTGAAGTTGACCAATCGACAGATGGCATCTTCATTTCTCAGGGCAAGTATGCGAAGGATGTCCTGAAGCGGTTCAAGATGGAGGACAACAAACCTGCCATCACACCTGTAGCCACAGGTTTGAAGTTGAGCAAGCTGGATTCAGGGAGGAATGTAGATCCAACACTGTTCAAGAGGCTAGTTGGCAGTTTGATGTATTTGACTGCAACTCGGCCAGATCTGATGTTCGAAGTCAGTCTGATCAGCCATTTTATGGAGACTCTGAAGGACACGCACTGGCAAGCAGGCAAGAGGATCTTGCGCTATGTCAATGGGACGCGGAACAATGGCCTATTTTACGCCATACAGGACCAGTTGGAACTGGTGGGCTTCACAGACAGTGACTGGGCTGGCAGCATCGACGATCGAAAGAGCACCTCCGGGTATGCTTTCCATCTCGGATCAGGGGCAGTCTCATGGGCGTCCAAGAAGCAACCCATCGTTGCGTTGTCCACAGCCGAAGCAGAATATGTCGTCGCCACGTCAGCCGCATGCCAGGCAGTTTGGCTGCGAAGAGTTCTGAGTGAACTGAACTATCCTTCGAAAGGCGCGACAATAATTTTTTGTGATAACAATTCGGCCATTGCACTGTCAAAGGATCTCGTGTTCCATGGCCGGACGAAGCACATCGATATTCGTTATCACTTCATCAGAGAGTTGGTGAAGTCCGGAGAAATTCAACTGCAGTTTTGCAGATCCAAGGAGCAGTTGGTAGATATTTTCACGAAGCCTTTGAAGGAGGAAGACTTCAGCAGATTGCGTGAGCAGCTTGGAGTCAAAGCGCTCGTGAAATCAGGCTTAAAGGAGGGTGTTAGAAATATTAATCCTGATTTCACGCCTCCACCAAACTGCGCTCCGAACTTGGGCGAAGCCGAACTGCGCTCGCGAAGTCGGGGATCCCGGCAAAATTTTTGACTTGACGTCGCACGTGCCTTCTGACAGATGTGACGTCTGACAGATCCGATCGCCGCATAAGTTAATGCTAGTTCGACGATTGGTCAGAAACCCTAGTTCAGGGTCTATCAGAACCTGTCAGAGGATAACCTCTATCTTCCTCTCCCCGCGGCTATATAAGGCAGTTCGGGTCTTCAGACAAAGAGTGGAGAGTGGAGTGGAGAGCGAGAGGAAATTTGGAGAAATAGTAGAGTAGCAGACGAGATCGTTTTAGTGAGCAGTGTAGCTCATCTGTTTAATGTCCGAGCAGCAGACTCGACATTTGTTTTCCTCTTTATCCTGTAGCTTTAGTCTGCAGATGTTAGTTTTCCTCAGTTGAGGACTTTTGTAACCCTCGTCTTATAAGAATAAAATTTGTTGTTGTTTAAGGCATCTGTAGGGTTTGCGGTTATCTCTGTCTACATAAAATCTGTTGTTCCTTGTACAATCGCCTCAGAGCATTTTTATTTCGTGTTCTATAAGTTTGAGCTCAGATCTGAAACATTGCATTCAGATTCGGTGTTTCTCTCCTCCCCGTACAGTTCTTGCCAAGCCAAGCAAACCATCGTTGTAGCCGCGCAAGCCTCCGGACAACAAAAGTTCGCAAGGCAAAAATTTGCCTAAGTCTGGAGCTGTCCACCCGACTACGCAGTGAAGTCGGACTTCGCTGCCTTTGACCAACGCAGTCAGGCGTTGACCAGCCGCTCCCCAAAAATTTGCCTAAGTCTGGAGCTGTCCACTCGACTGCGCAGCGAAGTCGGACTTCGCTGCCTTTGACCAGCGTAGTCGGGCGTTGACCGAGTGCTCCCTGACTTAGCACTTTCTTCCATGCGCAACCCGATTGCGCACATTTTTCATGCACAACCCGACTGCGCACATTACTCCGTGCGCAACCCGACTGCGCAAGTTTTACTTGCGCAGCCCGATTGCGCAATAGTCGGGTGCGCAGCCCGACTTCGGGCCTCCCCCTTTCGGCCTTCGCTTCTGACGGCAATTAAAAAAATTAAATTAAAACTCCAACCCAGAGGATCAGTTTGATCGCATTTGGTGGCCTTCCTTGTCATCTTGATTGACATATAGATAGACGGAAGACAATATACCGAATAGCATTTGGAACCAAGTGCCTATGCAAGTTTTACAGACAACCCTTACGGGAAGAATGGTGGACATACCGTTATACCTTAGTCGCGGTAAATATTATTTGGCACTTTATTTTTGCAACGTCATCATGGATGATCCAGGAAACCGCATATTCAACGTTTTCATTAACCAGACGCTGGAGGCATCCATCAACATGACTTTGTATGGGAGTTGGGAGGCTATATATCGCACCAAACTTCTTGATACGACTGATACTTTAAACATTGTATTAATTCCAGCAACGGGATCAGTCTTGGGACCTGTCATAAACGCAGCTGAAGTATACGAGTATACGAGATATTAGATATGCAGAATATGACAGATCCTCAAAATGGTAGGTTATTTTGTTTTCCATATTCCAGGAATGCACTTGCATTCGCATCATTTGTCCAATGCATTCTTTTGGAGTGTTCATAAACGTGCTTTTTGTTTGCTTTACTCAACTGAATAAATTCATGTGATGCTTGTCCTAAAGGCATTTTAGGATCTGCTACATATAGACGACTAACATTTGAACGAATCTCATGGATACAGTGCTTGCTATAGGAAAAATCGCAGACGCTCTGAATGTTCCAGATGATTGGAGAGGAGGAGATCCGTGTTTACCACTCGGTTATTCATCCACGGGGATAATTTGTAGCCAAGAGGTCCAATACAAGCCTTTTCAAGTGATTAGCATGTAATCTTCCTCACATTAGCTTTTGCTTCAATTATTTTGTTAACATTAACTGAGTTGGTCAGTAATTATTTTTCCTAGGTAGTTCTTGATTCAATATTTTTTTGTTAAACCTTTGTTAATTATTTTAAAATTTGCAATTAAGCCTAGTAAATAATAGATATCACCAAGTTTTATGTTGCTTTTGTTAGCTGCTGGGACACAATAGTTTATCAGGTTCTATTCCAGAACTTAGTTCATTGAAGAATCTTAAAACATTGTAAGAAACTCTTACTTTCTGTTCCTTGAAATACAATACAAGTCCTTCCTTTTTTAATCGCATATATTTTTCTTTTTCTAATATACGTTTGTCATTTTTTGAACTTGTGAAGGCAACCGCAAAATAATCAACTCACTGGAAAGATTCCAGAGTCATTGGCTCAGCTTCCTGATCTAAATCAGATGTATGTCTACAACCTAATCTTTCTTGTCTTTGCAACAAAATAACATAACATACATGCTCAAAATAAAGTGTCTCTTGAACATTGTAGAGTGTTAGTTTTGTTAGAAATATTAATCCAGATTTCACGCCTCCGCCAGACTGCGCTCCGAACTTGGGCGAAGCCGGACTGCGCTCGCGCAGTTGGGGATCCCGAAAAAAAGGTTTGACATGACGTCGCACCTACCCTCTGACAGATGTGACATCTGACAGATCCGATCGCCGCAGAAGTTAATGCCAGTTCGGCGATTTAATGCCAGTTCGGCGATTGGTCAAAAACCCTAGTTGAGGGCCTGTCAGAACCTGTCAGAGGACAAACCCTATCTTCCTCTCCCCGTGGCTATATAAGGTAGTTCGGGTCTTCAGACATAAGAAAAAGCGTGGAGAAAGTGCGGAGAATAGAGCAGAGAAAGAAAGGAGAGCGTTTCAATGAGCAGTGTGGCTCATCTGATTAATGTCCGAGCAACCGACTCGACATTTTTCCTTTTAGTTTATCCTGCAGCTTAGTCTGTAGATGTTGTTATTTCCTCAGTTGAGGACTTCTGTAACCCTCGTTTCATATGAATAAAGTTTGCTGTTTTAGGCATCTTTAGGGTTTGCAGTTATTTTTTATGTGCTAAAGTCTGTTGTTCTCTGTACAAATCGCCTCAGAGCGATTTCGTTCGGGTTCTATAAGTTAGAGCTCAGATCCGAGACTTTGCTCTCAGTTTCGGTGTTTCTCTCCTCCCAGCCAAGCAAGCCATCACCGTTGCCGCACAAGCCTCCGGACAATAGAAAGATCTTGCAAGGCCAAATTTGGCTAAGTCTGTTCGGAGCGCTCTTCCAACTTCGCTATCGCAACCTGACTACGCTCAAGATTCGAGCGCAGCCTGATAGCGCAAGCGCAGCCCGAGTGCGCAACAAGTTGGAGCACACCCCGAGTGCGCAAGCGCAACCCGGTTGCACAATCCGTGGGAGTGCACTTCGAGTGCGCAAGCGAAGCTTGAGTCATTGTGCGTCGTTTGCACTGCGGCTTACGCACTCTGTTCTTCACTCCCGATGCTAGACTTTGGCAAAAATCCCCTCTTGCACCCTACACCCTGCGCCAGTTCGCTCTTCGCTCCCGATGCTAGACTTCAGCGAATCTCCCTACTTCGCCTTGCATCGTGCAAAGTTCGTACTTCGCTCTCGCACTCGGACGTCAGCAGATTAAATTAAAATTCTTCAAATTGGTATCAGAGCTACTGATCCCTTGACGCGGAGACCGAAGCAGAATGGCTTCCAGCAACAACAATTTGCAGTTGCAGATCCCGCGCTTCAATGGGAAAAATTACGATTACTGGAGCATCCAGATGAAGATCCTGTTCGGATCTCAGGAGCTATGGGAGTTAGTCGAGAACGGCTACCCAAAACCGGCAGATGCAGAAGCACTGGCCGCCCTCTCTCAAGCAGACAAGGACCTGTTGAAAGAGAACACGAAGAAGGACCAGAAGGCCCTCTTCTACATCATGCAAGCGGTCGAGGAGTCCATCTTCCCACGGATCGCATCAGCCACCAAGGCGAAGCAGGCCTAGGAGATTCTCGGCCAGCTCATACCAGGGCACCAATAAGGTAAAGTTGGTGAAGCTACAGATGCTCAGGAGGGAGTTTGAAAATCTGCAGATGAGTGAGTCCGAGTCCATGAGTGATTTCTTCACCCGGACGATGGACATTATCAACCAGATGCGGTTGAACGGAGAAAATGTGCAGAGCCAGAGAATCATGGAGAAGATTCTCAGAAGTTTGCTTGCCAAGTTTGACTCGGTTGTGATAGCAATCGAAGAGTCGAGGGATCTGACAACCCTCTCGATAGATGAACTCATGGGTTCATTGCAGACACATGAACAGAGGCTGAGCCGTTCATCTCAGACCTCTCTGGAGCAAGCATTCAGGGCTCAGGTCTCATTTCGAGACAGCGGCAGACAAGATTCCCACCATGGCGCCTCTAGTTCTCACGGAGGAAGAGGCAAAGGCAGGCGTGGGAAAGGCAACAAGCAAGGAGGAAGGTCAAACCCTAGCGAAGGGGAGACCAACTGTAATTTCCATCAGCAAGGTGGAAGAGGCAGTTCGAGAAATCAGCAAGCTGGATCTGGTCAAAAGAAGGACATGTCAAAGGTCCAATGCTATTTCTGCAAGAAGTTCGGCCATTACATCTCACAGTGCAAAAAACGGATGGCCACGGAGAACCAGCAACAAGCCCATTACACGGATGAAACCGAAAATGCGGTAGGAGGAAATGTGTTGTTGACTTGCAACATTGAGGAGGAGTGCCAGAAGAATGTCTAGTATTTAGACAGTGGGTGCAGCAACCACATGACGGGGAACAAGGAGATGTTCTCCCAACTGGATGAAACAGTCCAGTCTAAGGTGAAGATGGGGAACAACAACAAGGTTCCCATAATGGGGAAAGGAAAGATCCTCATCCGCACCAGGCACGGTGAACGAAAGCAGATCTGTGACGTCTACTATGTGCCTGGCCTGAAGCACAACCTGCTGAGCGTTGGACAACTCGTGCAGAAGGGACATACGGTCCAGTTCAAAGACGGAGCTTGCACCATCAGAGACAAGTCGCATGGGCAGATTGCTACAGTGTCCATGACGAAGAACAAAATGTTTCCGCTACAGATTCAGAATGAATCATTGATGTCTCTGAGTGCAGTTGTGAAAGATGCTACCTGGTTGTGGCATCTCAGATTTGGTCACCTGAATTTCAGTGGCCTAAATCAACTGCACAAGATGCAAATGGTGAAGGGTTTACCCCTGATAGAGCAGCAAAATCAAGTTTGTGAGGGCTGCTTAGTCGACAAACAACATAGGGATTCATTCCCTTTCGGTCAGTCTTGGAGAGCATCACAGCCACTGGAGCTGGTGCACTCAGACATTTGCGGTCCGATGCAGACCAACACGTTTGTCGACAACAAATACTTCTTAACATTCATAGATGACTTCAGCCGGAAGACTTGGATCTATGCCATCAAGTTGAAGTCAGAAGCATTTGCCAGATTTAAGGAGTTCAAGGCTCTGGTGGAGAAACAGAGCGGATATCAGATCAAGACTCTCAGGACAGATGGTGGAGGTGAATACATCTCCAACGAATTCCATAACTACTGCAAGCAGCATGGAATTCGAAGGCAGTTCACTGCCAGATACACGCCACAACAGAATGGCGTAGCTGAGAGGAAGAACCGAACCATCATGGAGATGGCACGAAGCATGATGAAGGCGAAGGGATTGCCACATGAATTTTGGGCAGAGGCTATAACATGTGCAGTCTACTTGCTGAACAGATGTCCCACCAAAAGCGTGAAGGACAAAATCCCTCAGGAGGCCTGGAGCGGTGTGAAGCCAAGTGTGGCTCACTTGCGTGTGTTCGGGTGCATTGCATATGCACATGTTCCGAAGAGAAGCGGCAGAAGTTGGATGATAGAGCTGAGAAGTGCATTTTCATAGGGTACAGTGAGCAGGCGAAGGCATATAGGCTGTACAACCCTGTGACGAAGAAGCTCATCATCAGCCGTGATGTGAAATTTCTTGAAGATGAAGCCTGGAACGGGAAGTCAGAGACTGGCCAGTCAGAGCCAGCAGTAGTACAGTCTGTTGACTTGGAAGAAGGAAGTGTGCAGCCACCTGCAACTTCCAGCAGCAGTAGCGGTGCCAGCAGTAGCACAACCACTCCATCTCGGTCGCCTCCATGTGCAAGTAGAATCCAGAACCTGGTGACGCCAGCGAAGACAAGGAGCTTGCAAGAAATCTACGAGGCAACCCAAACCCACATAGATGAAGAGTACTCTGACTTTGCATTCTTTACTGAAGTTGATCCAGTAGAGTTCGAAGACGCAAGTCAGAATCAGAAGTGGGTGCAGGCGATGGATGAGGAGATAGCAGCCATTGAAAAGAATGAGACATGGCAGCTGGCTGATCTTCCAGCAGGGAAGAAGACCATTGGGGTCAAGTGGGTGTATAAGACAAAGTTCAACGCCCAAGGAGACGTTGACAAGCATAAGGCCAGACTGGTGGCGAAGGGTTACAAGCAGAAGTCAGGCATCGATTACCATGAGGTATATGCACCTGTAGCCCGACTTGACACAGTCAGGATGATCCTGGCATTGGCAGCCCAACAAGGTTGGAAGATGTACCAGATGGATGTCAAGTCAGCCTTCCTCAACGGAGTGTTGGAGGAAGAGGTCTACATAGACCAGCCACCAGGTTACGAAATTGAAGGCCAGGAGGGCAAAGTCCTGAAGCTAAAAAAGGCCCTGTACGGTTTGAAGCAGGCACCCGGGCTTGGTACAGCCGGATTGATAGCTATTTTCAGGAAAATGGGTTTGTCAAATGCCCATATGAGCACACCCTGTACATGAAGACAAATGAAGCAGGTGAGCTCATTATCGTCTGCCTGTATGTGGACGATTTGATTTATACTGGCAACAACAATGTCCTGTTCGACCAGTTTAGAACAGCCATGAAGAAGGAGTTCGAGATGACGGACTTAGGGCTGATGAAGTATTTTCTCGGCATTGAAGTTGACCAATCGGCAGATGGCATCTTCATTTCTCAGGGCAAGTATGCGAAGGATGTCCCGAAGCGGTTCAAGATGGAGGACAACAAACCTGCCATCACACCTGTAGCCATAGGTTTGAAGCTGAGCAAGTTGGATTCAAGGAGGAATGTAGATCCAACCCTGTTCAAGAGGCTAGTTGGCAGTCTGATGTATTTGACTGCAACTCGGCCAGATCTGATGTTCGAAGTCAGTCTGATCAGTCGTTTCATGGAGACTCCGAAGGACACGCACTGGCAAGTAGGCAAGAGGATCTTGCGCTATGTCAATGGGACGCGAAACAATGGCCTATTTTACGCTAGACAAGACCAGTTGGAACTGGTCGGCTTCACAGATAGTGATTGGGCTAGTAGTACCGACGATCGAAAGAGCACCTCCGGGTATGCTTTCCATCTCGAATCAGGGGCAGTCTCATGGGCATCCAAGAAGCAACCCATCGTTGCGTTGTCCACAGTCGAAGCAGAATATGTCGCCGCCACGTCAGCCGCATGCCAGGCAGTTTGGCTGCGAAGAGTTCTGAGTGAACTGAACTATCCTCCGGAAGGCGCGACAACAATTTTTTGTGATAACAATTCGGCCATCGCATTGTCAAAGGATCCCGTGTTCCATGGCCGGACGAAGCACATCGATATTCGTTATCACTTCATCAGAGAGTTGGTGAAGTCCAGAGAAATTCAACTATAGTTTTGCAGATCCAAGGAGCAGTTGGCAGATATTTTCACGAAGCCTTTGAAGGAGGAAGACTTCAGCAGATTGCGAGAGCAGCTTGGAGTCAAAGCGCTCATGAAATCAGGCTTAAAGGAGGGTGTTAGAAATATTAACCCAGATTTCACGCCTCCGCCAGACTACGCTCCGAACTTGGGCGAATCCGGACTGCACTCGCGCAATTGGGGATCCCGACAAAAGGTTTGACATGACGTCGCACCTACCCTCTGACAGATGTGACATCTGACAGATCCGATCGTCGTAGAAGTTAATGCCAGTTCGGCGATTGGTCAGAAACCCTAGTTGAGGGCCTGTCAGAACCTGTCAGAGGACAAACCCTATCTTCCTCTCCCCGTGGCTATATAAGGCAGTTCGGGTTTTCAGACATAAGAGGAAGAAGTGTGGAGAAAGTGCGGAGAATAGAGCAGAGAAAGAAAGGAGAGCGTTTCAGTGAGCAGTGTGGCTCATCTGATTAATGTCCGAGCAACCGACTCGACATTTTTCCTTTTTAGTTTATCCTGTAGCTTAGTCTGCAGATGTTGTTATTTCCTCAGTTGAGGACTTCTGTAACCCTCGTTTCATATGAATAAAGTTTGTTGTTGTTTAGGCATCTTTAGGGTTTGCAGTTATTTTTATGTGCTAAAGTTTGTTGTTCTCTGTACAAATCGCCTCAGAGCGATTTCGTTCGGGTTCTATAAGTTAGAGCTCAGATCCGAGACTTTGCTCTCAGTTTCGGTGTTTCTCTCCTCCCAGCCAAGCAAGCCATCACCGTTGCCGCACAAGCCTCCGGACAACAGAAAGATCTTGCAAGGCCAAATTTGGCTAAGTCTGTTCGGAGCGCTCTTCCAACTTCGTTGTCGCAACCCGACTGCGCCAGAGATCCGAGCGTAGCCCGATAGCGCAAGCGCAGCCCGAGTGCGCAACAAGTTGGAGCGCACCTCGAGTGTGCAAGCGTAACCCAGTAGCGCAATCCACGGGAGATCATACCGATAGCGCAAGTGCAGCCCGAGTACGCAACAAGTTGGAGCGTACCCCAAGTGCACAAGCAAAGCTTGAGTCATTGTGCACCATCTGCACTACGCCCTGCGCACTTCGTTCTTCGCTCCTGACGCCAGACTTCGATGAAAATCCCCTCCTATGCCCTGTGCCCTGTGCTAGTCCGCTCTTCGCTTTCGATGCCAGACTTTGACGAATCTCCCTACTTCGCCCTGTGTCGTGCGAAGTTCGTACTTCGCTCCCGCACTTAGAGGTCCATTATTAATGAATAGCTTTTATATTATAAAGATTTTTGGAGAACAATAGATTAAATGGAGCCGTGCCCGCTGATCTAATTAAATCTGGCTTAGAACTTCGGTACAAGATATCTTATCCTGGATTGATCTGTTTGTGCAATAAATTCAAACAACGATAATATGTTTTATGTTACTACAATTTGCAAGAAGATGCTTTTTTCCCTCATTATTTTTTTAGTTCCATCAATATTGGTCAGAGAAAAATTCTCTTACTGTTACTTGTACGACGCAGAGTTGATGCTGAAAATTCTAACCAAAGTCCCAAAAGAAAAATTTGGAGTCTCGAACTAATTGGTGGGTCACTGATATTCATAGCAGTAATAGTTATATTTATAAGTTTCTTGTGGAGACGCAAATGTAGATCACAAGTTGAGAGCACAAACGGTCCTGTTTTGCAGCCCACACATTCATTTGCAGGTGATCTTAAAATCTCTATTATATAGGAGTGGTTATTGTACCTTACAATTGATTTCCTTCTTGTTTATTATTTCCAAGCTTATTCATTAGTTTTCTTCCTGTAGATAATGAAGATCAAAGAGAAATCAAAGTCCCTATAGAATATACTGAGGAAGAAATTAAAGACGCTACAAATAACTATTCCAATATCATTGGCAAGGGAGGATTTGGTTCTATATTTAGAGGTAGTCTCTCTGGTTACGAAGTTGCGGTCAAGATCCTCTCAACTAATTCTGACCAGGGACAACTAGAATTCCAAAATGAGGTGGGTTTCTTCACAAATATTTTGAAATAATTACCTACTAAAGAGATGATTTGTTTTAATCTATTTGTTATTTTTCTCTTCCGTCAAGTCTTTCGTTGACAGGTGTTTTGTATTCGTTCCATCTAGGTAACCCTTCTTTCAAGGATACATCACAGGAACCTTGTTAACCTTATTGGTTACTGTAAACAGCTTACAGTAGCGTTGGTATATGAATATATGCATTTTGGAACATTGAATGATCATCTATACGGTAATTTCAAATCCACCTTCGTATGATATTGTAATTAAAGGTTAAATGCTCATCTTAGTAAAAATGCGTCACTACTCTGTTTGTAGGTGTAGCCAAAGTGGAGAATCCACTTGATTGGCATACGCGACTTAACATCGCTCTACAATCAGCGCAGGGTAATATGCTTGGAAGATTGATTAATTTCTAGTTTGTTATGGCTATCACTTTGCTACGGGGAAATTGAATACGGTTATGACTATTTTCGGAGGCTTGCTTTATCTACATCAAGGTTGTAGCCCACCGATCATATATAGAGATATCAAGTGCCGTAATATGTTAGAAATATTAACCTAGATTTCATGCCTCAATCGGACTACGCAATCAGGGATCCCGGCAAAAGTTTGACATGACGTCGCACCTACCCTCTGACAGATGTGACGTCTGATAGATCCGATCGCCGCAGAAGTTAATTTCAGTTCGACGATTGGTCAGAAAACCTAGTTGAGGGTCTATCAGAACCTGTCAGAGGACAACCCCTATCTTCCTCTCCCCGTGGCTATATAAGGCTAGTTCGGGTCTTCAGACATGGGTGTGGAAAGAGAGCGGAGAAAGAGAGGAGAGCGGGAGGAAATTTGGAGAAACAGCAGAGTAGGAGACGAGATCGTTTCAGTGAGCAGTGTGGCTCATCTGTTTAATGTCCGAGCAGCAGACTCGACATTTGTTTTTCATCTCAGTTTATCCTACAGCTTTAGCCTATAGATGTTAGTTTTCCTCAGTTGAGGACTTTTGTAACCCTCGTCTTATATGAATAAAATTTCTTGTTGTTTAAGGCATCTGTAGGGTTTGCAGTTATCTCTGTGTGCTAAAATTTGTTGTTGTTCTCTATACAAATCGCCTCAGTGCGATTTCTTTCGGGTTCTATAAGTTTGAGCTCAGATCTAAAATATCGTATTTATATTCGGTGTTTCTCTCCTCCCGTACAGTTTTTGCCAAGCCAGGGAAACCAACGCCGTAGCCACGCAAGCCTCCGGACAGCAAAAGTTTGCAAGGCAAAAATTTGGCTAAGTCTGGAGTTGTCCTCCCAACTTTGCAGCGAAGTCGGACTTCGCTGCCTTTGACCAGCGCAACCCGACTTCGCACCTTGATCCGTGTGCAACCTGACTTTGCACCTCGATCCGTGTGCAACCTGACATTGCACCTCGATCCGTGCATAACCCGACTTCGCACCTCGGTCCGTGCGCAACCCGACTTCGGGCCCTCCCTACTTCGCACTTCGCACTTTGCACTTCGCACTACGCTCTCCTGACGATGGCAAATAAAATTTTAATTAAAACTTCAAATTGGTATCAGAGCCACTGATCCCTTGACACGGAGACCGAAGCAGAATGGCTTCCAACAGCAACAACTTGCAGTTGCAGATCCCGTGCTTCAATGGGAAAAATTACGATTACTAGAGCATCCAGATGAAGATCCTGTTTGGATCTCAGGAGCTGTGGGAGTTAGTCGAGAACGGCTACCCAGAACCGGCAGATGCAGCAGCACTGGTCGCCCTCTCTCAAGCAGACAAGGACCTGTTGAAAGAGAACACGAAGAAGGACCAGAAGGCCCTCTTCTACATCATGCAAGTGATCGAGGAGTCCATCTTCCCGCGGATCGCATCAGCCACCAAGGCAAAGCAAGCCTGGGAGATTCTGGCCAGCTCGTACCAGGGCACCAATAAAGTAAAGTTGGTGAAGCTACAGATGCTCAGGAGGGAGTTTGAAAATTTGCAGATGAGTGAGTCCGAGTCCATGAGTGATTTCTTCACCCGGACGATGGACATTATCAACTAGATGCGGTTGAACGGAGAAATTATGCAGAGCCAGAGAATCATGGAGAAAATTCTCAAAAGTCTGTCTGCCAAGTTTGACTCGGTTGTGATAGCAATCGAAGAGTCGAGGGATCTGACAACCCTCTCGACAGATGAGCTCATGGGTTCATTGTAGACACATGAATAGAGGTTGAGCCGTTCGTCTCAGACCTCTCTGGAGCAAGCATTCAGGGCTCAGGTCTCATTTCGAGACAATAGAAGACAAGATTCCCACCATGGCGCCTCTAGTTCTCATGGAGGAAGAGGCAGAGGCAGGCGTGGGAAAGGCAACAAGCAAGGAGGAAGGTCAAACCCTAGCGAAGGAGAGACCAACTATAATTTCCATCAGCAAGGTGGAAGAGGCAGTTCAAAAAATCAGCAAGCTGGATCTGGTCAGAAGGACATGTCAAAGGTCCAGTGCTATTTTTGCAAGAAGTTCGGCCATTACATCTCACAGTGCAGAAAATGGATGGCCAAGGAGAACCAACAGCAAGCCCATTACACGGATGAAACCAAAAATGCGGTAGGAGGAAATGTGTTGTTGACTTGCAACATTGAGGAGGAGTGCCAGAAGAATGTCTGGTATTTAGACAGTGGGTGCAACAACCACATGACGGGGAACAAGGAGATGTTCTCCCAACTGGATGAAATAGTCCAGTCCGAGGTGAAGATGGGGAACAACAACAAGGTTCCCATAATGGGGAAAGGAAAGATCCTCATCCGCACCAAGCACGACGAACGAAAGCAGATCTGTGATGTCTACTATGTGCCTGGCCTGAAGCATAACCTGCTGAGCATTGGACAACTCGTGCAGAAGGGACATACGGTCCAGTTCAAATACGAAGCTTGCACCATCAGAGACAAGTCGCATGGGCAGATTGCTACAGTGTCCATGACGAAGAATAAAATGTTTTCATTGCAGATTCAGAATGAATCATTGATGTCTCTAAGTGCAGTTGTGAAAGATGCTACCTGGTTGTGGCATCTCAGATTTGGTCACCTGAACTTCAGTGGCCTGAATCAACTACACAAGAAGCAAATGGTGAAGGGTTTACCCTTGATAGAGCAGCAAAATCAAGTTTGTGAGGGCTGCTTAGTCGACAAACAACATAGGGATTCGTTCCCTTTCGGTCAGTCTTGGAGAGCATCACAGCCATTGGAGCTGGTGCACTTAGACATTTGCGGTCCGATGCAGACCAACACGTTTTTCGACAACAAATACTTCTTAACATTCATAGATGACTTCAGCCGGAAGACTTGGATCTATGCCATCAAGTTGAAGTCAGAAGCATTTGCCAGATTCAAGGAGTTCAAGGCTCTAGTGGAGAAACAGAGCGGATATCAGATCAAGACTCTCAGGACAGATGGTGGAGGTGAATACATCTCCAACGAATTCCATAACTACTACAAGCAGCACGGAATTCGAAGGCAGTTCACTGCCAGATACACGCCACAACAGAACGACGTAGTTGAGAGGAAGAACCGAACCATCATGGAGATGGCACGAAGCATGATGAAGGCGAAGGGATTGCCGCACGAATTTTGGGTAGAGGCTGTAACATGTGCAGTCTACCTATTGAACAGATGTCCCACCAAAAGCGTGAAGGACAAAATCCCTCAGGAGGCCTGGAGCGGTGTGAAGCCAAGTGTGGCTCACTTGCATGTGTTCGGGTGCATTGCATATGCACATGTTCCAGAAGAGAAGCGACAGAAGTTGGATGATAGAGCTGAGAAGTGCATTTTCACAGGGTACAGTGAGCAGGCGAAGGCATATAGGTTGTACAACCCTATGATGAAGAAGCTCATCATCAGCCGTGATGTGAAGTTTCTTGAAGATGAAGCCTGGAACTGGAAGTCGGAGACTGGCCAGTCAGAGCCAGCAGTAGTAGAGTCTGTTGACTTGGAAGAAGGAAGTGTGCAGCCACCTGCAACCTCCAGCAGCAACAACGGTGCCAGCAGTAGCACAACCACTCCATCTCGGTCGCCTCCATGTGCAAGTAGAATCCAGAACCTGGTGACGCCAGCGAAGACAAGGAGCTTGCAAGAAATCTACGAGGCAACCCAAACCCATGTAGATGAAGAGTACTCTAACTTTGCATTCTTTACTGAAGTTGATCCAGTAGAGTTCGAAGACGCAAGTCAGAATCAAAAGTGGGTGCAGGCGATGGATGAGGAGATTGAAGCCATTGAAAAGAATGATACATGGCAACTGATAGATCTTCCAGTAGGGAAGAAGACCATTGGGGTCAAGTGGGTGTATAAGACAAAGTTCAACGCCCAAGGAGACGTTGACAAGCATAAGGCCAGACTGGTGGCGAAGGGTTACAAGCAGAAGTCAGGCATCGATTACCATGAGGTTTATGCGCCTGTAGCCCGACTTGACACAGTCAGGATGATCCTGGCATTGGCAGCCCAAGAGGGTTGGAAGATGTACCAGATGGATGTCAAGTCAGCCTTCCTCAACGGAGTGTTGGAGGAAGAGGTCTACATAGACCAGCCACCAGGTTACGAAATTGAAGGCCAGGAGGGCAAAGTCCTGAAGCTGAAGAAGGCCCTATACGGTTTGAAGCAGGCACCCCGGGCTTGGTACAACCGGATTGATAGTTATTTTTAGCAAAATGGGTTTGTAAAATGCCCATATGAGCACACCCTGTACATGAAGACAAATGAAGCAGGTGAGCTCATTATCGTCTGCCTGTATGTGGACGATTTGATTTATACTGGCAACAACAATGTCCTGTTCGACCAGTTCAGAACAACCATGAAGAAGGAGTTCGAGATGACGGACTTAGGGTTGATGAAGTATTTTCTCGGCATTGAAGTTGACCAATCGGCAGATGGCATCTTCATTTCTCAGGGCAAGTATGCGAAGGATGTCCTGAAGCGGTTCAAGATGGAGGACAACAAACCTACCATCACACCTGTAGCCACAGGTTTGAAGCTGAGCAAGCTGGATTCAGGGAGGAATGTAGATCCAACCCTGTTCAAGAGGCTAGTTGGCAATCGATGTATTTGACTGCAACTCGGCCAGATCTGATGTTCGAAGTCAGTCTGATCAGCCGTTTCATGGAGACTCCGAAGGACACGCACTGGAAAGCAGGCAAGAGGATCTTGCGCTATGTCAACGGGACACGGAACAATGGCCTATTTTATGCCAGACAGGACCAGTTGGAACTAGTGGGCTTCACAGATAGTGACTGGGCTGGCAGCATCGACGATCGAAAGAGCACCTCCGGGTATGCTTTCCATCTCGGATCAAGGGCAGTCTCATGGGCGTCCAAGAAGCAACCCATCATTGCGTTGTCCATAGCCGAAGCAGAATATGTCACCGCCATGTCAGCCGCATGCCAGGCAGTTTGGCTACGAAGAGTTCTGAGTGAACTGAACTATCCTCCGAAAGGCGCGACAATAATTTTTTGTGATAACAATTCGGCCATCGCACTATCAAAGGATCCCGTGTTCCATGGCCGAACGAAGCACATCGATATTCGTTATCACTTCATCAGAGAGTTGGTGAAGTCCGAAGAAATTCAACTACAGTTTTGCAGATCCAAGGAGCAGTTGGCAGATATTTTCACGAAGCCTTTGAAGGAGGAAGACTTCAACAGATTGCGAGAGCAACTTGGAGTCAAAGCGCTCGTGAAATCAGGTTTAAAGGAGGGTGTTAGAAATATTAACCCAGATTTCACGCCTCAGTCGGACTGCACTCGCGCAGTCAGGGATCCCGACAAAAGTTTGACATGACGTCGCACCTACCCTCTGACAGATGTGACGTCTGACAGATCCGATCGTCGCAGAAGTTAATGCCAGTTCGACGATTGGTCAGAAACCCTAGTTGAGGGTCTGTCAGAACCTATCAGAGGACAACCCCTATCTTCCTCTCCCCGCGGCTATATAAGGCAGTTCGGGTCTTCAGACATGGGTGTGGAAAGAGAGCGGAGAAAGAGAGGAGAGCGGGAGGAAATTTGGAGAAACAGTAGAGTAGGAGATGAGATCGTTTCAGTGAGCAGTGTGGCTCATCTGTTTAATGTCCGAGCAACAGACTCGACATTTGTTTTCCGTCTCAGTTTATCCTGCAGCTTTAGCCTGCAGATGTTAGTTTTCCTCAGTTGAGGACTTTTGTAACCCTCGTCTTATATGAATAAAATTTCCTATTGTTTAAGGCATCTGTAGGGTTTGCAATTATCTCTATGTGCTAAAATATGTTGTTGTTCTCTATACAAATCACCTCAGTGCGATTTCTTTCGGGTTCTATAAGTTTGAGCTCAGATCTGAAATATCGTATTTAGATTCGGTGTTTCTCTCCTCCCGTACAGTTTTTGCCAAGCCAGGGAAACCAACGCCGTAGCCGCGCAAGCCTCCGGACAGCAAAAGTTTGCAAGGCAAAAATTTGGCTAAGTCTGGAGCTGTCCTCCCAACTTCGCAGCGAAGTCGGACTTCGCTGCCTTTGACCAGCGCAACCCGACTTCGCACCTTTGATCCGTGCAACCCGACTTCGCACCTCGATCCGTGCGCAACCCGACTTCGCACCTTGATCCGTGCATAACCCGACTTCGCACCTCGATCCGTGCGCAACCCGACTTCGCACCTCAGTCCGTGTGCAACCCGACTTTGGGCCCTCCTTGCTTCGCACTTCGCTCTCGTTACGGCGGCAAATAAAATTTTAATTAAAACTTCACAATATACTTATGGATAGCAGAATGTGCGCAAAGGTAGCTGACTTTGGTCTATGCAAGCTGATAAACTGCTCACGAAGCTATGTTGCGACGGGTGTCAAGGGCACCATGGGTTACCTTGATCCAGAGTATTTCACTGTCATCCATAACATTTCTTTTATCATTAAGAATTCGTGCTATTCATCAATTTAAATATGTTTGGCAGTATGACTGAAGCTGAAAGTTCATCCAGATACTTTGAGACAGGATCCGTAACTGAGAAGAGCGATGTGTATAGTTTTGGAGTATTGTTGTTGGAGATTATTTCGGGAACATCACCACACGATGGGATAATCCTTCTAGCTTTTCGAGAATTTGATGTTTACTAACTCTGTGGCAGACTCTCAAAACAAGCATTTTAATGATGTATATTTTCCAGGCCCGAAGGCTACTTACATGTGGTAAACTAGCGGAGCTTCTGGATCCTTCATTAGGCGACCGATATGATTTAGCATTAGCTTGGAAGGTTGCAGAGATCGCATACAAATGCGTGGAACCAAGATCAGCATATAGGCCGAAAATGAGTGCAGTGGTGAAAGAATTGGAAGAAGCGGTGTCACCTGAATTTGAAGATAACAATGACAATCCATCACGTACTCCAATAATATCTTTCAGTATAAGTGAGATGCCCAAACTCAGGTAGCCCCCAAAGAAAAAAATGATACGATGAACTTCAGTTGTGAACTGCACGAAGACTAAAAGTTTTCAAAAATTTCCTCCCCTCACCCTCTCAAATAAGCATTGTTTGCTCTTGCACATGATGAGCGTTTCCATATGCTACTAGATTATAAACTAAAAATTTGCATATCATAAATTATCCTATTTTCAGTGGAATGTTACTAATTATTTCAGAGGGTGTTTTCAGTTCGTGGGTACATAAACATGGCTTTGCCTTAAAATTTTTAATTATATTCTTTAAAGTTTATGAATATTTTTTAACTTCCCTTCAATGAATTACAAGAGAATATCTGGCTTGTAAAAAATTACTATTGGCACATAAAGATGTCCATAGCAAAAAAAAAAGTATATGAACTACAACAGAATATCTGGCTTGTAAAAAATTACCATTGGCACATAAAGATGTCCATGGGAAAAAAAAGGAAAGGGGAAGGTTGTTGGGTGCATTTAATTTTAAAAAATAAATGTTCGAATATAATAGATTTGCCCCCATTAATGTAACCTGCACGATTTAGTATACGACAATAAGTGTTGAAATGGGAATTTTGATCTCTTCGAAGAAGACGGTGATATAGTGTTTAAGCGTAGGAGACAGTTTATCATATATAATGTCCGACGGAAAGACATACTCAAACATGTTAGCATGCACCAAATTATGCATGTGAGGCCCAGATGTATTAATGATTATAATAAATAAAATATAATGTTTAAAATTGCTATTTGTCAACCATAGCTCATGAATCTGTGCCCAAACCTTTATAGCATGTTGTTTAAGACATTCTTAAATTCACTTTTTATTAAAATGATAAACAACTGTGGTGGGTAAGGTAATATGATCCCTGACTAGAACATGTACAACTGATCAAATTCAATGCATATGGATCTGAAAATTGGTATCCTAAGAAAGTTGCTCGAAATTGTTACGTCAATGCAGTCTTCAACGTGTCGTTCGTAAGGTAATCCCTGTACAACTGATCAAATTCAATATAATCCCTGACTATAACATGTACAACCGATCAAATTGAATGTATATTGATCTGAAAATTGAATATTGGTATCGTAAGAGAGTTGCAGGGAAATTGTCACGTCAGTGCAGTCTTTAACGTGTCGTGGGTAAGTTAATCCTTGACTATAACATGTACAGCTGATCAAATTCAATATAATCCCTGTCTATAACATGTACAACTATCAAATTCAATGCATCTTGATCTGAAAATTGGTATCCTAGGAGAGTTGCTGGGAAATTGTCACGTCAGTGCAGTCTTCGACGTGTCGTGGGTAAGGTAATCCCGACTATCACATGTACTACTGATCATATTCGACGTATTGATGTGAAAATTGGTATCCTAGGAGAGTTGCTGAGAAATTGTCACGTCAGTGCAGTCTTCGACGTGTCGTGGGTAAGGTAATCCCGACTATCACATGTACTACTGATCATATTCGACGTATTGATGTGAAAATTGGTATCCTAGGAGTAATCCTGACTGTACAACTGATCAAATTCAATGTTGGTATCCTTCCTTTGCAATTTCGTGAATTATTGCACGAGAAACAGTTGCTGGGAAATTGTCGCGTCAGTGCAGTCTGTAACCTGTCGTGGGTACTAACTAGACAGGCTAAAACGAGTACATTCGAGAGGTAATCCGCTGACTATAACCTGGACAAGCGATCAAATCTGTATTGATCAGATCAGAGACTATAAAATTAACATGTACAGGTGATCAAATTCAATGTATATTGATTTGAAAAATAAGAATGTCTACTGATTACACGTACATTCGACAAGTAATCCCTGATTTTCACATGTACAAGTGATCGAATTCAGTGTGAAAATTGGTGTCGTAATTTTTTTATTTTTATTTTTTACAGTAAGACCACTAGATAAAGTTAGTGTGACTTTAATTTGTTAGGGCATCACATTGTTATTGGACCTGAAACTGGTATAATTAACCAAAACCACAACTTATCAAATTTATACAAAAAAAATATTTTACGGTTAAAGAGAATTGCTAGGAAAGGGTCGGGTCACTACAGTGGCTTTATAAATCATATCAATAACATCCATTTAATAAAAGTATGCAGATTACAGTACTATCACATCATCATAAATTAAAGAGAGGATGACATTAAGAAATTAAGAAGGCCAATGCCAAAAGGTATACATAATCCTATCTTATAGTCATGTTTGTATTACTACCTCTTTTAAGTCACCCCATCTTAAAGGATAAGTGGCCCATCAACACCACCTTAATTGTTTTACATAATTTTTTATTGGACATTTTCACATTATATATATATTTTAAGCAATATTTCTTATACACATTTATTATAGGAATTGAACTCTGGTCACATTACGGTTAATATAAGTGACATCCTTACCGGTAGACCACACTCACAGGAATTAAAATGTATATATTAAAAGTGTTACCATAAAAAATCTAATTTCGTAATTTAATAATGTTAATTGTTATGGATAGTATAATATGTTAATAAAAAATAATATTAATAAAATTTTATTATATTAGTATTTTATGTAAGTTAACATAGTTAAAAGAGATAAAGTTTGTTTATTTTGAGTTTAAATTTATTTTTTAAATTTTTAACCTCAATTTATTATTGGATTTATTCAATTTAAATTTATTTTTATTAGTAATAATTAAGTTTTACTAATATTTTAGGAGGGTTTTGACATTTATTCAAGAGGTCCAAGGTTTAAACAGTAACGTAGGTGAATGAGTGACGGGCCAGGTGTTAATCCCTTATTGATAAGTTTAAATTCTGACCTTATGAATAATAATGGTTGAGATGAGTATGCTCAACCTTTGGCATTGGTAGTAGGGTTTATTACACTTAAAAAAACTAAAATTTACTAATGCAAATCACAAAGTTTAAAAAAATTTACTAATGCAAATCATATAAAGTTTAAAATTTATTTTCGCATTGGTAGTAAGGTTTATTACACTTAAAAAACTAAATTTTACTAATGCAAATCACATAAAGTTTAAAATTTTTTACTAATGCAAATCACATAAAGTTTAAAATTTATTTGTAAAATATAATTTTTTTTTTTTAAATAATTTTACACATGGACAAGAGATGAGAAATGGGTGAGTGAGTGTGTGATGGGGCAGGTGTTAATCCGTTATTGATAAGTTTAGCTTCCGACCTTATGAATAGTAATGGTTGAGATGAGATGAGAAATGGGTGAGTGAGTGTGTGATGGGGTAGGTGTTAATCCGTTATTGATAAGTTTAGCTTCCGACCTTATGAATAGTAATGGTTGAGATGAGAATGCTCAACCCTAAACATTGGTAGTGCGGTTTATCACACCTAAAGAAAACTAAATTTTACTAATGCAAATCACATAAAGTTTAAAAATTATTTGTAAAATATAATTTAAAAAAAAAATAATTTACACATGGACAAGAAATGAGAAAAGTAACGAAGAGCAGAGTTGAGAAATTGAATTTACTATTGTTGTAAGCTATGAAAGTATTTCAATTTTTAACAAAATAAAAGAAGGATATTTAATAAATGTCATTTTGCATGTATAAAAATGATTGATATTAATTTAGTATATTATTTCTAGTTTAAAAATTAAGAATTATTAAGTTTTTAATATTAATTTAATAAAAGTAAAACAAAACAAGGTTAAAAGTTTCAAACAAAAATATTACAAATAAAAGTATAAAAAGAAAAAAAAGTTATCATAAAAACTAATTTTAACTTTGCATGAATAAAAGAAGAAAAACAAGCTTTGTACAGTATTAAGGATGTCATGTTTTAAGCACCTATACTATCTAACCTTAACTAAAACAAATAATTTAGGCTTTAAATGTTTGAGATAAATGTTTATGAAACCTTTCTAAGAAGACTCAAATTAAAACTATTTATTTATAAAAAAAAGTCAACAATCTTACAAGTAACAATCATTCATTATATGATGTTCCTTCCTAAAATTTTTTGTTAAGCAATCCAATAATTATACAATCAAATGGGCAATAATTCAATTTAGTAACTATACAATGGATTTTCTAGTCGTTCAACTCAATAATCATACAACTTGACAATCGTACAATCCAAGAAACAACCATACAATCCAGACAATTGTACACTTATATGATCACTTCTTAATTGTTGCATTTTTTATTGTACGATTGTATGATTCCAACCCTAACCCTAATTGTATGATTTATCTTTCATGTAATTGAATGGTTTCACTTTTATATGATAAATTTTGCTCCACTCCAATATATTTGTTTCTTCCTTTATACGGTATTTTCAACATGTGATGAAAATCTAGGAATCATATTTTGAATTTACCAAGGTATTGCTTGCAACAAAACTCTTCCATTGTTCCACACACCCAAACTCTCTTGTTCTCAACCTGCCTTCTAGTTCAATACAAAGGTTTATTAGAAATTATGCAGAATTATTGTTCTTTGTTTGAAGTCACCACTTCTCCTCAAATGGCTTTGAACTTATTACACAACTATTAAGTGGTAAAATTCTCAATTTGAGTAATTGTACTATATTTTCTAAATAATAGTACCCTCCTCTAGAGTATCTCTTAAACATCATCATCCTCCTTTTAAATCCAATATTATTATTCAATAGCAAGTAGCCTTATCTTCAATAAAATCACGCTTTCTATCACCCCTTCTCCTAGGATCCAAAGCTTTAGAAGTTTCTCTAGTTTCTACATACACAAATAGCAACACACACAATCTACCAAATAAAATACAACAAATTCAACAATAATCAAGACACACAGATTAATTATAAAATATTTTTTATTATTTCTTCGAGAATACAAGGCTAATATTTTAGACTCCTTTTACTTCTTCCTCTCCACCAAAGCCTATCCTAAGACAAAATATTATTTTTTTTTAATTTTTGAAAGTAGTTACATAATATGACCAAACTATTGGTCTTCCACATCCACAACGGTGTAACTTTTGGATAGATATCATTAGGATGCTCTCACATCATACTCGTTAGGTAAAATAAATGGTTCATAAAAATTTAACAGGGTAGAGTGTCAGAAAATCATCCATTCACTTTAGCATGATCTTCTCGCCTAGTGCCATAAATGTTGTAATTTGAATATGTTGAAAAAATATCTATAAATAGTGGAATACTGGTCATTCCAAAGCACGACTCTGTGGCTATTAAAATTCATATGTAATTATTCTCACCCTGTAAATATAATTACATCACTATTTGATCTCTCATTTTATCTTCACTTTCTTGTAATTAAATTTGGGTGCTTATTTTTGCGATGGCCATCTAAGTTTGCTCATTCAATTCTACAATCTAGATTTCATGGGTCTTGATTGGTGGTTCTAGAATTCACATCCACCTTTGGGTATCGGGGTTTGTTTATGCTAAGGATGGTCGGGTGGGGGCGCTCTAATTCTAAATTATGGATTTCATGCACCCTCCTACCAGTTCTAGAATTTGCTCTGGCCCGCTGCGTTGAACGATAAGTGAGGGTAAGATGAACTAATCTATTAGGTGGTATGCTCATGTTTCCACCAATAATGTTGAGCGCATGTGTCTTGATGAGATCATAATCCATCCTTGTGAAGTTTTGGCTATGGTCTTCCTTTGCTTTCTCTCTCGTTTCTCTTTTCCCCTTTATCCTTTCTAATGTAGGTAATTGGGACATAAGGAGCTATCCTCCTCTGAAGATCGACAACCTCATCTCTCCTAGGCTAGGCAGTTGTTCAATTTTTAGCCAAGGACAACTAGGTGTGCCACCCACTCGTTTGATGCCGATTTTTGCACCAATAGTAAGGATTTAGAAAAAGACATGATTTTATTCTAAATATGATGCAGTATTACAATCAAAATGTTTTTAATTACATGATTATATCCTCTTTGTTCTATATTATTCTCTCTCTCCTAGGTCATCTTAGATCCTTCTCTTAGACCCTCCTATTTTTTTATTTTCTATACCTCTTATTTTTGTTATACTTTCCCTTCCATAATCTTCTCTTTCTTTTAGAATTAAAATTTTTGTGGATTTTGAATGGTTGATTAACTATTTCATAGTAGTTTTATGCCCTGGATCATAAGTGGGATAAGGTTTGTAAAGAAAAGAATATTGGAGGAACAAGATTCTAGAATTGGAGACCTATGAGTTTGGCCTTAGGAGGAAAATTTGTATGGAGATGATTCATAGATCAATAAAAGAGTTGGAAATAATGTTACTTCACAAATATATTGGTTATCTTCATACAATATAATAAAATAGGAAAATAACCCTACCAAAAGGATTGTAAACATGGAACTTATCAAATAGTTTACAAAAAATTTAGAAATATATTATATGGTCATTCCATGAGGGCAATTATTCAGAATTTTGGTCTGATGTTTCGTTGAAACTTTATACTCATAAATTTGATTTAAAATAGAAACCACTAGCTTAGGCATGCCTATCTTATATAAGTCCAAACGTCAAATATCATATTAATATGAGCAACAACTCAATATTATGGATTTTTATTAGTAATCTTATTGAATGAGAGGAACTCAAACAAATTACATGTGAGCCTCAATATATGCTTTTAGTGTTTATTTTATCAATTTTAACATGAAAATATGTGTTAATTTAGAATCTATTAAAAGATGTTGGATACTCGATCAGTTGGGATATGAGGATTTAGAGCAATTTCAACTTCCTACTCCCAAATATTTTTCTTAAAGAATATTTGGTCACTAGAGGCTCTCTCTAATGCCTCAATTTTTCTTTGGTTAACAATTCAAAGTAATATTCTTACAATAGAGAGTATACAAAGAAGATACTATGAACCTTTCATATGTACATTGTGTGAGAAGGATTTAGAAACACCATAACATTTACTTTATTGTCCCTTTGCTCATACTATGTTGGGTTACTTTTTAAAAAAAATGAGAAATATTGGGTAGCTCCATCAACATTAAAAGAATTTTTGAAATGTTGGAATTATTATTTCAAAGCTAAAGTATTATGTATTATGTGGAATATTGATGATGTCATTATTTGTTGGAATTTATAGCTTAAAAGGAATAATAGAACTTTTAAAAATAAATCTCAAAATCATGCCCAAGTTTTGACCCATATTATTGCCTCTCTTATAGAATGTTTACAAATATGGTGCTCATCATAAAAAATATCAAGTGTAGAGAAAGAGGTGCTAGTCACTTCGTTACAGGATTTGAATGTACATGGAAGAGTCATATATGACAATGAGATTAAAATAAAGGACCTACGTTGATCTTTGGTAAAGTAGAAATGTCTAGAAATTGGGTTTATCAATTATTTATTTTTTAATTTTTTGTAGAAAATAACCTTTTATTATTTAAAAATAGTTACATTGATCACAAAAAAATGTGGATAGCATGGAAGCGCACTCCAAAATTTTAAACAAATATTACACCTAGAACCAAAGATAGGGATTTGGGGCTTACACTATTAAATATTAAACTAAAACTAGAATAGAGCAATCATTTTAAATTCCTAAACTAATAAACTGAAATATTATAGAGAACAATATTTTTTTGCAAATCCTATAAATAAATGAGACCTAGTTCTAAGAAGTTTTGACATTGTTGCATGTTGTCTGTGCACTTATGAAGTCATACCAAGCAGTCCTTGATGAGGTACACTTAAGAGAAAATGAAAAAAATGATTCCTCACCATATTGCTTCTATTCAGGCAACTCTAATGAACTGAAGCTATTGAATATGCTCTAACTAGATCTATCTAGCCAAGGACTACAGAGATGAAACCATTTCTTGGGTAAACCTTCCCTTTCTTCTTTCCCCTATCAAAGATTGTGGGAATACCAAAAAAAATGCCGTTGTTGTTGGTTGGGCTATAGGGCTTTGTGAGTGTTTTTGCCCTCCCATAGTGGTCCAACCATTTTCTTTGGTATAATGAGGAGGTATAGTGGATGGCATGGGCACCAAATTTGGCTTATTACATAGAAGAAGTGGGTAATTCTTAAATTTATGGTCCAAGGCTTGGCATCTAAATCAGGTATTTGGTAGGTTAACATACACCATCTACTTTAAAATAGAGGTGTATACCACTGGTAACTTTATGACCTTCTATAGATCCTTGAACAGATCAACCTCAATAGAAATCCTTTTTTGAGATCTTGTGTTGAAGAATTTATCAACTCTAACCATTAAAACCTACCCTAAGACTATTGTTAGGCAATTTAAAATGACCAAAGGGGAGAGGAAGACTAGAGAACTCAACCTAGACTAGGAATTTGGAACTTCCATCTTAAAACATTAAAAATTCCCAATTCCATGGAAAGAAGACCACCAAAGAGCTTCTTATGGACCAAGGCACATTCTCATAAATTATCTTGACATTAGCAACATTAGCAAATGAAAAAAGAAATAAATTTTTTGTTAGGTTTTGAAGTAGTTTTAGTTTGACTCCATGAGAAGCCGAAGTTGAGCTAACCCAATACCATAATATTTCTTCATTGGGAATGCATCCCATAAAATACCCAATTGGGATAACAAAATCCAACCATTGATAGACATTGACAAACTTCGATAGAGGTACACTAAATGTATCGTAAGATTTTCTATCAAAATATATTTCATGAATCTCTCCATGGGTGATATTGTCATTTTCCTTATCCCTTGCAACACCAATGCTAATTTTTGGGCCATAAAGGTTGGGGTCCATGGAAAACCCTAGAAAGTTGAGGAAACCCTAACTCAAAGCAAAAATGGCTTACATTAGAAACCCTAGTAGATCAAAATTAATTTGATGGTATTCTAATGGAAATATAGGAAAATTTGATGGAGGTGGTTTTTTAATTATGAAGGTAAAATTCTCCTAAGTTACACATAGTCATATGGAACTTCAACTAACAACTATGTAGAAGCTAGGACACTTTTTATAGGGATTTAAATTATTGTAAAAAAAAAATAGAAATATTTTTCAATTGAGAGGGATTCACAATTTATTTTTAATGTTATCAATAAAAATGAATATAGAGATTGGATAAAAAATAATATTATTGTTGATGTTCATCATCCATTATTGGAGGTAATCTATAGGAAATGTGAGCATGTCTATAGAGAAGGAAATAGGGTATTGGATAATTTAGGAAACCATGGTGTTGATGTTCATCTTGGTGAAATGCAAATTTTAGAAGGTAATTGGATGAGTGAAGTTGTATCTCTTAATGAAAATAATGTCAAGTAGTTGATTACAAAAATATAAGAATTTAAAGAACATGAAGAATATATTTGATAGAAAAGGAAATAAAAAATATTTTTCCTAAAATAACAAGGTGGATATGGATTAAATGACCTAACAAAAAGTGTAATATTTTAGTATTTTAATGGGAATGACTCCAATAGAATCCACATATAGCTTATTAAAATAAGAAAAATAATAAGGAAGAGAATATAGAGATGAACCATATTTCACGTAGGTTAATTTGATTTCCATGAGAACACAACATGAATAATTGATTAAAGCTCACTATTCGTCGTGGAATCCCATTCTCATTTAGAATATATCACTTATATGTATTTGATATTCGCCAAGAACATAGATTGAATATAATTCTAACAAATAGACGTTTTATATTCTCCATTAATATGAATAGATTGATATGTTAGAGTTTATAGTTTTTAAGATGTTATTTTAAGCAATGAAGGTATATTGTAAGGTGGTTTCATAATACATTTGTAATTTTGTTATATTTTTCTTTAGCTTTAAAGAAGGAATAAAAATGTTAGGAAAAATAAATTTTAATTCATTAAAAAATACATATTTTTTTGTTCGCTTTTTAGCTAGATTATCGTAGGTCCCAAATATCTAGGATCTTGAGTAGTCTCAAATATTAGAGTAGTTATATTTTTTTGATAGATGGAAAAGGGATTTTGAAAGGTACCCCAAACCTTTTACAACCAAATGAAAACAAAACATAAAAGGGACAACCCTATGGAAGGAACCACAAAAAGCCAAAAGGAAACCATATTGATAGAGTGGATTTTAAAGATAACCAATACAAAAAATTAACAAAATAAACAAGTCCTGGATCACTGGACAATATCTAAAAAGGTGTAGACCAACGATGCAATCCCCAAGGGTATAAAATCTAATATTTTCATCGATGTTGAGAAAAGCTGATTATTCTTCAGTGAAGTCCTAGTCAGTCGAGTCATCACTAAAACCATTTTATGTGGCCTTGGTGCTACCTTTTTCATAGTGATGATATTTTTACCAGCTTGAAAGAGCATTGTCAATGTGGAGTTTAGGAGTTATCCCATGGTGGTCTAGGAATCAATCTTCTTCTAATATTTTTCAAATTTCATAGACTAATTAGATCCTTCCTCTATTTTGACCTTTTTAAACTTTATTGGGATTTTTTTAGAAGCTATTTTCTAAAGCTCAACATTAGTGCTCCTGTTTTTCTCCCTAGAATATCCACTCATGATCATGCATTGGTGTGATTTCGATTTTGAAGGATATGAGTTACGAGTAGGAATTCTCTCTCCACATTTTCCTACACCTATTGATTCATTATCTGAGTCATCATCATTGAGGATCATAGCAGAAAGGATATCTTCCTGGCTATCGATGATGGGAAGGGTTGCCTTGTCCACCTCCTTTTAAAGAGAATGGTGGTACAATATGAGGTGGATGCCTTGATGCTTGGGGTGGGTTAATAATCTATTCATGACATTCATAACTAAAATCTCCAATGATTGAAAGAGATATTTTGGAATGTTGATCTCCTTGATAGCTTGCATATGGTTTAGAAATTCCATATGGAAGCTTCTAAGCAAAGATTTGATATCATCAACAATGATGTACTCCATTATGGAGATCATCATCCAGTTCCATGGCTCTAGAAGACATTTTATAATGATGTAACCTTTTTTCCTAGTCAACCTTGTAATTAATATTAATAGCCAATATCAATGAACTTAAAATTCATGAAAGTAACAATAATATAAAAATAAATGTCCAATATCATTTATGAAATAACACAAAGAAAATTAACAATAATATTGCTCAAATTTGTATATAAGCTTTAATCAATATTTATTATTCTTTGATGATATGTTTCATGGAACTTTATCTCCATAATATAACCTTATAAAGGTTACTCTTGGTCTCTTTAAATAATTCTCTCCTCACATATCCACGAGATGCAACCTTTCTGATTCCATACATAAGACAAGCCTCTCAAGCCTCTTGGATTATTATCTTACCACTTGTATACATCACTCTTGACTCTGTATTTACTTCCACATACAACTCTATGACACTTGTGCACTTCCTACACATAGACACATACATAAGAGGAAATACAAGTCATACTCCTAGACTATAGACTCAAATATTATTCAAATATTTACAATTGTACCATGAGGGTACATTAGCATGTACAAAATAATGTAATATTCTCCAACACCGTGTGTATATATTCTCCAACACCGTGTGTATTACATTATTTGGTTATTGAAGACTTTAGTCTTCAATATTTGATACTTGTATTTTTTCTTCTGCTCTAACTTTGGCACTGCTTGAAACTCTAATGTTGATTGACCAACCTATTTCCTATAGTATTGATTAGAATTTTTGTCTATTTTTCTTTGCTTTTTTTTTTATCTTATTCTTTTGTTTCTTTGCTTTGTTTTGTTATCTTGGTCTTGGTGTTCTTTCATGTTTCTTCATTGTTCTTAAATAGATCATATGACTCATCCTTTATCAATAATATGTTGATTGTTGTTTGATGTAGAATATAATAATATATTATTTTCACATTCATTTCTTACTGTAGAGATTTTAAAAGTTGATAATTCTTTTATTCTCTTTGATTTTGAACTGCTAAACAAAGTAATGCCATTGCTTCAAAAATATTAGGATCTAGATAATGTTCAAATACTAAAAATTATTCTTTCTCAACTTCTCTAAAAATTATTTGCAAGATTTTCTTGAGTTTTGCATCCTTTTATTGTCCAACATTCTTAATCATATTTTGTGTATAATATTTTTGATGTTCAAGCATTTATTCATTGTACTCTAAGGATGAATTAATTACTTCTATAATATAATTCTTTGATGTAGTCATCCTTATTTCCCCAAAATCCAAATAAAAACAATTCTTTTTCAATGAAATTCTGCAAAGTCTTAAATTTAAAAATATTTTAAATTCTAAAAATAAACAATTCTTCAATATTAACAAAATTAATTCCTTTGGATTAGGAAAAATTATGACTCCCAAATTTCAACTAAAAAATTTTAATTTACAAATAAATCAAATGTAATCTCTTTGGAGTAGACCACTTTTTGTAACAACCCTCCAAAAACCTATTTTATTATACGCCTAATTTGTCTGTAAGGATGAGATACTGCTAATGTATCTATGGATGCAGGAGACATGTATTGTTACTGGTGGGGCAATGCAAAGGAAGGAGGTCTCCTCAATGGGCAGAAGGTTTATTCCGATGCAAGGTAAGTCAAGGGAAATGATGAGCGGTGGTGTATTCACCAGTTGATAGGGGCAAAGAACCCTATAGGCAATGCATTCGCCAGCGGTCCATGTAGAATGCATATCATGTAGTTGCATTTGTAGGAGTGTTTGATGTTTGATGATTTGTGAATTTGTGATGTTTGGTTGGCAATGAAAATGCTTAAATGCATGGGAGCCATAGTTTAAAATATTGGTTGGCAATAAAAATGCTTAAATGCATGGGAGCCATAGTTTAAAATTAATGGGATAAATATGGAATAAATATATGATTAATATTGTTCTAAAGTCTGAAAGGGAAATGTGTATTTTTGAGAAATTTATTTATTTAAAATTATATATATATATATATATAATTAAATGAATAAACATCAACATATGAGTGTATTGAAAACAAATAATATTTAATGTTTTATTGTTGCTTTTGAGACAAGGTAAATAAAGTAATTTAAGCAATGGTATATTAAAATATAATAACAATAATAATACGATTGTTATGGAATATTGCTTTGCATTCTTTATTATGGAAATATTGCTTTGCATTCTTTGAATGGGGTAATTAGGGAATTATCGGCATTTTTTGGAGATTATTATTATTGTGATGGTTGTTGAACATGGAAGAAGTGGATACCACTTGGCACATTTAGAATAGATGGGTTTCAAAACAAATGCCAGTTTTCCATGCGAAGGAGAAGGAACCATCTTCTAGATTGGGGGAAATAAGTGAAGGAGAAGGTAGATGGTGGTCGGCGTGGTTGCGGGAGCGCGTAGCGAATGCAACGAAGGAGAAGGACTTAGGAAGGCAAGAAGTGCAGATAGTGCTAATCAGTAAGTCGAACTGGCTCAATCTACAAAATAAAATGGGATTAATGGGAAAAGTGGAATTGTTTAATGCATTACTTGATTCTGTCTTGTGTAAGGAATTAGTTGATTTTCATTTGGTGTGTTGAAATGGAAGTGAATACTTTCAGTGCATATGTGGAAATTAATATGTAACACATGTTTGTGAATTTAGTTGAAATTGCTTGGTAAAATTGTTGATAAGCTAAATCTTTCCAAGCATGTATGGAATAGGATGCATGTGATAGAAAGGAACTGTTGAAAAATAAAAATAAAATATGGTTGTTGTGAACCTATGATGAATAAGCTTTTTGTTTTGCCTCTGCATGCTATGTTGGAAATTTATGTGACATTTGCATGTTGTTTTAAAAGCTCATGGTGTATGATGGCTTTTGAGTGACTGCACCTCTGTGTGCTATGTTGGAAATTTTATGTGATATTTGCATGTTGTTTTAAAGCTATGGTGTATGATGGATTTTGAGTGTCTGCATGTTGTGTTGGAAAAGAAAACGATGTATGCATGCTAGGATAGTTGCATGTCAAGTTAGAATGGCCGCTCTGATTCCTTGAGATATTACCGAAAAAACCACACCAGGACTGAAGCTCTATGGAGAAAAAAAATATAACTAGAGTCTTTGACTTGCCAATGGAAGCATTAGTCTGCATCCGGATGTCAAAACTAAGACTAAAAATGCTTTGTTTCAAAATGTTGAGATTTAAGAGATTCACTCTGATGAAGTTTGATTTAATAGAAATTCAAATCAAATGCTGAGAGATTAAATAATTGTATATCGAAAAACGTAGTCTAGGAAGAGTTGCATGCTAGCACACCGTGAAACTTTAGATGTAGTGAATCAATTCAATCTTATATTTGATGTATATTGAAGAATAGACCTGCGTTCGAGGTGAAAGACTTGTGTCTTTTATAAATGTTGTACTAAGATGATAAATCCTTTGATATGTGGAATAATTTTTGAATTAAAATCATTTTAAAGTTTTTCTTTTCCATATGGCGTCTGTCGATTCAAATGTTTTTAAAAAAATATGCATGTGTTCATAGAGCAATTGAATATAGATGATATTTTCATTGGAAAACGTAGATCTGATGAGTTGCCAAAGAAAATTCCAGTTATAAGTATAATTTACCTATGAGACAAGACGCTGGTATACTGGTTGACGTAAAGCTTTTCAAATAATTTTTACAATCTCAAATTAAGTTTTAACATGAACCAACAAATGTGCATAGTAAGAACCACCTGTTCGGTTACTAGATAGGAAGGATATGCCCTGAAATAAAAATATTTAGCAAACCAAACTGGGATGGATGGATAGTTAGAGTGTTAGTAGAGCTTTTACGACACTTCAAGAGGACCATCATCCATATAGAGATAAACCAAACATGAGTTTAGAGTACAATGTATGTTATAGTATTATTTAGTTAAAATCCACCAACCAAGCCTAATATTAGAGGAATTGTATGGGGAAAATATTTTACCAAACAAATGATGGTAGTATAGCTTTCGAAAATAGAGGAGTCAACAAAAACTCAGATCTAGAACATGTTTACTTAGAAGACTTGACACTATAATGTTTCTCCGTGTATAAAAGGAATTAAATAGAAATGAAAGTAGTCTTAACATTAAATTTTAAAGTGTGGGAGTGTAATCTTGGGTTCATTTTAAATTAATCTTGTATGGTTGAATGATAGTGTAGTTTTGAGATTCTTTAATTAAAACCTGCATAATGGGTAGGTAAATCAATGTGAGTTTACCCATAGGAAATGCAGAACGGTATTATTTCAGATCTTATATTTAAAGAGAAATAGACCATATATTAAAATAATACAATAGTGTGGTTGCATTGTGATTAAACTTATAGGTTAAACCTACTCTATTTCAAGGCTACGTAAAGAAAACTCTTAAGATTATTGTAGAGGGGAAGTGATTTAAGGTTTTATGATGTTGTTTTCAATATTATTTTTCATAGTCTCTCTTCTATTACTCTTTTAAAAGAAAGTATACTTGTAACCAAATGATTATTAGTAAACTTATAATGTACATATAGTTAAGCTTATGAAATTTTGAGGAAATTGTTACGTTGGCAAACCATTGCATAGATAAACTTTACTAAACAAACAAAACTTAGATAAACCTTTGAATGGGAGTTTTCAAGATTGTGGGAAGGACAATCTTAACTCGCAACCTAAGGTTGTGGGTAGGACAACCTTAATAATATATCAGGGTTGTGGGAAGGACAATCCTGTGAGATAATTATTAGTGATGCTTGTGGGTAGGCAACCATCATAAATCAGGGCTCTAACTGTACTTCTGATGGGAAAAGGTCAAAATGGGAGGTAACAAAGGGTTGTATGGGCATCTCTTCTAGGTTATCCCTACTAGTGATGAGTGGTGAATTGTGCTTGACTAGGTAATACCGATAACATGATGGTATGGGACATCATGTTGGTTAATCAACACAAAATATTGGGTGGTTACCAGGGTATTGGTAAGACCCTAGATGATGCTCCATGGAGATTGGATGATCGCCTAGCTCGAGCATGTATGCGCTAAGTCTTACATGATATAAGTACAAGATATAAGTTTCTGAATTCATGTTAAGACATGGGAAAGTTATGCGTCACACCTCTAGGTGTTATGGGCCCTAGAGGAAAAGAAACCCACTGCCTGAACTTAGGATCTCGGGAGGAGAGTGAAGTTCAAAATGGGTAACTATATGAGATTTGGCCAATCTCGATCTCATGAGTATTTTGACTACAATGAAATGACACTCATGAAGATAGATTTAACATGCTCATACTAGAAAATGAATTAGAAAAGAATAAAATAAAGAAAAAAATTCTCATAATGAAACCTCTGATATTGGACAACCAAGTGGGAAGACTTGGGGTGTTACATTTGGTATCAGAGCAAAGGTTGTGAATATTTAGGTGATAAAATTTTAGAAAACCTATGTCAAATCTAAATTGATGTTACCAATGTGTTCACCTAAGACTCAAAAATTTGACAAGGCTCTTTGTTTTGTTGGGCAGGCAATGGCATCTGGACAAAAATCTAGTTCCTCAAAAATAACTATGGTGGTTCAGTAGGAAGGGTTGATCGAGAACCCTAGAAGGGTCATTCAAAAATTTATGCGGATTGGGGCATCAGAGGAAGCTATAGAACATCCTCAAGAAAAGAGGAAGGAAAAAGAACTAGTTATTAAGGAGGATAAAATGGTCCGGATGGTGCAATTATTGTGGGAGCAAGTGAGCCAATAGAAAGAGCAAATGGAGCAACAAAGTGCTCAAATGGCTGAACACATAGCTCAACAAAAGACCCAAATGATAGAACACATGGAGCAACAAAAAGCTCAATTGGCTCAATAGCAAGAGATGATTTCCCATCAATAAAAAACAATAGAAAATCTGTCCAAAGGAAAAGAAATGGTAATAGTTGAGGATGAGATAACTATTGACCTAGGAAGGAAACAAGTAGGTTCAGAGTTGGACAAGGATATGCGAAGAATTGATATAGCTAAATTTGATGGCAAAGGTGATGGGGAAGAGGCTGAAATATGGTTGAATAGTGTGGAGGCATACTTTGCGGTTAGGACCCTTTCATCTAAATCGAAAACCTCATGGGTAATTTTTTATTTGACTGGAGCTGCCACTGATTGGTGGGATACATATAGAAAAACTCACAATGTGGAGGCTACCGATGTTCAATGGGATACCTTTGTTTTGGCATTCAAGGATAGGTTCTTAACACCACAATTTTACCTTGAAAGGATAATAAAATTTTCAAGGTTAATATAGGGTAGTATGTCTGTAATTGAGTACTATCAATGATTTGTGCAATTGCTCAAATACATGCCTGAATATGAGTAGTGGAATGAGATTAAAATTCAAAAATTTCTCCTAGGGTTACATCCAAAAATTGGACACCTGATTCTTATGTTGAAACCTGCTACCCTAACTATTGCTTGTGACTTGGCTCGATAGGAAGAGGATAATTTTAAGGCCAAGAAAGCTTATTATCAACAATATTCTAAAAAGGAAGAACCATAAAAAAATAAAAATGTGGGTCCAACCAAAGGAGACAGGGGTTGGAACAAGAATCGTGGTAATGGGAACAAAAATAGGTTTGACAAAAATAAGAATAGGTACCAAGGAAATAGGGGAAATCAAAACTATCAAGGTGGCCAAAGAAATTTCAGGGATAGGTTTGATCAAAGAGCTAATGCACCAAGAGTTGGTACTCAGGAAGATAATGAGGGAAATAAGAAAGAGAGAGCACCATGAACTGGTTGCTGGATTTGTCAAGAACCTCATTATGTTGATAAATGTCCTTTGCGAGAAGATAAGAGAAAAGAACCTATGGAACCTACTCATAAGATATATGCAACAACAGGTAACTCTAAACTCAATGGTCAAGCAACACCTTTTCTATTGAAAGGTAAAATTTATAATAGAAATATTTGTATTTTGGTTGATTCTGGAGCAACTGATAGTTTTGTTTCACCAAATATTTTGAGGGACATACCGGAAGCACCTAGATTTATGGCTAATGGGTGGAAATTCGAGTATGGGTCTGGGTAAACCTATACTATTAACCAATGTCTATTTGACCCTCAAATAATGCTACCTCAAGGACAAACCCGATGGCATTTATATGTAGCACCATTACATGCCTTCGATATAATTCTAGGTATGGATTGGCTCAAGGCACATAAAGCATTGCTAAATTTTGAGGAAATATGGATGGAATTCACTGATAACACCAAGCAGAGGATTCAAATTTACTATGAATGTGAATCAGTGGAACCACATATTTTGACAACAATGCAAGTAAAAAGAGCATTGAGAAAGGGTAGTAGAGTCTTTGTGGTCAAACTTAATAAAATGGAAGAAAATGAATCCGGAGCAAGTCTTTTCCAAACTTATCTAGTGTTAAATGATTTTTGAGATGTCTTTCCCAAAGAATTACCTGGTCTTCCACCCCAAAGGGAATTTGATTTTACTATAGAACTTTTACTAGGAGCAACTCCGATAGCTCGAGCACCATATAGGATGACTACAATAGAGTTGCAAGAACTTAAGACTCAACTTCAGGAACTTTTAGAAAAAGGACATATTAAACCTAGTGTTTCACCGTGGGGTGCACCAGTATTGTTTGTGAGAAAGAAGGATGGAACACTAAGGCTATGTATTGATTACAAAATGTTAAACAAGATGACTGTTAAGAATAAGTACTCTCTACCCAGAATAGATGATTTGTTTGATCAATTAAAAGGAGCCACAATTTTCTCCAAAATTGATCTTAGATCTGGTTATCATCAATTGAGGATTCGAGAGGAAGATACCCATAAAACTGCTTTTCAAACTAGATATGGCCATTATGAATTCATAGTGTTACCTTTTGGATTGACCAATGCTCCAACAACTTTTATGAATTTGATGAATAGTGTGTTTCGAGAACAACTAGATCAGTTTGTGTTGATATTCCTGGATGACATACTGATCTACTCCAAAAGCAAAGAAGAGCATGATCTTCATATGAGGACTATTCTTGAAATACTTAGAAAGAATCAATTATATGGAAAAATATCCAAGTGTGAGTTTTACGCAACCCAGGTACAATATTTGGGTCATGTAATTTCTGCTGAAGGGGTGTCTGTTGATCCAAAGAAAATTGAGGCTATTATTGATTGGCCTGCTCCCACAAATGTTTTTGAAGTGCAAAGTTTTATGGGGATGGCTGGATATTATCACCATTTTATCCAAAAATTTCTAAAATAGCTTATCCAATAACCAATCTCCAAAAGAAAGGAAAAGCTTTTAAATGGATGGAACGATGTGAAGAAGCATTTAGAACTCTTAAAGAAAAGTTAACATCAACACCTATTCTTAGAATAGCAGATCCCAAACAACCATTTGTTGTATGCATTGATGCCTCATTGGAAGGATTAGGTGGGGTTCTCATGCAAGAGGATGGTGTTATTGCTTACGAGTCATGCAAACTTAAGAAGCATGAATTAAACTATGCCACACATGACTTAGAATTGGTTGCGGTAGTGCATGCTTTGAAAATGTGGCATCATTACCTACTTGGTAAATATTTTGAGCTGAGAACAGACCATCAAAGCCTAAAATATATTTTTACTCAACCAATGCTCAATGCTAGACAAAGGTGTTGGATGGAGTTTCTGGCAGAATATGATTTTGGCATAGAGTATATAAAGGGAAAAGAAAATAAATTAGCAGATGCTCTAAGTAGAAGAAGACATATCAATGCTATGTCACATTGTCAATCTACTATAATTGATCAAATAAGAAAACTACAGATTCAAGATGAGTGTTCTCAAAAGTATCAAGAACTAGTTCAACAAGATTCTGATAAAGCAAAGGAATTTAGAATCTGGGAGGATACATTATTCTTCAAAAATAGAATGGTAGTGCCTAATGATCAGAACCTGAGAAATGTGATACTGCAGGAGGCACATATTGCTCCTTATTTTGCTCATCCAGGCTATGTAAAGATGTATGAAACCTTGAAAAAAGAGTATTATTGGCCAGGAATAAAAAAGGATATCATTGAATTTGTGGCTAGATGTTTAGAGTGTCAAAAAGTGAAGGTGAAACACCTACATCCAATTGGATGATTATTTTTGCATGACATTCCACAATACAAATGGTAGGTTGTGACTATGGATTTTATTGTTGGATTGCCTAAAAATCATTTTTAGCATGATGCCATTCTGGTAGTAGTGGATAAATTGACTAAAGTGGCACATTTTTTGCCTAGAAATATAAAATATGGAGCTCTTGTTGTAGCCCAAAAATTTTCCAGGGAAGTGGTATGACTACATGGATTCCCTGAAATAATTATATCATATAGGGATTCTCGATTCACATCTGAGTTTTGGTAGATATTGCATCAGGCATGGGGAACAAAACTCAATATTAGTATTGCTTATCATCCTGAGATAGATGGACAAACAGAAAGGGTGAATCAAGTCTTAGAGGATATGCTCCGCATGTATTGTATGGACCATCAAATGAAATGGGAAGATTACCTTTTTCTAGTTGAATTTGCTTATAATAATAGTTACCATACTTCTTTAGGTATGACTCCATTTGAGGCTCTGTACGGGAGGAGGTGCAGAATGCCATTGTCATGGAGTAATCCGAAGGATCGGGTGATGATCGGGTCGGATATGGTCAGAGAAATGGAAGACCAACTCAATGAAATTTTTCAAAGGCTTAAAGAAGCCTCAGATCGACAAAAGAGTTATGCGGACCTTAAGAGAACACCAAGGGAATTCACTATGGGAGATAGAGTATTCCTAAGAGTTAAACCTACCAAAATTTCTATCAAATCCTCTAAGCTTAGTCCACGATTTGTAGGGCCTTTTGAAATTGTTGATAAACTGAACTCGGTCACCTACAAATTAGACTTGCCACCCAATTTGTCAAAAATTCATGATACATTCCATGTGTCCCTTCTCAAGAAATATGTTCCTGACCCCTCACATGTTTGGAATATTGATCAATTACATATGGACGATCCCCTACGCATTGAAGTGCGACCAATTAAGATCCTTGGATATCGAACAAAATAATTGAGAAAGAGGAACATTGAACAGTGCAAGGTCCAATGGGACCAGTTTTTTGAAAATAGTGCCATGTGGGAAGATGTGGCCATCATGAAAAGATAGTTCCCATTTTTGTTTGATTAATGTTTGAACATTGTTATCATCATGTCATAGTTTTATTTTTGATTGAACAGTAAAATTATCATATCTTGGTTTGTGAAGTATGATACATATACTTGATATTTGTGCATGTTTTGATGATAAATGATGAATCAGTCTTGGAAAATATAAATTTGTTGATGTATTGAAATGATTTTCAATTATCATGGCAATGTTGTTTCTTATGCTTCAATGGGAAATGCAAACACAGGGACTGTGTTTAATCTTAGGGGGAGTATGTAACAACCCTCCAAAAACCTATTTTATTATACACCTAATTTGTTTGTAAGGATGAGATACTGCTAATGTATCTATGGATGCAGGAGATAGGTATTGTTACTAGTGGGGCAATGCAAAGGAAGGAGGTCTCCTCAATGGGTAGAAGGTTTATTCCGGTGCAAGGTAAGTCAAGGGAAATGATGAGCGGTGGTGTATTCACCAGTTGATAGGGGTAAAGAACCCTATAGGCAATGCATTCACCAACGGTCCATGTAGAATGCATATCATGTAGTTGCATTTGTAGGAGTGTTTGATGTTTGATGATTTGTGAATTTGTGATGTTTGGTTGGCAATAAAAATGCTTAAATGCATGGGAGCCATAGTTTAAAATTAATGGGATAAATATGGAATAAATATATGATTAATATTGTTCTAAAGTCTGAAAGGGAAATGTGTATTTTTGAGAAATTTATTTATTTAATTAATATATATATATATATATATATATATAATTAAATGAATAAACATCAACATATGAGTGTATTGAAAACAAATAATATTTAATGTTTTATTGTTGCTTTTGAGACAAGGTAAATAAAGTAATTTAAGCAATGGTATATTAAAATATAATAACAATAATAATACGATTGTTATGGAATATTGCTTTGCATTCTTTATTATGGAAATATTGCTTTGCATTCTTTGAATGGGGTAATTAGGGAATTATTGGTATTTTTTGGAGATTATTATTATTGTGATGGTTGTTGAATGTGGAAGAAGTGGATACCACTTGGCACATTTAGAATAGATGGGTTTCAAAACAAATGCCAATTTTCCATGCGAAGGAGAAGGAACCATCTTCTAGATTGGGGGGAAAGAAGTGAAGGAGAAGGTAGATGGTGGTCGGCGTGGTTGCGGGAGCGCGTAGCGAATGCAACGAAGGAGAAGGACTTAGGAAGGCAAGAAGTGCAGATAGTGCTAATCAGTAAGTCGAACTGGCTCAATCTACAGAATAAAATGGGATTAATGGGAAAAGTGGAATTGTTTAATGCATTACTTGATTATGTCCTGTGTAAGGAATTAGTTGATTTTCGTTTGGTGTGTTGAAATGGAAGTGATTACTTTCAGTGCATGTGTGGAAATTAATATGTAACACATGTTTGTGAATTTAGTTGAAATTGCTTGGTAAAACTGTTGATAAGCTAAATATTTCCAAGCATGTATGGAATAGGATGCATGCGATAGAAAGGAACTGTTGAAAAATAAAAATAAAATATGGTTGTTGTGAACCTATGATGAATAAGCTTTCCATTTTGCCTCTACATGCTATGTTGGAAAATTTATGTGACATTTGCATGTTTTTTTAAAATCTCATGGTGTATGATGGATTTTGAGTGACTACACCTTTGCATGCTATGTTGGAAAGTTTATGTGATATTTGCATGTTGTTTTAAAGCTATGGTGTATGATGGCTTTTGAGTGTCTGCATGTTGTGTTGGAAAAGAAAATGATGTATGCATGCTAGGATAGCTGCATGTCAAGTTAGAACGACCACTCTGATTCCTTGAGATATTACCAGAAAAACCACACCAAGACTGAAGCTCTGTGGAGAAAAAAATATAACCAGAGTCTTTGACTTGCCAATGGAAGCATTAGTCTGCATCCGGATGTCAAAACTAAGACTAAAAATGCTTTGTTTCAAAATGTTGAGATTTAAGAGATTCACTCTGATGAAGTTTGATTTAATAGAAATTCAAATCAAATGCTGAGAGATTAAATAATTGTATATCAAAAAACATAGTCCAGGAAGAGTTGCATGCTAGCACACCATGAAACTTCAGATGTAGTGAATCAATTCAGTCTTATATTTGATGTATATTGAAGAATAGACCTACGTTCGGGGTGAAAGACTTGTGTCTTTTATAAATGTTGTACTAAGATGATAAATCCTTTGATATGTGGAATAGTTTTTGAATTAAAATTATTTTAAAGTTTTTCTTTTCCATATGGCGTTTGTCGATTATTTGTTTTAAAACAAATATGCATGTGTTCATAGAGCAATTGAATATAGATGATATTTTCATTGGAAAACATAGATCTGATGAGTTGCCAAAGAAAATTCTAGTTATAAGTATAATTTGCCTATGAGACAAGACGTTGGTATATTGGTTGACGTAAAGCTTTTCAAATAATTTTTACAATCTCAAATTAAGTTTTAACATGAACCAACAAATGTGCATAGTAAGAACCACCTGTTCGGTTACTAGATAGGAAGGATATGCCCTGAAATAAAAATATTTAGCAAACCAAACTGGGATGGACGGACAATTAGAGTGTTAGTAGAGCTTTTACGGTGCTTCAAGAGGACCATCATCCATATAGAGATAAACCAAACATGAGTTTAGAGTACAATGTATGTTATAGTATTATTTAGTTAAAATCCACCAACCGAGCCTAAGATTAGAGGAATTGTATGGGAAAATTTAAAATATTTTACCAAACAAATGATGGCAGTATAGCTTTCGAAAATAGAGGAGTCAACGAAAACTCAGATCTAGAACATGTTTACTTAGAAGACTTGACACTATAATGTTTCTCCATGTATAAAAGGAATTAAATAGAAATGAAAGTAGTCTTAACATTAAATTTTAAAGTGTGGGAGTGTAATCTTGGGTTCATTTTAAATTAAGCTTGTATGGTTGAATGATAGTGTAGTTTTGAGATTCTTTAATTAAAACCTGCATAATGGGTAGGTAAATCAATGTGAGTTTACCCATAGGAAATGCAGAACGGTATTATTTTAGATCTTATATTTAAAGAGAAATAGACCATATATTAAAATAATACAATAGTGTGGTTGCATTGTGATTAAACTTATAGGTTAAACCTGCTCTATTTCAAGGCTACGTAAAGAAAACTCTTAAGATTATTGTAGAGGGGAAGTGATTTAAGGTTTTATGATGTTGTTTTCAATATTGTTTTTCATAGTCTCTCTTATGTTACTCTTTTAAAAGAAAGTATACTTGTAACCAAATGATTATTAGTAAACTTATAATGTACATATAGTTAAGCTTATGAAATTTTGAGGAAATTGTTACGTTGGCAAACCATTGCATAGATAAACTTTACTAAACAAACAAAACTTAGATAAACCTTTGAATGAGAGTTTTCAAGATTGTGGGAACGACAATCTTAACTCGCAACCTAAGGTTGTGGGTAGGACAACCTTAATAATATATCAAGATTGTGGGAAGGACAATCCTGTGAGATAATTATTAGTGATGCTTGCGGGTAGGCAACCATCATAAATCAGGGCTCTAACTATACTTCTGATGGGAAAAGGTTAGAACGGGAGGTAACGAAGGGTTGTATGGGTATCTCTTCTAGGTTATCCCTACTAGTGATGAGTGGTGAATTGTGCTTGACTAGGTAATACCGACAACACGATGGTATGGGACATCGTGTTGGTTAATCAACACAAAACACTAGGTGGTTACCAGGGTATTGGTAAGACCCTAGACGATGCTCCATGGAGATTGGATGATCGCCTAGCTCGAGCATGTATGCGCTAAGTCTTACATGATATAAGTACAAGATATAAGTTTCTGGATTCATGTTAAGACATGGGAAAGTTATGCATCACACCTCTAGGTGTTATGGGCCCTAGAGGAAAAGAAACCCACTACCTGAACTTAGGATCTCGGGAGGAGAGTGAAGTTCAAAATGGGCAACTATACGGGATTTGGCCAATCTCGATCTCATGAGTATTTCAACTACAGTGGAATGGCACTCATGAAGATAGATTTAACATGCTCATACTAGAAAATGAATTAGAAAAGAATAAAATAAAGAAAAAAATTTCTCATAATGAAACCTCCGATATTGGACAACCAAGTGGGAAGACTTGGGGTGTTACACTTTTTGAATCCCAAATTAAACAAAAAAATGATTTCACTTTTAATTTTTTTTTTAAATCAGGTTTTTGAAAACACATTCAATTTTTCTTATCACTCCAATTAATTATTAAAATTTAATTTAATTGAGAAATAATCTACCTTTTAACTTTCTTATCAAAGCTTAAATATAAAATTTATAACTCTAAAAATATAACCTTTTAATATTTTTGAGAAAAATATAAAATTTCACTAATTTTAAAAATCAACTCGCCTACCAATTTTACTTTAAAAATCATGCAACATCCATAGATTCTTAAATTTATACACTAAATTTAATGCATAGACTATCTTTGGATGTTATAAGGAATAATATGAGTGTTATAATAAAAAATATTTTATGTAATTTGTTGTATCATTAATCACTCATAACTTTTATTTTAATGTTTTATCTTCTTCAAGAACATCGAGAATGCATGTTGTCTTGTTGTCCTTAGAATGTAGTCCAAAATTTGATTAAGCTCTTAGGCTTCTCAAAAACATCTTTGACAACTTTAGGCAACAACCAATGGTTTTTATGGTGCTTCTAATATCTCTTGGTTCTCTGGTTCTGCTAAGCTTTTCATTTCTATAGAGAAGTCTTCTACTCTATTATGTTCTCTTTTAGATAATATGTCCATGATTAGCTTTGAGATTATCTCCTTTCTTTTGGATACTTTCAATGTGTTCTTCTTAGGTGTTATCTTCTTCTTTATTGGAGACTTTCAATGAGCACTTCATAGGTGCTATCTTCTAATGAGTGCTTCTCAAGTACTATCTCCTCTATTTTGAATATTTTAATGAGTACTACTCAAGTGCTATCTCCTCTCTTTTGGAGATTTTTAAATGAGTGCTTCTTAGGCACTATCTCCTCTCTTTTGGATATTTTTAAATGATCTATTATTAGGCACTATCACACTTAATTTCATAAGCATTGTCACTCCACTCTTGGAGGTATTCAATGTACACTATCACTCCCTTCTTGGAGGCTATTATTATCTTAGGTAAGCACTACTATCTTCTCACTATTAGGGTGTTTTGAACCTGAAATACTTTTATCTTTTTTTCATTTAATGTAGATGCTTATTTTATCTCTAATGTCCTTCTTTAGAACTATTTTTTCATCTTACTTTAGCCCATATTCTCATCAACGAACTCCCAAATATGCCTACAAAATATTATTTTTCATAAAATATATTAGGGTAATCATTAAATCAAAATATTTCTTGGCCTACATTTCCTTCACATAGATCTTCCTCCAAATTCACACTAAATTTATTCTTTGATGCTATCTCTTCAACCTGCAACTTTTCAACCAAGTAAAATATTCACACCAAAATCAAGTTTGGTGCTAGCTTTAGAAACTACTAAAAATAGATCTAAATCTTATCTCTCCAAATTCTTCAAATATTTACACCAAAAATATTTTTTAATTCTAGCAAAAGAGACTACTCAAAGTAGCTTTGATAGAGTCTATAAAATGTAGCTCTAATACTACTATTGGCTTTTTAGCCATATTATCATAGGTTCCAAATATCTAGGATCTTGAGTCAACTCAAATATTAGGGAAATTATTATAAATGGATAATATCAATGAACATAAAATCCATGAAAATAAATGACCAATATCATTCATGAAATAACATGAAGAACACTTACAACAATATCACTCAAATTTGTATACAAGATTTACTCAATATTTTTTATTCTTCAATGATACATTTCATGGATATTTATCTCCATAATATAACATTAGAAATATGACTCTTGGTCTCTTTGACTATTGCTCTCTTCACATATTCAAGAGATGCAACCTTTCCTATAACATACATAAGACAAGTCTCTCGCGCCTCTCAACTTCTCATCTTGCCACTTGTATACATGACTCTTAACTCTTTATTTGCACACACTACTATTTGACACTTGTGGACATCCTACACATAGACACATACATAAGGGGAAATATAAATCGCACTCCCAAACTATAGAATCAAACTTTATTCTAATATTTACAATTATACCATGAGGTACCATGGGGGTACATTAGCATGTGTCAAATAATGTAATATTCTCGAACAATTAAAAAATAATATTAGAAAATAAACATAATAAAGTAATAATAAGTAGATCCAAAGTTATCTGTGTTGTTACTATCATGACTATCTATATCTATCACCATGCTAGTCTCTTTTATATTTTTGAGTTTAAGATTTATTGATACATGCTAATAAAATAATAAATATTATTATTTTACTAGTGAATCAACAAAACATTTGATCTTTCACTTTCCTCTCTTCTGAAGTAAATGTTCGTTATATTCTATAGATATGTCTAATATTTATATATCAAGATTATACTTATAGCCCTCATAGTGGTTGATAGATAAATAATACACGTGTATATATCTATACATATATGTATAGATATATAGATAAAATCTAGTACATACCTCTAGACTTCCTAAGGTGAATAGGTCAATACCTTTAGATCTACTAGGGTTGGTAGCTCAGTGGATCAGAGCGCATGGTTCCGGACCTTGAAGTCAAGGGTTCGAATCCCTTCTAGCCCAAACCCTATTGATTAAATGTTGCAAAAATTTATTATAATTAGCATAAATAATTCACCAATATGGAGAAATATCGAATCATTCATCCACAAATAATTATCCATAATAACAATCCACAAATGAGATAGAGATAGATAATACCCTTAAGGTAGGGAAACACCAATAATAATCCTTAAGGAAGGAATAACTCCACAAGATCTCCCAATATTAGAGAGACACTCAAGGAGGGCAAAGTACCATAAGCCATTTCGTGGACATAGACAATTACATAATATTCATCTCCAATAATGATTACAATGACAAATATTTCTTCTTTATATATCCATCTTCTTATTCTAGTTTGGGGAGCCTACTACTAATATAATAATATAATATAATATTACAATACAATCAACCTTGGGTTATGTGCGGCCCATGCCAACCCTTATACAATATAATAATATATCCCCAAATATCTATTCCTAGGTACCCTATCATGCCACCCTCCTTACAAATGTTTCATCCTCGAAACATGTGAAGAAACAATATAATATGATTTGCTCCAAATCTACTTCATTGGCTCCACGCTTCTACTATTGTATTTTGATAGCTTGAATAATGGGTCCACTTGTTCCTTGATGTTGATGAACTACTTTGAAAACTAGGATCATTATACTTTCTCTACCAAACCCTGCCATAGTTGGTGCCCTTATGATTCCATGTGGAACCATAATATTGCTGCCTTGAGCCATACCTCCAAGAATATTGCCACTCATGGTGGTGTGGATGGTGATATGGTGCAACCTTAACTTGATGTTCTACCTTCTTTGACTTCTCAATATTTGGATCCATTGTTTTAAATTATTCTATACATTGTTATTTCATGTTCTCTTTGTTTGGTGTGTACTTGTGCTCTTATATCAAAGCTTCCTTGGACTTTGTTACTATTATTTCCACAGACTCAGTTGTTTCTACTTCTTCCATGGACTCTATTGCTTCTACTGCCTTCTTGGATTCTATTTTAGGTTCTTCAATTTATTTCTCTGCAACCACTTCTTTATTTTCCTTGGATCCTTGCTCCTTAATATGAGTTTTCATTTGTATCAAAATGGGCCTCACATAGTGGAGGCTCTTCATATGCTATTGACCCCTTTTCAATTTGTAAGCGTCTATGTGTAGGTGATAGGTATTTGAAAGCTGCTAAAGCAAGGATGGACCATAAGGATACCAAATACCATACAACATATTTATTGGAGCAAAGAAGATCATCAACATCTACCATTATTTTGATATGCAAAAGGGGTATTTTCCTTCTTTTGCCCATTGTACCCTGATAAAGTAAGCAAAATGTTATTGTAATCATACTCCTGCATACTCAAGATAAAGCATTGTAAAAAGGAGACCAAGGCTCCAGTAAATTTTAATACAAAGATCAATTTTATTGCAATTGCTTGTTTCATGCTTTCTTTGTTTGGGTGTTATCTTTATTGCTACCAAATTGACGATCACGGTGGGACCCCCAAAGAGTTATGTTTTGTATTGCCTTATTTTTATCTTTTTGATCTATATCTATTTGTTGGTTGAAGGTTTTTGGAACTTCATGGCAGAAATATCAAGAAGCATTCTCAGGAGTTTCAGAGACTATTCGGGTCATTTCTTGCCTTGTACAAATGCAGCCCTACATTTGGGAACCTTTACAAACACATCCCTACATTTGGAAACCTATGCAAATGCAGCCCTACGTTTGAGGACCTGTGCAAATGTAGCCCTATGTTTGGGAAAACTAAAAAAGTGAGCTTAAGGCTTCTAGGTATGTGGTCTGGACTTTTTTTTTTAGATTCAAACTTACTTCCAAAATGAAAGAATTTATTCTATTTCCATTGAATTAGAAGTGCATACTAGAATAAATCATTTTTTAGACGTTTTAGAAGTCTTTTGTAAACATTTTGGAAGAATCCAATCAAAGTCCAATTTAAGGTTGCATTTCTTGTTTTTCAAATTACAAAAAGCATATTAGATGTATTTAGGGTTAATTTTGCATCGTTAAGTGTATTTTAGGTCATATTAGGGCTTCTTATATGCCCTGTTTTATTTATGAGATATACTCAAATGTAGACCTACATTTGACCAATCCTAAATGCATCCCTATGTTTGACCAAATGCAACCTTGTGTTTGACCAATACCAAACACAACTTTGCATTTGGCTCTATACCTCAAACTCAATTTAGGACCTCTTTGATGCCTTCTATCTACATTTTATCTCAAGATTTTACATTTTGTTGCTATTTTGAGTGTTGTTTTATGTTTTGTCTATGATTTGCATTTTGTATGCACTGAATCAAAATCACATTCTAGCTTTACATTTTGGTGAAATTAGACTAGATTTTGCTTTATAAAATTGCACAAAAACTTCACATAACTCAAAACAAAACCTTCACACACATGCACAATCATAATTTTAAATCTCTATATCATACAAATGTGAGAAAAAACTCCTAAATGAGTTGGAATTTATTACCAACCGTACCAACCATCATTTTAGCCTTAGATAAGACCTAGGTAGTACAATAGTCACTTGGATTTCATAACCAAGAGGTTGGTCACTCTTGAGAGTAGCTCAAAGTGATCACTAGGTTAGATGCCCTTGAACCATAAGGTTAAATAATTAGTGGAGTGCAAATTTTATTATTATCCAAGCACACTTGATTTTGAAGCAAAAGTCTGGCTACGCAAGTAGCATAACTTAGATAACACGACCTATTTTGGGAGGTAGTTTTGGTTCCCCTAGGATACACCCATCATCAACCCTTCATCTAGGATTTTTTTTCAATCATTCATGACTCATCCTTTGACAGAGGGGTGGGTATGAACACACATTTTAAATTCCACTTCACCACATACCATTCATATTTTTAGGCCTAGGTAACATGAAACACATCAAAAACTCTAAATAAAAATATTCAAAACTCCAAAAACTTAAAAAAAAAAAAAAGCAAAATTGCAAAAAAAAAATGAGTGCTTATTTTGTGTGATTGTGTGTTTTATCATAGCATATATTTCACATTTGTGACACACATAACCCATACATTCGTCACCCCATATCACCTCTAGCTTATGGTATTGACCCAAAGTCAAGCCAAAGTGCTAACAAACACCCAAAGTCAAACATCTGCATCCATGGACCATTACACTCAAATTTCTCATGCCTCAACCACTTTTGTAGCTGAGAAAGGAGGTATCCATGTAGCCCAAAAATTCTCACACTCCTTTCCTCAAGGCTAATGGATCCGCACCTTAGAGGGGAATGGGAGAATGAATGGTCTACACCTCGAAAGAGAGGTACTTGATCGTACCTTCTTATGGTGATTTTTTGACGAATTGGGTGGGTTCACCAGGAAACATTTTATGGCAGTTTCCATACCTAGGTTTTGGGATTTGTTTTGATGTGTTCCTTTTATCAAATCATGCATACACCTAGTTTGGCCAATATGCAACTATGCTAATCTATATGCAATTTTGATTTATATGTAAGCAACAAAAGCAAAAAATAGAATCTAAATAGGCAATGCAATGCTTAAAAAGTGATTTAAAACACTTACTTGTATCCGAAAGTCTAAAGAAAATTCTGATTTTTGATGCAGGTAATATCGGGAAAAATCCAACAATATCGGTCAAAATCAGGTAGTATCGGGTGACCCGATTATGCGAAAAACCAACCGATCTTGACTAAAAGTTGTAGTTTTATAATTAGATGCAGAAAACAACAATTTCACAAAGAAATATACATTTGAATGGACTGAATTACAATGAGAAATGATCTTAAGATAATAATGGAAGGATGTTCATATGCATATCTATGCTAAATGCTTGAATATTTATGAAATAACGAAGAAATATGCCTATTAGATCCAAAATAATAATAGTAATGAATTGAAATTGATGTAATGAATATGAAACATTAATTCTAAATGAAAGAGATGGAGAAAGGAGATGCAAACTCTAAGGTCTGGATGCCCCCAGTCGGCTAAATTGCAGTAATGTGTGTTGCAAGTAACATTGGGCGATTTTGTGCAAAATCGGGCGGAACGATATCGTGATCGGGTGATCCGATATCGCTGAAATCTAACCGATGCACACTCTAAACCTGAAAAATACAGTGAAAAGGGTAAAAGTATGGTGTGAAAGTATGTGGGAGTTCCAGAGGGAATCCGATGCGAGGATCCTGGATTAAAAAGGAGGGAGTCAGGTGAGCTATTGGGCCAGAAATGGAAGAGGTTACAACTTCTTCTAATCCGATCAAAATCGGGTGAACCGATCCTGCAACTGTCATGCAGTTGCCCAAATAGAGACAAGGAGTTACAACTTATTTTGTCGCCTTGCTAAAGTAGGCACTTTTCAGTTTTGAGCAAAATTGGGTGACCCGATTTTGTGTAAAATCTTTCGATTTTGCACGAAACCGTGCGATTTTGCGTAGAGGTTAAAAACAACTTATAACGGGCACAAAAATCGAGGTAACAGATTAGGGGTGGCAAATTTGAGTTTTCAAAATGTTTTTAGCTTAGTTTTAATTAATGTGAGTCATTTTTAGGGTGCTACATTTTACCCCCTCTTTAGCGCATTTTTAAAAAAATGCGTTAAAGATAAGATGGCACGCTTTACGAGAAAACAAATTTTTTATTGCAAATTTGTTGATGGTTTCAAGTTTTGTTGTTAAAAGTTTTATATATGGTGCCCCTTTGAGTTTTTGTACCAATTCCAAGTTTGGTAAAAAAACTCAAAATTTGCATCTTTTATTAGAGTGAATGTTAATAAAATCAGAAAATTAAAGTAAAACCCTAATTCATTTTTACTGTGCAGTTATTCTATTTTGAGCTCTGGAGAAAAGAAGATGGCGGAGGTTCCTCACCGAGTAGATCTAGTGCATAGCAGGACTGGCCAGATATGGGTAAGGATCTTTTAACTTGTTTTTAACTTGTAATTTGTGATTTTTATGTTTAATTTTAAGTTAATTTTGGATTTCTAGGGCACGATTGCCACGTTTTTGCCACGTCAGCAAAATCGGGCCGATTTCTATGATATCGGCTCGATTTCAATGATATCGATAAAAAATTGACCGATATCGAGGAAATGATCCGATATCACAGAATATCACCCGATATCGAACAAAATATGCCCGATATCATGGAAAACATGCCGATATCAAAAAAATGCTCGATATTGTGAAAAACTAGCTGATTTTAGATGCCATTCTTGATTATTAAGTTATTAATTGAATTTTTTATTTTTTTTTGTTGTTTAATAGAAAAAGGAACTGAAGAATAGGGAATGGTGGTATGAGGTATTCTAGGATGACCTAAATACCCTCACAATAGTATATAGGGATGTCTTATCCACTGTGGGATTACGACACATGGTGGAGTTGCCATAGGTGCCTGTTGATATGCGGCTACTGACCGCATTGGCTGAGCGATGGTACCCAGGCTCTTCTTGCTTTTGGTTACCAATAGGGGAGATGACTCCCACACTAGAGGACATCTGGAGGATCCTCAGAGTACCTATTAGAGGGATGTTTGTTGCCGCATTTGGAAACCAGAGCCAGGCACTTCAGAGACTATGCGGTGATCCTCACTTTCCTTTGGCCAACGAGGGTATTGGGGTTGAGCTTCTAAGTCAGATATCAAGGGTTTCTCGACTCACAATTGTACTCAGTGGGATTTTTGGTGGCTTACTTCTGAGCCACTTCAGTGGTCGTCTTCTACCATGGACTCTAGCAGAGGTTGTGGCCGACATGAGAGATCAAGGGATAGTCTTTGCTTGGGGGTCTTTCATGCTATGCCATTTGTATAGGACCCTCTTCAAGGTCGTATACAAGGGTGTTGTGGCATTGCCCCTCACTTATTTCCTACAGGTTTGGGCATGGGAGCATATTGCTATCCGAAGGCTAGTAGGACTACCATTGGTAGGAGAGGCCATAGAGAGACCTAGGGATTTTTATTGGTGTCCACATAGAGCTCTTGGGAGTCGGATATCATTGGACATGGCTAGGATATTTTTGGATGACCTGATAGTAGATAGCATCACATGGAGGCCATATAGAGGTCATCCTGGTTGGCCAGAGGATGGATATCAGTTGGCTCACATGAGATGAGTGATTTGGCTGAGGATGGACCAGGGTGACGTGGAGCTACATCATGTCGACCAAGTTCTATGCCAGTTTGGACTATCGTAGGATGTCCCTAGGACTAGGGATGTCTACTTTGCTAGGTCTACTCAGGATACTACCATAGTTAGTGGGGCTCCTAACATGGAAAAGTATATGGACCCAGATGCAGATGATGAGGTGGTCCCTACAACCACTAGGGATGATGCTGGAGTGACTGATGGCTATCGGGGTTGGTATACCCAGATTCGGCTAGTGAGGATTACTAGGTCGAGGTCTATGATACATCATGCCTATGACCAGATGCAACAACACCTACTAATAACTCATCATCAACAACAAAGGATACAAGGTCAGGTTCCTCTCAAGGGAGGAGGACTTCGCACTAGAGGTGGTCACCTAACATAGAGGAGGTGAGACTAGGAGGAGAGGAGGGCATCATCCCCATAGGAGGGAGGAGCATCTCCTCAGTAGGAGGTGAGACCTAACTCACCCGAGAAGGGCAAGGGGATTATGGAGGAGGGAGAGAGTAGTGAGATGGCTGCTCTACGAGCTAAGATTACCAGGTTGAGGGAGGAGACTACCTCTCAAAAGACCAGGATTGAGACACTAGAGGTTGAGCTAGCACAGGCTCGAGCATAGGTTGGATAGGGAGGTGGAGCTTAGGGAGTTGTGGCTCCTGCTCCTACATCTACACATACAACTCACTCTAGGTGGAGTGGGTTAGGGGATGAGCTAGTGAGGTCTATATGATAGACCTCATTTTATCAAGCTCTATACTTTACGATCATACCAATAGAGACAGTCCTTACCTCCTAACATTGTAGATCCTATTCGGATAGGATCATCATCCCGCTCTACCTCTAGGGTGACCTCCTCTAGGACAACTATAGTGGGAGGACCATTTTGATCACCACCGCCACCACCTAATAGAGATGATGATGTTGCGAGCTCTAGAGGCTCGAGAGGGGTCTAGGGATGACCTAGTTGACTCTTTTTTGTATTTTTGATGACTGAGTATGCCGATGATAGATATTGTGGCATATCAGTCGACCTTATATTGTATATATACTTTCTGATGATATATATATATATATATATATATATATATATATATATATATATATATGGATCTTTTGTTTTTATGTGACTTCGTGTATTTTAGTTGATTAATTTGCATTTTAATTTTGTTTGGAATTTTTGGATGATCATGTTTGATTATGGATTTTATGGATATTTGAATCATGCTTAAAATAATATAAAAATAATGGTTTGATTTTTGAAAAATGTGTGTTTGTATGGTGATAGATTTGGATAGATTTAGCAATAGACCTCGAAGGATGTTATGTTGTTATATGACTGTTGGTGGAGTTCAAAGCTCGCTAAGTCATGAAGCTAATCCTGTTTGTGAGGAAGATTTTGATATTGCTAAATAAAATGGTCGTGTGCTTAAGAATAATCTTAAGGCTTTTATGATGAAATGAAATGTTTGATGTTGTTTTGGAACAATGTGTTTAATAAGTGTTTGTGAAAGTATATTGATTTAAGCATGAAAAATTCGAAGGATGATTTGCGCTAGGCATAAAATTCCTAAGTGTGAAATTTGGAAAGAAATAGTTACTTAGGAACTATACCATCATCGCGAAAATCAAGATGAAGTGCAAGATGATATGAATTTTGTTTGTTCTTTTAAAATGCGAAATTAAAATCTTTATGCCACATGTTCAAAAGATTTTATAATTTTATGAAAATATATGGAATAACTTTTGGGTATGAAAAATTAGAAATATGACTTGCGCTAGGCATAAAATTCCTAAGTGTGAAATTTGAAGAAAAATAGTTACTTAGGAACTATACCATCATCGCGAAAATCAAAATGAAATGCATGATGAAAATTTTTAATTTTGCAATGTTATTATTGGTAAATTATTATGTTATGATGATAAAATAATTTATATAAATTAATACTAGGGATTGATATTAACTATCTAACAAAAATCCCAAAGAAATATTTTAACTTATTTCAAAGACAAATTCAAATTTATCTAGAACCCAGTGTGTGATTGTGTGAGTTCATTATCCATCTTGATTCAGCATAATGATACAAAATCTCTCAAGGATCACATGTGTGTGCTTTGTGAAGTTAATTTACCGATTTTGAGTAAGATAATGATAAAGCAAACTTGAATGAACCAATGTGTGTGCAAGTGAAATGTTCATTTGACCATGATTTTGTGCATGCATTGGTACTAAACTACTATGTAAATCAAATTACCAAAAGCTAGCTAATCCAAATGTGGACATTGGTCTATACAAAAGAAAGATTACTAATGTGGGGGCCCCCGCGCTTCCTTGTTGTTGTTCTCTCCGTTTCGCCGGTCCTTCCTTCCTTTCTTTTTTTTTTTTTTTTTTTGTTTTTTCTTCTTTTCTCTTTTTTTTTTTTTTTTTTTTTTTTTTTTTGTTTTTTTTTCTTTTTTTTTTTTTTTTTTTTTTTTTTTTTTTTTTTTTTTTTTTTTTTTTTTTTTTTTTTTTTTTTTTTTTTTTTTTTTTTTTTTTTTTGGGTTCTTGTTCAGATTAGGGGTAGAGCAAGGGATTTTTTTTGGGTGGGGGGGAGATTCTTTTTTTCCCCGGGGGGGGGGGGGGGGGGGTTTTTTTTTTGGGTTTTAGATTTTTTATGGTGTTCCTTTTTGAATTTGCAAAAAATCATTTTAGATGTGAAAGTGAAGGGTGTTCTTGGTTCAAGAAGTAGCAAGATAATTCTCAAAACTCAAAATTATTTAATGAAGTAATAGTATTCTTTGGTAAAAGAGAGATTGAGAATCAAAATAACAAAATCAAAACTATTAAATATGTGAAATTTGGTGCATGGTTCAAGATAACTTTTGAATTTATCTGAAGTAAACTAAAATATAACTTGCAATCTTGGTAGATAATAAATGCAAAAATAAATCTAATAATGCCTATGGTTTTTCAGATTTTGTAATTTTTTTGGTTGTTTTTTTGATAATATATTGAAATGCATGAAAAATTATTTACAACTATGTACATTGATGAGACTTTTGGCTTTATGCATAATATCTTTTCAGATGCATAATATTCATGGGTTCCTTGAGATATTTTCCATCCAAGGTAGCCAATTTGTATGCACCTGATCCAAATTTAGCAGTAATGATAAATGGTCCAAGCCAATTAGGTTGAAATTTTCCTTTAAGATCTTTTCTTGCATTAGTATTTTTTTATTTTCTTTTAAGACTAAATCTCCAACTTCAAAGGATCTATTGTGAACTTTCTTTGCATATGATCTTTTAAGTTTGTCTTGGTAAGCATGAAGATGCTCTAAAGCATGGATGCGCTTTTCATCTAGAAGTTCCAGCTGACTTAACCTACCAGCGTGATATTCATCTCCTACTTCAGCATCTTGAAGTAGAAGAGCTAAAGAAGGAACTTCTAACTCAAATGGAAAAACCGCTTCGGCACCATAAACCAAGACAAAAGGTGAAGCACTTGTAGGAGTACGAACACTAGTTCGATAAGCCCACAAGGCAGGATATAATTGTATATGCCAATCATGACTTGTTTTATTAACCAATATTTTTAGGATTTTGATTAATGTTTTATTAGATGCTTCAACTTGGCCATTTCCTTGTGGATAATAAGGAGTAGACCATCTATGTTGGATTTTATATTTTTGACATAATTTCTTAATATCTTTATTTTTAAAACATGTACCATTGTCAGAGATGAGATTAGATGGAATTCCAAATCTACAAATAATTTGATTGAAAATAAATTTAGAAACTTGAACTCCTATGCAAGAAGCTAAAGGTATAGCTTCTACCCATTTTGTAAAATATTTTGTTGTTGTTATTATGAATTTATGACCATCAGAGGAAATAGGATTAATTTTACCAATAATGTCTAAACCCCATTTAGAAAAGGGCCAAGGAGAGGCTATGGCTTGGAGTTCCTGAGCAGGAGCATGAACAAGGTCAGCATGTCTTTGACACTTGTCACAACGACACACATAATCATTGGCATCCTTTTCCATGGAAGGCCAAAAATATCCCATTCTAAGGAGCTTTTTAGCAATGGCACTTCCACTAAAGTGTCCTCCACAGGATCCATCATGGGCTTCACTTAAGGCTTTCTTAGACTCTTCTTGATTAAGACATCTTAACAGGATACCCTCAAAAGATCTTCTATATAAGGTATTACCAACAATTACGAAGCAGAAAACTCTCTTACATAATAGCCTACGTTGGTTTCTATCTAGTCCTTCAGGGAAGGTCCCATTAAAAATTAAAGATATCTATATACCAAGGCTCTAGGGTAATTTCATTAATCAAAAATACATCTAATGGCTCTAGGTAAGACTTAGAGGAAGCAGGTTCTTGGAGTTTGTGAATAATGATAGTAGCATACTCATCATCCAACTCCAAAGGCAACAGAGAAGCAGCCGTAGCCATAGCATCGATAGCACGGTTGCTAGTTCTAGGAATAGCTTCTAAAGTTACTTTCTCAAATAATGATATAAGTTTAAGCACATATTCTTTATAAGGGCAAAGTTTCTCATCTCGTGTTTGATAAAATTCATTGATTTGATTTATCACGAGCTGAGAATCTCCAAAAACTAACAAGACTTTAATTTTTAAAGCTAAAGTAGCTCGTAATCCGAGGATTAGAGCCTCATACTCTGCAGTATTATTAGTACAAACAAACTGTAATTTAAAATATAAAGGAATAAGGTGCTTTTGAGGAGATATTAATATAATACCTGCACCTGCACCACTCATACATCTAGCTCCATAAAAAAATAATGTCCAAGTTTCAGAATGATCTTCTTCTAAATTAAGACACTCATCAGGAAATTCAATGTTCATAGGATGAGTAGACTCTAAAGGCGCAACAACTAACTGATCAGCTATAACTTGGCCTTTTATGGATTTTTGGCTAATAAATATGAGTTCAAACTCACTAAGAGCAAGAACCCACTTAGCTGTGCGTCCAGATAAATAAGGTCTACTCATCAAGTACCTTAATGGATCAGACTTAGCAATAACATATGTTTTCTGACTTAGCATATAATGACGCAAATTTTGCATAGAAAACACAACTATTAGACAAAGATTTTCTAATGGAGTATATCAGGTTTCATAACTTATTAAAGTTTTTCTTATATAATATGTAGCTCATTCTTTCTTTTCGTCATCAATTTGAGCTAACATAGCTCCAAGTGCAAGTTTCGAAGCAAAAATATATAGAATAAAAGGACAATCCGGTCTAGGCGAAACAAGCATTGGAGGGTTGAGGAGATATTGTTTAATACTATCAAAAGCTTCTTGACATTCCTTATCCCATTGAAAGGAAATGTTTTTCTTGAGCAATTTAAGAAAAGGTTTTGTTCTATCTGCCAATTTATCAATGAAGCGACGAATAGCTTGTAATTTTCCTTGTAAGATTCTTAATTATGATATGTTTTTAGGGGGTGGCATATCACAAATAGCCTTAATTTTTAGAGGATCTATTTCTATGCCTCGCATAGAAACAATGACTCCTAATAATTTTCTAGATTTTACTCCAAATACACACTTGTCTAGATTTAAACGTATCAGATATTCTCTTAATCTATCAAACACTTTTCTTAAATCATTAATGTGATCATCTTCTTTTATTGAATGAGCTATAATATCATCCATATAATCATGCAAAATATCATACATCATATCATGAAAAATATATGTCATAGCTCTCTGATAAGTTGCACCTGCATTCTTTAATCCAAAGGGCATTACTTTCCAACAGAATGTTCCCCAAGGAGTAATAAAGGTTATTTTAGCTTGGTCTTCAGGAGCTATTCTAATTTGGTTGTATCCTGAAAAACCATCCATAAGTGATAACATTCCACTCCCAGCTGTAAAATCTATGATTTGATCCATATTAGGGAGAGGAAAGTCATCTTTAGGGCATGCAACATTAATATCTCTAAAATCTATGCAAACCCTAATCTTAGTAGCTTCTTTCTTAGTTACTGGAACAAAATTTGATATCCACTCGACATAGTCAATATCTTGTATAAAATTTACATTCAAAATCTTTTCTAACTCACTTTTAACTAGTAGTGCTACTTTAGGATGCATTTTTCTGAGTTTTTGTTTTACAGGTTTAGCATCAGGGCGCACTACTAAATGGTGCATAACTACAGAAGGATCTAAGCCTGGAATATCTACGTATGTCCAAGCAAAGACATCAGGATATTCTATGAGGAATTCAATATATAGCTTTTGTTTTTCTTCACTTAACTCTGATCCAATATTGACCATGCGAGGGTTCTCCTCTGTCCCAATATTGATTTTTAAAATATTTTCTACAACAATATTTAAATCTCTTTCAAAGTTGGGTGGTGCAGGTGACACACCCATTTCTTGTAATTCTTCTAATGTGCATTTAGCTAACTCTTCTTGAGGATTAGTAGCTTCAATATGGGCTATACATGGCATAGATCCATCAAAGAAGAACTCATTCCTTAAAATTTCATCAAGAGATATATCATGATAGATATCACCCTCTAAAAATTCATCCAAAGAAGCAATCATTTTTGGATAAACCATAGTCAACATATTACAAGTATGTATTCTTTTAAGGGGCTCTTGTTGTTCCATATATTCTTGATATGTTATAATATGATCATCATCTTCATATGGGAATGGTTCTGTTTTTGTAGGAATATAACCAAGACCACATCGGACCGGCCATTCCATAACTTCTAAAGGTTCTTTCATACCATTTTCATAAGGTCCTAAACCTTTACCTCTATATCCCATATTACACATCATTGGTTTTGATTTTATATATCCATTAGAAAAGTAACACTTAGCAAATCCATCCTCCTCAATTGTAATTTTTACAATTGAAATTTTGCCCCAATCATATCCCGCATACACAAAGGCACAACTCCCAATATGACAAATGCTTCCCTTCTTTGGCAAGCCTAATGTTCGGGGAGATGGTGGTAACTTAGATAGCACCAAGGAATCTTGGGTAGCAAAATTAACTTCTTCTGTATTTTCAAGAATTGAAGATAAATTTGGTAATACTTCATCAAAAATGGCATATGAAGTAGATGGACTATCCTCCTTAATTTTTTCTTTAGATACTGTAAATTTAAATGTTGTAGACTCAAGAGGTGAATCTGCTATTATAGATTTAGAAAATGGATTAGATATAGGTTCAGAAGGTGATGATGATAATGATTTAGAATTTATTGATGTTGATGATTTAGACTGTGTTTTTAATGATGTGGATTTAGAAGGTGATGATGATTTAGTCTTAGAAGATTTTGATGATGAGGGTGTATTAGGATGAACAATAGACATAGCAAGATAGAATGGAACTCCTATAGGTTCCACCATGGCACACATGTCAAAATGCCTAGGGTCACCATGAATGGTGACTAATTGATTTTTAAACTCAAATTTAACACATTGATGTAATGTGGAAGGTACTGCTCTCATTGCATTGATCTAGGGTCGACCTAGAAGAATGTTGTACGATGCAAAACAAGGTACAACAAACATAGTTGTATCCAAAATTCTTGGACCAACTTGCAATGGGATTTTCATTACTCCACATGTTTCTTGAGTTTCATCATTAAATGCTTTAATAATCATTTCAATATTTTTCATATCTTCTTTTTTAAATCCAAATATTTGAAAGAAATCATATGTGCATATATTTAATGATGATCCATTATCAATTAAGACTATTTTAACTCCTACATCTCCAATCAATGATGTGATGTATAAAGGGTTATCTCCATACAAACTTTGAGGAGGAATATCTTTATCACGAAAATCTATGAAATTTGTTTCATCCAAAGTTACAACATTTACTACAACATTAGGTTCAATATCTTCAAGTACCATCATCTTACTTAAAGTTCTCATCAGTTCTTCTCTATGTATGGAAGAAGTTCTTAAGAGATCCAAAAGAGAAATTCTCATTGTGATGGTAGCTAATTGTTCATTAATATCATATGGAGATCTTTGTTGTGAACTTATTACATTATTTCCCTTAGTGGGAGCTTTTAATACAAAAGGAGCTGATTTCTCATTTTGACTTTGATCTTGAGAATTTTGGTTTTGTGCTTGTTGTCTTGTAACAACTCCGATGGTACCTACAATTTTGCTATATCGTGGATCACCAAAGCGAGGTCTAGCATTTTTTGCTTTCTCATTTGAAAGCCATTGTTGAGATGATGGTCTGGTAGTTACTCTTCTTGGAAATGGTTCTTCTGGAACTGATAAGTCTGTAATAGGGGTGACTTGATCTGATTCATACTCAGAACTATTTGAGGCAATCTCTAATTCACTCCCTATTTCACTTTTTGTGTCACTTTCTAAAGATGTACTTTGGAAATTTTTTAGAGGTCTAATAGTGACTAGAGATTCAGTAGTTACACATGTTTTTTGCAAATCTTGATGTGGTAGAAAACTGCTAATAGTTCCTACATATCGAGTTGGGTGAGGAACATTGTGATGTTCTACTTGATTTACAACTTCTTTACCATGCTTTGGTAAAGGGTGTTGAAAAATATCCAAATTTTGATTTGCATTTTGATTTTGATGTTTTTGTGTATTATTTTGAGCATTTCTCGGAGGGAAATTCTCTACTTCCATTTCACCTTTATCAATTAGATCTTGTATCAAATATTTTAATCGTTTACATGAGTTTGTTGAATGACCATAAGCTCTATGGAAGTTACAATGTAAATCATCTCTAAAAATAGCTACGGTTGTATCAGGTTGTCTTATTTCAGGCAACCGTATCAAGCCTTGTTCCAATAATTGAGGTAAAATCATAGTTAAAGGCTGATTTAATCTTGTAAATTCTCTTGGTGGTTTATCAAGAACTTTTAATACAAACTTCTTCACAACTTCAGCAAGGTTAACATTTGAGTTGTTTCTACTATCGATAACTCCATCACCCACTACTTGTTTATTCTTATATTGATTTTTAGAAGTTTTGTCTTCATCCTTCTTTTTAAATTGACCTCTTCTAATAAGGGCATCTTCTACCCTCCTTGCTAAATCAATGGCTTGATCAAAGGATGTTATTGTAGAAGTAGAAAGTTTGTAAGACAATTTTTCTTGCAAATTACCTATGAATATGTCCAACATTTCATGATGAGGTAATGCAAAATGTAGTTTACCCAAAATTTGTCTCCACTTAGCCAAGAATTCAACAAAACTTTCATCTTTTCCTTGTTTCAAGTTGTATAAATCTTTAATAGTCACATGCCTCTCTATGTAAGCACTAAATTGATGGACAAACATTTCCACTATCTCCTCAAAATTCCTTAGAGAATTAGTGGGTAACTGATAATACCACTCTAGAGCCATGCCTCCTAGACTTTTAGGGAATATTTTTAGCAACAACAAATCATCATGAGAAACATCATGACATGTTGTCCTAAACATGAGAAGATGCTCTATAGGATATTCAGTTCCTTTATATATTGGGAGGACAGACATAGCGAAATGCTTAGGATAAGGTTGAGCTACCACAATAGGATCTAAATGTTGACTACACATCTCTCGATAACTATATGAGGGATGGTAGGGATCCATCTGGTCTAGACAAGAAGCTAAATTTTTAACCATGGCTTCAAGTCCTTGTTGTTGTCCACCAAATTGATTTTGTTGCACCATATTATTGTGTCTTTGATAAGTTGATGTTTTTGTGTAAGGATTTCCAACTGAAACACTATTGTGTAAAGTCTGTGTGGGAACAATATTATGGAGTTGATATGAAATCTTGTTTTGTTGGATTTTCTGTTGAGGATTGGTATTTTGCACTTGTTTAGCTTTTTTTTGACTTGAAATTTGTTTATTAAGAGCTTGAATGAACATGGATGTGAATGGTTGTTTTTGTTGTTTAGGATTTACTTTTGTGTTGCTAGCAACAATCTTGGATGATTGTGCCATTGGTTTTTCAGCATTTTGATTTAAAGGTATCATGTTTTGATTAGATGGTCCTGCTTGATCATTATCTTGGTCTATTGATTTCATGTATGATAATGGATTTGTATGTATTCGAAAAGTAGATGCTAAGGATGCTTCCATATCACCTTCTCCTGAATTATCAATTTGTACTGCTTGATTAAACTCTTCTATGTGATTTTTTATAAATTGGGTAAATTTGCTAAGAGACTCAAATTTAACATTTCCTTTTTCATCTAATGTAGGTTCATCAGGATCTTCTATTTTGTCTTCTCCATTATCACCTTCATCTTCTAAAGGTACATAATCTTCAATGAGTGCTCTATCCTCAATGTTTTCTTGGTCTTGTTCTCCCATATTATCATTGTCTACTTGTTTACCACTTCTTAATATAGGCATTTTGTTTTTAGAATATTTTCTCTTGTAGATATATATTATATATATGTGCTAAAAAAATTTAGGGTATATATGCTATATATATACCTAACTAAATAAACTAAAATAATATTATTGTTTATGGTTTTTTGTAGTTTTAGATTGCAAACAATAAAGCAAACACACCTGTAATATTATAGATATTATACTTTAATTTTCTTGGAAAAGCCTATAGATATCATTAACAGGTTCAAGTTGGTCTGGTGACATGTAGTGTTCTTCTTCAAATTGGAAGTTGGCTTTTAAGAATTTTATGAAGTGTGCTATAGTGATGCAATCAACTTCACAATTGGACACATAAAAGCGTAATTCATGACAGTATTCTCGATAAAGCACAACTCTAGGAACTCTGTTAAATCTTCTCTTATCGTCTAGGACAATCTCTTGATTTTCCACTCGTGATAGAAATTGATGTACTACTATTGCATTCTCAAGATAATATTCAAAGGAATAAAGGCTTGGAGAAATTACAGCTCTCTTATCGGCTAGCCACCTATCACAGGCTCTTTGAAGGTCAAAATAAAAAGGTGCACTATCGGGATCTAGGATTCTAGACAAGTCAAACCTTATGATTTTCTTAAGTTTAGGTTCTTTAGCTCTTATAATCTCTAACCTTCTCCAAATCTCAGGGTATGGCACACTACCTAATGAAGAAAATTCTTGGTTTGCTAGTATTGTACTAACATTAATTTGAACGACTCTCCTTATGTTGTAATCTACCATCTATGAAATGCAAGATTGTGTGATTTAGACTAATGTTTCTTGTTTTTTTGTTTTTGTTTTGTTTTTATGACTATTTAAAAATCAAAAGAAAGCCTATGTTTCACGTCGGGTTCACAAAATAATGTAGCCAAAAAATTCTCGCACTTCTTTCCTCAAGGCTAATGGATCCGCGCCTTAGAGGGGAATGGGAGAATGAATGGTCTACACCTCGAAAGAGAGGTACTTGATCGTACCTTCTTATGGTGATTTTTTGATGAATTGGGTGGGTTCACCAGGAAATATTTTATGGAAGTTTCCATGCCTAGGTTTTGGGATTTTTTTTTATGTGTTCCTTTTATCAAATCACGCATACACCTAGTTTGGCCAATATGCAACTACACTAATCTACATGCAATTTTGATTTATATGTAAGCAACAAAAGCAGAAAACATAATCTAAATAGGCAATGCAATGCTTAAAAAGTGATTTAAAACACTTGTATCCAGAAGCCTGAAAAAAATTATTATTTTTTATGTAGGTAATATCGAGCAAAATCCAATAATATCGGTGGAAATCAGGTAGTATCGGGTGACCCGATTATGCAAAAAACCAACCGATCTTGAATAAAAGTTGTAGTTTTAGAATTGGATGTAGAAACAACAATTTCATAAAGAAACATACATTTTAATGGACTCAATTACAATGAGCATTGATCTTAAGATAATAATGGAAGGATGTTCATATGCATATCTATGCTAAATGCTTGAATATTTATGAAATAACGAAGAAATATGCCTATTAGATCCAAAATAATAATAGTAATGAATTGAAATTGATGTAATAATTATGAAACATTAATTCTAAATGAAATATATGGAGAAATGAGATGCAAACTATTAGGTATGGATGCCCCCAATTGGCTAAATTGCAGTAATGTTTGTTGCAGGAAAAATCAGGTAATTTTGTGCAAAATCAGGCGCTTTTGTGCAAAACTGGGCAGAATGATATCGTGATTAGGTGATCCGATATCGTTGAAACCTAACCAATGCACACTATGAACCTGCAAAAACATAGTAAAAAGGGTGAAAATATGGAACGAAAGTATGCAGGAGTTCTAGGGGGAATCCGAGGCGAGGAGCCTAGATTAAAAATGAGGGAGTCAGGTGAGCTATTGGGCTAGAAATGGAAGAGGTTACAACTTCTTCTAATCCAGTCAAAATCAGGTGAAATGATCCCACAACTGTCATGCAGTTGCCCAAATAGAGACAATAAGTTACAACTTATTTTGTCACCTTGCTAAAGCAGGTGCTTTTTAATTTTGAGAAAAATTGGGTGACGTGATTTCGTGTAAAATCTTTTGATTTTGCATGAAACCGTGTGATTTTACGTAGATGTTAAAAACAACTTATAATAGACACAAAAATTGAGGTAATAGATTAGGGGTGGCAAATTTGAGTTTTCAAAATGTTTTTAGCTTAGTTTTAATTAATGTGAGTCATTTTTAGGGTGCTACAATCCATATCGACTTGTCCACTAGACCTTCCAATCATGCACCCCCTTTAGATATGAACATGATATAGAGAGTCATCCACACCTCCATCCTAGATACCCCTCACACCGATCCATCCAAACACTTTGATCTGCAAATTACGTACTTGGATATTGATGACATCAAAATGTACCTAAACCTAGTTTTTCCATCCCTACCTCCACTCACTATTCCATCTTGATCCATTACCATTTTCCATTAGGAACCTGCCTATTTGCATCTCAAAAATACCAACCAGATCATCATCAATCCCCTTTTCAAATCCACAACCATGACTATGAGCCAAAGCCATCCACCATCATCCAATCAATACATATTCATGCCATCCACCCACAACATCATTTGCTCTAACCAAATTTATGAAGCACAAGTCAATGTCACTTCGCAAGTACCAACATCAATTCCACCTACATCATTACCCTTAGTTTATCTCACACAACATTTCATCCCTAGCTCAATCATGATACCCTTCACCAACTACCCTCAACCAACATCCACCCATGCTACCGCCATGCATCATGTTCAATATGACATGCCTCATTCAACCACTTCACATACCTTTGTGATCACTATCCAACAAGATTTGCAACACTTGTATTTTCTTACTGGTATCTTTAATCAAATTTTCCATCATATCTCGCAATACCAAACACAGGTAACAAAATTCAACCATCACCCAACATCAACCCAAAACACATTCTTTACATATAATACATTATGGTTATCATGGTCACCCACCATAACCATACCCACACATCCACTCAAAAACATGTATGTTGCATCATAAACACAACACACCATCATTCCACCATTCGCTCATCAACAACCCCCACTTCACCAACACACTTTGTTAATTCTACATCAAATATTGAATCGCATCACAAACATTGAGCTACAATTGAGTCATCATCAACCACATCAACATTGCCTAACTCATCAACCTCATCCACCTTGCCCACCTTATTCAAATTTTTAGTCTCGTACCTAGACCCCCCTAGTTGAGCCCTTATCGATAATATTTTAAAAGTTACAGGATGTAAAAATAATTGCTTTACCTGACGTACATCTTGAATACCCTGAAAGACCTAAACCTAGGTTGTATAGGGAAATTTACTATTACCTCTATCATCGACAAATATACCATGACATCAATGTTTGTATCACATTTAAAAATGTGATCCAAGATCTTATCAATATGGGGGTCATTACCATGGACGATTCATTCGCCCCACCCAATCAAAACCTTGGTATCTACCAGAACCAAAATAGGGATGCTCATGGTATTGTACCTTCCCCACCAGAAACATCACATACATAAAAAAATTTGAAGATGCTCAAGGTACCACACCTTCCCCACAAAAAAAATCAAAATCATTCAAAAATTAAAACAAACATCATAAATTTATTTCAAAAAATAAAATCAAATTCAATCGCTCATGAGGCTAACCTCCATCAAGGCTATAGATGCTTGATTGGTAGTGGAGTATACCCTGCATGGCAACACATCTATCATATTAGCAACCTTCTCTTGTATAGATCTATGTACGCTCTTGGATAAGTTAGCATACTGGTGTAAGTCACATGAGACGAGTCTAACCTTGCCTAAAATAAAAAAATGAACATTCACTGCACACACAGTTGGTCTTTGCAAAACTTGAATAACTTGGTCAATATTAGTATCTTCAAGTACCTACTTGATTAGTAGATGAGTTTGATTAATGTCACTAGGGTGTTTGAGCTTCCTAAAAGCACTTTCAGATTCATCTTCCCTAAGACAAGTGAAATAACAAGTCATGTCATCTTGGCCTCCATAGTAGCACATTTCTTACAAAAGCATTACACCACATCCACTCACATCCATTCCCCATGTATGTTAGTATTATTGGGTTGAAAACCTTGATTAATTGATTAAAGTCATGAATAATGATACATGTCTAAGCATTTTTCAAAATATAATCAAAAGTATATGCATACACTCATTGCATCCATCAACATTCATTCATTCAATAAATCATTTCCTCAAATCACAAGCACATACAAGACACATCTAACCATCCACAAACTTGAAGATATCAAGGTATCACACCTTTCAACTTTGCCATATCAAACGATTCAACAATTTAGGGGTAATCAAGGTATCACAACTTCCTTACTTATCAATCAATTCAACCACCTCAATCAGACACAATCAAATCAAATTACATCATTTGATCAATAAAACGAGAAAATAATCAAAAAAATTGGGGGAAATCAAGGTATCACACCTCTACCACCAATCAAACAAATCAAACAACATAATCACATCAATAAAATTCAATCAATAAATTAATCAATCTAGCAAATGACTAGTCAATCAATCAAGAAGTAGGCTCAATCAATCCAACATTCATCAATCAACATGGGGACAATCAAGGTTATCACACTTCCCCCTCAAAAAAATTAAAAACTTGGGTTATTTCAAGGTATCACACCTTCCCCCACTATTAATAACATCAATCATAAACCAACTTAGGGGTGTTTTAGGTCTCACACCTTTCCCCACCAATCAAGAAAAATTCTCAATCAACCAGGCATTTTGCTTCGCCATTAATATTATGGCATAGTTTTGATAGTACTAGTGAACAACTCAACACATCAATTTCCATGTTCACAAGGTTGCATCCTTTTTTCAAAGGTTGTACCCTTTGCCTTGCATTCACATCTCAAAGCACATCAATTGCTAGGTTCAAAAGGTTACATCCTTTTGTCAAAGGTTGCACCCTTTACCTCACATTCACAAACATAGCACATTTGATTCCATTTACTTTCCTACCTTTTATTTCTTGCATTCATCAACTAGATTCACTAGTTTAAATTATCAAGTGACATAATGTATCTAGTGATCTACTCTAGTCACCTAACAGTTGCAGTAACTATGTAATCCGGTAGGATGAGTAGATTACAGTAAAGATACTTGTTTAGATTATCATTCATGCAACAAGGTTAAAAGTCCAATTTAAATTCAAAAGGCTCCAAATGAAGTAAACCCCTTTGGTCACATGCAATTCAAAAGACTCCAAAGGAACTAAACCCCTTTAGTCACATGTAACTCAAAAGGCTCCAAAGGAGGCACCCCTTTGGTCAATTCAATTTAAAAGGATCCAAAGGAACTAAACCCCTTTGGTCACATGCAATTAAAAAGTCTCCAAAGGAAATAAACCCCTTTGGTCACATGCAATTAAAAAGGTTCCAAAGGAAATAAACACCTTTGGTCACATGCAACTCAAAAGGATCCAAAGGAACCAAATCCCTTTGGTCAAACCAATCCAAAAATCTCCAAAGGAGGCACCCTTTTGGTCACATGCAACTCAAAAGGCTCCAAAGGAAGTACCCCTTTGGTCAATTCAATTCAAAAGGATCTAAAGAAACTAAACCCCTTTGGTCACATGTAATTCAAAAGGCTCCAAAGGAACTAAACCCCTTTGGTCACATGCAACTCAAAAGGCTCCAAAGGAACCAAAAACCTTTGGTCAATCCAATACAAAAAACTCCAAAGGAAGAACCCCTTTGGTCACATGCAACTCAAAGGCTCCAAAGGAGTCACCCATTTGTTCAATTCAATTTAAAAGGCTCCAAAAGAACCGCACCCTTTTGGTCACTTTCAATTCAAAAGGCTCCAAAGGCACCAAACCCCTCTGGTCAACATCTAGAATAGCTTTTTATTACCTATAATAGCTTAGGAATTGTTTTTTAGTCATAGATTAGCTAACCTAGATACTTAAGTAAACCTTGTATCTAGTGATTTACTCAAGTCACCTGGCAGTTGCAATGATTGGTTATCCATAAAATCTGGTAGGATGGGTAAATCACCATAAGGACACTTGTTATAAAAAGAGAAAAAAACCCTAAAACATCCCAAAAGGATCCCAAAAGTTCACAAAATTACCATATCAATTCATACATGCACGCCACAGATCACCCCACTCCATCTTGTCTTAAATTAGATCAACTTGGTAACTCAATTTTGGAATGCAACTGTGTTCAAGGAAATTTTCTCAAGGCTATCATCAAACCCTTTTTGTGGGGTCAAAAAAGTAGAACCTTTACAAATTTTAAATTGGTATACACTATGCCATTTAGAAACTGGTTTACGTTTAGTAATTGTAATCGAGGTGATTATGCATACCTTCAAATGATTCTAGTATCACACGCATACCATCAATGGTTGGTCCATCTCCCATAGCAAAATTGCACATCATTTTTCCAAAAGCAAAGTTTTGACGACACATACGCACTCCAAAATTGGGGTATTTAACTTGATTTTTATTTGTGATATTTGCATCCATCACATCGCATCACTTCACCATCCACATTCGGTCAATCTGCTCATGGGTTTTATCTATTTCATATTTCACCCATTTGCCACTTGAGAGGGTAAGCCAAAATAAAAAAATTGCATTGTTCATTTAATATTCACATCGGGGCAACAAAATCAAAACTTTCCACCTAATACACCAAGTGTCTCTTATTTTTGTGTCATATTGTGTTTCACGCAATGTGGTACAAAAAGGGACATCTATAGACACCAAATCCTAATCACTCACAAAACCCATTCACATTGCACCCACTAGGTCCTGCATAATAAAATAATATACCTAAGGTCTAACTTAGGTGTATTTTCCTGCA